>JALIRH010000040.1:915000-1365000 GCA_023055505.1 Callipepla californica brunnescens | reverse complement strand
ACCCTAAACCTAACCTAAACCTAACCCTAATTGTAACCCTACCCTAACCCTAAACCTAACCCTAAACTAAACCCTAAAACTAAAAAAAACTATAACTTTAATCCTAAAACTAACCTTAGCCCTAAAACTAACTCTGAACCTAACACTAATCATTACCTTACCCATAACCCTAACCCCAACCCTAAACCTAACCCTAAACCTTACCCTATTCCTAAACCGAATGATAAACCAAACCCTAAAAAAACCCTAACTCTAAACATAACACTAACCCAAACCCTAACCCTAACCCTTATCCTAAGCATAACTTTAACCCCAACCCTAACCCTTCCCTAATATTAATCATAACCTTAACCTTTAACCTAAACATAAAATTAACCTAACACTAAACCTAAACTTAACTTTCAATTTAATCGTAAACCTACTCTTAGCCCTAACCCTAACCCGAAATTGAGCCCTACTCTAACACTAATCCTAAATCAAACACTAACCCTTACCCTAACTCTTATCCTTTCCCTGAACCTAACCCTAACCCTAACCCTACCCTAACCCTAACCCTAATCGGGGTACCCTAACCCTAACTCTAACCCTAACACTAACCCTAACCCTACCCCTAATCAGGGTACCCTAACCCTAATCCTAACCCTAACACTAACGCTACCCTAACCCTTACCCTAACCCTAAACCTACCCTAACCGTAAACCTAATTGTAACCGTACCCTAACCCTAACCCTAACCCTAACCCTAACCCTAACCCTTACACTAAAGCTAAACCTAAACCCAACCCTAACCCTAACCCTAATCCTAACCCTAACGCTAAGGCTAACCCTAACCCTAACCCTAAACCTAACCCTATCCCTAACCCTTACACTAACCCTAACCCTAACCCTAACCCTAAACCTAACCCTAAAACTTACCCTAAAACTAAAAAAAATAATCCTAAAACTAACCTTAGCCCTAAAACTAACTTTGAACCTAACACTAATCATTACCTTACGGATAACCCTAACCCCAACCCTAAACTTAACCCTAAACCTAAGCCTATTCCTAAACCGAATGCTAAACCTAACCCTAACCCTAACCCTAACCCTAACCCCAACACTAACCCTATCCCTAAACTCTAACCCTAACTTTAACCCTAACTTTAACCCTACACTAACCCTAACCCTAACCCTAACCCTAACCCTAACCCTAACCCTAACCCTACCACAACCCTAACCCTAACCCTAATCGTGGTACACTAACCCTAACCCTAACCGTAACAATAAACGGGGTACTCGAATCGTAACCCTAAGCCTAACCCTAATCGGGGTACTCTAACCCTAACCCTAACTTTAACCCTAACCATAACCCTAATCGGGGTACTCTAAACCTAACCCTAACTTTAACCCTAACCCTAACCCTAACCGTAATCCTAACCCAACCCTAACCCTAATCCTACCCCCACCACAACCCTAACCCCAACCCTAACCCTAACCCTAACCCTACGCTAACCCTAACCCTAACTCTAACCCAGACCCAAACCTATACCTAACCCTAACCCAGACACAAACCCTAGCACTAACCCTAACCCAATACTGAAACATAACCCTAAGTATAACCCTAACCCTTATCCACTAACCCTAACCCTAAACACTAACCCTAACCCTAACACTAACCGTAACCCTAACACTAACCCTAACACTAACCCTAACCCTACCCTAACACTAACCCTACAATAACCCTAACCCTAACCCTAACCCTACCCTAACCCTAACCCTAACTTTAACCCAAACCCAAACCCTAACCCTAACCCTAACCCTAACACTAACCATAACCCTACCCTAACCCTAATCGGGGTATCCTAACCCTAACCCTAACCCTAACCCTAAACCTAAACCTAACACTAACCCTAAACCTAACCTAAACGTAACTCTAATTGTAACCCTACCCTAACATTAAACCTAACCCTAAACCTAACCCTAAAACTAAAAAAACCTATATCTTTAATCCAAAAACTAACCTTAGCCCTAAAACTAACTCTGAACCTTACACTAACCATTACCTTACCCATAACCCTAACCCTAACCCTAAAACTAACCCTAAACCTAATCCTAACCCTTACCCTTACCCTAACCAAACCCTAACTCTAACCCTAACACTAATCCTAGCCCTAAACTAACCCTAACCCTAACCCGACCCAAACCCTACCCTAACGCTAACACTAACCCTATCCCTAATCCTAACCCTAACCCTATCCCTAAACCTAACCCTACTCTAACCCTAACGCTAACCTAACCCTAACCCTAATCTAACCCTAAACCTAACCCAATGTAACCCTAACGCTAACGGTAACGCTAACCCTAACCCTTACCCTAATCGGGTTACCCTAACCGTAATCGGGTTACCCTAACCCTAACCCTTACACTAACACTAACCCTAACCTAACGCTAACTCTAACCCTAACCCTAACCCTAACTCTAACCCTAACCCTAATCGTGGTACCCTAACCATAACCCTAACCCTAATCGGGGTACTCTAACCGTAACCCTAACCCTAACCCTAATTGGGGTACTGTAACCCTAAGCCTAACCCTTACCCTACCCTAACCCTTACCATAAACCTAAACCTACCCTAGCCGTATTCCTAATTGTAACCCTACCCTAACCCTCAACCTAACCCTAGAACTAAAAAAACCTATAACTTTAATCCTAAAACTAAACTTAGCCCTAAAACTAACTCTGAACCTAACACTAACCATTACCTTACCCATAACCCTAACCCCAACCCTAAACCTAACCCTAAACCTAACCCTAACCCTAACCGTTGCCCTAAGCATAACTTTAACCCCAACCCTAACCCTTCCCTAATATTAATCATAACCTTAACCCTTATCCTAAACATAAAATTAACCTAACACTAAACCTAAACTTAACTTTCGATTTAATCCTAAACCTACCCTTAGACCTAACCCTAACCCGAGCCCTACTCTAACACTAATCCTAAACCAACCCCTAACCCTAATCCTTATCCTTTCCCTGAACCTAACTCTAACCCTAACCCTAACCCTAACCCAAACCCTAGCCCTTTCAATAACACCAATCCCAACCAAACCCTAACCATAACCGTTAGACTAAACCTAACAGTAAACCTAACCCTAACCCTAACCCTAACGCTAAAACTAACCAACACCCTAACCTTAACCCTAACACGAAAATCAACCCTAACCCTAACCATAACCCTAACTCTAACCCTAACCCTAAAACTAATCCTAACTCTAACAATAAACTTAGATCCTAACCCTAAACCTAACCCTAACCCTAACCGTAACCCTAACTCTAACTGTGACCCTTACCCTAAACCTGACCCTAACCCCAACTCTAACCCTAACCTAACCCTAACCCTTAACCTAAGCCTAATCTTAACCATAACCTTAATCCTTATCCTAAACATAAACTTAACCCTAACACTAAACCTTAACTTAACTTTAGCTTTAATCCTAAACCTAACCTTAACCCAAACCCTAAACTTAGGCCTAACACTAACCCTAACCCTAACCCTAGCACTAACCCTAACCCGATACTGAAACATAACCCTAACCCTAACCCTAACCCAAACCCTACCCTAACCCTAACCCTAACTATAACCCAAACCCAAACCTATACCTAACCCTAACCCAAACCCTAACCCTAGCACTAACCCTAACCCAATACTGAAACATAATCCTAACCCTAGCCCTAACCTTAAACCTAATCCACTAACCCTAACCCTAATCCACTAAACCTAACCCTAAACACTAACCCTAACCCTACATAAAACCTAACCCTAAACCTAACCCTAATCCACTAACCCTAACCCTATCCTAACCCTAACCCTAACCCCTAACCCTAACTTTAACTCTAACTTAACCGTAACCCTAACCCTAACCGTGACCCTAAACACTAACCCTTAATCGAATACTAACCCTACCGCTAACCCTAACCCTACCCTAACCCTGTACCGAACCCTAACCCTAAGCCTAATTGTAACCCTATCCTAACCCTAAACCTAACCCCAAGCCTAACCCTAAAACTAAAAAAAACTATAACTTTAATCCTAAAACTAACCTTAGCCCTAAAACTAACGCTGAACCTAACACTAACCATTACCTTACCCATAACCCTAACCCTAACCCTACAGGTAATTTCAAACTTTTTGCTATTGTGGACATTGTGGACTGATCAAATCTTGCTTTGCTCTATGCTTGCATGTACAATCATGTTTTGTCCAGGGTAATGTCTGTGTTTAAGTTCCAAAATATGGCTGTTGGTTCAGATTCTCAACATTCATTCAGGGCTTGGAGATATTCTGACTTACGCACTGGGCTAGCCTCAGCCCTAATTAATATATTGAATATAAACTGAGTGCGTGGGTGACGTGGGGTAGCTTAACCTACTCTATGGGGCTCTGTTATAGACCGCCTAGCCAAGATGAAGAGATAGATGAGGTGTTCTACAAGCAACTAGTAGATGTTGCACGATGGCCAGCACTTGTTCTCATGGGGGACTTCAACTTCCCTGATATATGCTGGAAATATAATACTGCGCAGAGGAAGCAGTCCATGAGATTTCTGGAGAGTGTGGAAGATAGCTTCCTGGCACAGCTGGTGCAAGAACCTACCAGGAGAGGTGCCCTGCTAGACCTGCTCTTATTTAACAGAGAAGGACTAGTAGGAGATGTGAAGGTTGGAGACTGTCTTGGCCAGAGTGACCATGAAATGGTAGAGTTTGCTATTCTTGACGTCAAGAGGGTGACTTAGAAAAACTGCTACCTTGGACTTCCAGAGGGCAGACTTTGACCTGTTCAGGACGCTTGTTGCAAGGGTCCCTTGGGACTTGCTCCTGAGGGGTAAAGGGGTCCAGGAAGCCTGGGTCCTCCTCAAGATGGAAATCTTAAAGGCACAGGTGCAGGCTGTCCCTGAGTCCCGTAAGTCAAGCCGGAGGGGAAAAAGGCCAGTGTGGATGAACCGGGATTTTTTGTTGAGACTCTGGGAGAAAAAGAGAGTCCATGTCCTCTGGAAGATGGGACAGGCTACTTGGGGAGACTACAGAGAACTTGCCAAGATTTGCAGGCAGGAAGTTAGAAATGCAAAAGCCCAGCTTGAACTTAGACTGGCTACTGCAGTAAAGGAGAACAAAAAATCCTTTTACAAATATATTAACAGTAAAAGAAGAACTAAGGAGAATTTCCCTACTTGATGTGGCAGGGAATGTAACCACAGAGGATAAGGAAAAGGCTGAGGTTCTCAATGCCTTCTTCACATCTGTCTTTAATTGACAGATCAGTTATCCTCAGGATACTTTTTGCCCTGACCTGGAAGTCAGGGACGAAAGGCATCATACACCCCTTGTGATCCCAGCAGAGACAGTCAGAGACCTGCTCCTCCATCTGAACTGCCACAAGTCCATGGTACCAGATGGGATCCACCCAAGGGTGCTGAGGGAGCTGGCAGAGGTGATTGCCAAGCCGCTTTCTACCATCTATCAGCATTCCTGGTCATCTGAAGAGGTCCCACAAGATTGGAGGCTTGCTGATGTGACTCCCATCTACAAGAAAGGCCGTAAGGAAGATGCAGGGAACTACACGCCTGTCAGCCTGACCTCGGTATCAGGGAAAGTTATGGAGCAATTGATCTTGAGGGAGATCACACGGCATGTGCATGGCAACCAGGGGATCAGACCCAGCCAGCACGGGTTCACAAAGGGCAGGTTGTGCTTGTCCAACCTCATCTCCTTCTATGACTGGGTGACCAGATGAGGGAAAGGCTGTTGATGTAGTCTACCTGGACTTCAGCAAAGCCTTTCACACGGTCTCCCACAGTATTCTCCTGGGGAAACTGGCAGCCCGTGGTGTGGACAGGTTCACTCTTCTCTGGGTTGAGAATTGGCTAGAGGGCCGTGCCCAGCTGGTAGTGGTTAATGAAGTTAAGTCCAGCTGGTGTCCCGTCATGAGTGGTGTCCCCCAGGGGTCAGTATTGGGGCCCATCTTGTTTAATATCTTTATTGATGACCTGGATGAGGGGATTGAGTGTACCCTCAGTAAGTCTGCGGATGACACCAAGTTGGGAGGATGTGTCGATCTGCCTGAGGGTAGGGAGGCCCTTTGCAGTGTCTCGGGCACGGACTCAGATGTGAACGATCCAAATCATTTATTACAGGTTTTAACATCCCTTATATACTTTCACAAACTCTCTGTAACTTTCCCACCCGCCTTTACATGTCAACAGTATAACTTCCCAAAACAGTCCTTAACCGTGCATACAGGCAATTATCCAATCAGGGCTGTGAGTCTTCCCAAGCCATGCACTCTTCCTCCAATTGGGGTCTGCTAGCATGCAGCTTACTTGAACTTGTTTTCCTCTTCTTCTGGAAGTGTCCTTGGTTCTCAGCCTTCCTCTCTCATGCTGTTTATTCTGTTCCACAGCTGCAGCTCTAAATATACTTTTTGTATTCCCACAGCCCTTCAGTGGGATCTGGATAGGCTGAACAGCTGGGCTGAGGTCAATGGGATGAAGTTCAATAAGGCCAAGTGCTGGGTCCTGCACTTTGGCCACAATAACCCCATGCAATGCTATAGGCTCGGGGCAGAATGGCTTGAGGAGTGTATAGAGGAAAAGGACCTGGGGGTGTTGGTTGATGCTCGGCTCAACATGAGCCGGCAGTGTGCCCAGGTGGCCAAGAAGGCCAATGGCATCCTGGCCTGTATTAGGAATAGTGTGGCCAGCAGGAGCAGGGAGGTGATCATCCCCCTGTACTCAGCTCTGGTGCAGCCGCACCTCGAGTACTGTGTTCAGTTTTGGGCCCCTCACTACAAGAGAGACATCGAGGCCCTGGAGCGTGTTCAGAGAAGGGCAACAAAACTGGTGAGGGGTCTGGAGCACAAGTCTTACGAGGAGCGGCTGAGGGAACTGGGATTGTTTAGTCTGGAGAAAAGGAGGCTCAGAGGAGACCTTATCACACTCTACCACTTCCTGAAGAGAGGCTGTGGTGAGGAGGGGGTCGGCCTCTTCTCCCAGGTAACTAATGACAAGACAAGAGGGAATGGCCACAAGTTGTGCCAGGGAAGATTTAGATTAGATTTGAGGAAAAATTTTTTCTCTGAAAGAGTGGTCAGGCACTGGAATGGCCTGCCTAGGGAGGTGGTTGAGGCACCATCCCTAGTGCTGTTCAAGAATCGTTTAGATGAGGTGCTAAGGGATTTGATTTAGTAGCTTGGTGGGTAGGGATGGTGGTGTGAGGATGGTTGGACTAGATGATCTTGTAGGTCCTTTCCAACCTAATGAATCTATGAATCTATGAATCTATGTGAAAACAGACAGATGATTCTGGTTATAATTCAGAAAAGAGTATTAATCTCCATTAGAGTCAATGTTTGGACATTTTTGTTTCAGTGAGTTTTGAATAGTTTTAAGTAACTCAGAAGTTCATACCCTACTTTCTTAACAGCGAGCATGCACTAACATCTTCTGACCACACAGGGGCACTGTCAACCAAGATTTTACAGGCACTTGAGCTCTGAAGGAATTTTGGAAGCTGCACTGGTTATCAAATATAGCTTCGCATACATGTTTTTCAAACATACAGAAAGTAGATGAATAAAAAGAATGGTTCGTATGTTCACAGATAATGATGAAAAGTGAGAGCCTTTGCTAACCAACAAAGAACTCCCTCCAGTTCTTCAAGTTTTGGAATATCTGAAATGCACAGGATGTTAGAGGTAGTCTGGGTCTGAAGATAGTTTTACCTTCAGTAATGCAAAGCATAACATATGCAGTTGGTGTAACCTGAAGCAGTTACACAGAAGCATGGGTTTGCTTTCTGCACGTTTAGAATTATTTAAGACTGTGCTATCAAAAAAAAAAAAAAAAAAAAATCATGTTAGCAACATGATCTTCTGTCGCCAGTAAGATTTCCCATTTTAAAGCAGAGCACATACTGATTACAAAAGGCTGAGGTGAGATATGCAGCTCAACAGAAGTGGAAGAGCCATTTCCCCACAAGTTTGTGAAGTATCTGGAAACTAGGAAGGACTCAGTATTCCTATATGTGAAAATCTTCATTATAGCTGAGCAGCATTACTGTCTACCTCTGTCTCCCTCACTCTTCTATCTATTTTCTTTTTGGATCACCCTATGAAAACAAAATTAGTATTTGATGTAAAAAAAAAAATCTATAGATAACAGAAAAGAAATAGCTATCTTGAATTTTTCTTTCTCCATCTCGCTCCCTTTTTAATTTATTATTATAATTATTATTTATTATGCATTTTATGGGAAGTACAGCAGGAGATGCACTTTTTAAGTCAATGGTAGGAGGGAGCACTACTGACTTAGCTGGATGGGGAGGAAAGGCACTTCAGGTCTGCTGTGTGGCATGTGGCTGGCCAGCTTATCTCTGGTGCTACAGACATGTTAGACTGGAGTGTCATTGATGCTGATGGTTCCTTCCTGGTTGATTTTGTCTGTTTGTTTAACTATTATTGTTTTAATTTATACACTCTTGAGTAATCAGAGCCCTTCTGCTGGTGCTTTTTCCCACATTTTTTATATTTGGCCCAGTGTCATATATATGTTGCAGAACAGTGAAAATACTGAAATACTGAAAAGAGATTTATATGGGAGTCATATAAACATAAGTCATCTTTATTACTTTTTTGGGACAGAAGTTTTGAGAAAGAAGACTCTTTATGGTGGTCTTTATTTTTTATTTCAAATTTTTTGTATCATTTTTACTAGTTCTTTAAGTTGCAGTTCAAATATCAGGAATATTTGTGTAGTCTTACTAGAAGACTTTCTTCCCTTTATTGTTTTTTTCACCTTATATGTTCCCTAACTGACAATAGGGAGGAATCATACTTCCAATCACAGCTTGTCATGTTTTATTTGTTTTCCTACTTTATATATAATCTTTGAAGGGAAGAGCAAGCAGCTGTCATCTGCTTCATTTCTGCCCCAAGCTTTAAGCTTGATTCCCCTTAAAAAGCTCTTTTGTGGAAGTCACTCCAAAGTTTTTGTCTGTACTGATGTTGATTTATTTATTTATTTATTTTTGCATAGATCATCTTTTTGCACTTACTTGTACCTCCACGTTATAGCATGAACATCATAAAATCATCCTGCTCTTGCGTCTGCAGGGGTAGGGGTCCCTGTCACTGGCCCCCTGTATGTTTTGGCACCTGTGCTCTTTCAGAACTTTCTGTAAATAATTCCTACAGTGAAATCTGGCAGTCAGTACACTGGGTTGAAGCTGTTCAATTGCAGTGCTTTACTTAAAGCAAAAATAACGACTGTTCTGCTATTCCTGAGGAGTAGTATACCTCTGTATAAAACTTGCTTTCTGTATTTAAATCTTAGTTTTGGTTTGAGATGATGGAACTCCATCTCTATCAAGCATAGGAACAGTTATCTGCAAAGTGCTGGATGGAAATGATAGCTCTCCCAAGTTTTTTTTGTATGTCTTTGAGATTCTTGTTCCAGAGAATCAACAAGATTCAGTAGTTTATGTTGCCAGGGCTGCAGACATGGATGCTATCAATAACAGAGCTCTAAGATACAAAATAAGTGGTAAGTTATACCCTGTTGTTTTTGTCAAATCAGGAAGCATATAAACAGTGTTGTGCTTTTAGCCTAGTTTTCATACCTCACTTGTCCACTCGCCTTTTTTTATGTAGAGGGAGGGAAAAAAATTTCTTTCACCTCTTTTTCAGCATTAATAAGCCTTTTCCAAGCAAACTTTAAGTCTGCTTTCTGAATTTGAAATGGTGCATAAAAGAAAAAGAAAAGTTATCAAATGCTGGAAGAAGGCATTCATCACAAATGCATAATTTTATCCCTTTCATTATAATTGTGGAAGCTGTGAACATAAGTATATGCTTTAGAGTGAGTAGAAGAACTAATCTAATTTTATTTGTTTAATTTTATTTTGTTTATTTGTTTATTTGTTTAATTTTATTTTGTGAGAGTTTCTTTCACTCACCAATCCAAGTCATACTTGGTTTTCATACTGCCAAACTCTCCCCAAGTCCGCTATGCCATTGTAAACTCCACAGAGTTTGAAAGCCTCTTGTAAAATCTTTGCACAAATACAAGTATGCTGTTGATCTGTGCCTCCCAACATTAGCTCAAAAAGCAGATAGCTGCTGTGGGACCAGGTGAAAAAATGTAATTTTAAGAAGCAGTAAAGAATTTTCTTGTTTTCTTGGTTTTAATTTCATGAACTTTTACAGTTGTTAATGTAATTACTGTTATTGGTCTTTCTACAAGTTATAAAGTGTGTATGCCATTCACTGTGCCAAAAAATGATGACTTTTCTTCTGTCAACTGCTTCATATTTACCTTCCTCTTTCCTCCCTCCGAAATCAAGACCTCGAAGCACAGCTATTCACCTCTTGGAGACAGGTTTGTAGAAGAGAGAAAAGAGCAACTAATTGCAATTGTCAGTAATTCTTTATAGGTTTCTGGAATTTCTAACTAAGGTTGAGAAGAGGTCACCTTGTGCAGCAGCATAGTTGCAGGAGACCTTATAAGGTGTGCTGCTTTGGGAAAAAAAGACACTCATCTGGCAAAATAGCTGCTCTGTAAAATGATACAATGCTCTGTATTTACTGTCATTGTCACCCGTTGATTTAAGTGAAATACAAGTTTTAATTATTTTATAAGGAATAAAATATGCAAAAGATACACAAGCACACCAGCAGCGCTAGCAGTTGGATCACGTTATTGTAATTAACAGTGTGGTAGTCACAAGAGGTTCTTTTTCCAAACACAATTGTTTGTCATCGTTTTATTTTGTTGTGTGTTTGGAAGGTGGAAATGTTGGAAAATACTTCACACTAAATAATACTTGATGAAAAGTTTTAATTCATCAGTGACATAGATGATGGAATAGAGTGTACCCTTAGCAAGTTTATGGACAACACCAAACTGAGTTGCTCAGTTGATACACTGGAGAGAATGGAAGCCATCCAGAAGGACCTAGACAAGCTGGAGAAGTGGGCCCATGTGAACCTAATGAGGTTTAACAAGGCGAAGTACAAGGTATTACACTTGGACCAGGACAATCCCAGGTATTTATACAGATTTGGAGAACAACTCAAGGAGAGCATCCCTGTGGAGAAGGACTTGGAGGTCCTGGTAGATGAGAAGCTGGACATAAGTCAGCAGTGCATGCTTGGAGCCTGGAGGGACAACTATATCCTGGGATGCAATAAAAAAAGGGGTGGCTAGCAGGGAGAGGGAGGTGATTGACCCCTCTTCTCAGCTCTTTTGAGGCTCCATCTGGAGTACTGCATCCAGGACTGGGGGCCCCAGTGCAAGAAAGACACAGAGCTTTTTAAATGAGTCCAGAGAAGGACCACTACAACTGTCAGAGGGTTGGAGTATCTCTCCGATGAGGAATGGTTGAGGGAAGTGGGCTTATTTAATTTGGAGAAGAGAAGGCTCTGGGGAGACCTCATTGTGGCCTTCCAGTACATGAAAGGAGCATGTAAACAGAAGGGGAAACAATTGTTTTCAAAGGTTGATAACGATAAAAGAAGAAGGAATGGTTTTAAACTATGACAGGGGAGATTCAGGTTAGATGTTAGGAGGAATTCTTTCTCTCAGAGGGTGGTGACCCACTGGAAGAGATTGCCCCATCCCTTCAGTCATTCAAGGCAATGCTGGATGTGTCTCTAGGCAGCCTGGTCCAGTGGTTGGTGTCTCTGCCCACAGCAGGATGGGTTGAAACTCTATGATCTTTGAAGTCCTCTTCAACCCTGGCCATTCTATGATTCTATGAAAACTATTGGTCACTTGTATCTCACATGAAGAGAATGGCAGCATTTTTATAATTGTGTGCCATGACCTAGACAGTCCCTCAAGGAGCTCCACTGCACTGCTGTACATAACAGTCCTGGATGAAAATGACTACAGCCTGCTGTAATATTGGTTCTTTTCAAACGTCTCTATGAGACGACCTAGAGGTAGGTGCAGCCATCCTGGACCTATGCTTCTGACAGAGATGATGGCCCAAATGACATATTTGCTCATTGGAGATAGCTCTGGAGCATTTGCCATTGACAGTGTAACAGGCTCCATACTTACTATAAAAGTGCTGGAGAGGAAGACCAAGTCCAAGTATACATTTAGGGCTGTGGCAAGTGATTGAAGCTCCCATTTGCAAAGAAGCACCACTTCCAGCATTGTGATGCATACGGCTAATGTCAGCAACAATAATCGGGTGTTTCTGCAAAGCCCCATCAGGTCATTTCTGCCTGTTGAAGCCACAGTGAACAAGATAGTAGCCACTGTGAGAGCAGAGGACATGAACCTGGGGCCAAATTGAGTAATTGATTTCAATCCACTGGCAGCAGAAACTTTGAGATCGATGCAGAGATGGGTGATATCATACTTCAGGAGTCCTTGGCTCCTGAAGTCTTCAGTACACAGCTGTTTGTGCTAGTACAGAGATGGAAAACCCTGAGCATCAATGCATTCACTCCTTTAGCCAAGTGATTTCAATGATGGACAGACAGCATTTATCCTTGCTTCATTTGTCAAGGCATAAACAGCTTAAACCACAAGGTACTTCCAGATTAATCTGTTGTTCAGAGTATTTGCAGCATCTGAGGCATGGCCTCATATGTGAGTGATCCAAATCATTTGTTGCAGGTTCTAACTTGCCTTATATACATTCACAAGCTCTCTCTTTTAACTTTACCACCTTCCTTTACATGTCAACAAAACAGTCCACAAATACTCCTTAATTGTGCATGTAGGTGCTTATCCAATCAGAGTCATAAGTCTTTCCAAGACACGCACTCTTCCTACAATCAGGGTCATCACAAGGCCATCACGCAGCTACTTCTCTTTTTCTTCTGGAGGTGTTCTTGGTTCTCAGCCTTCCTTTCTCATGCTGTTTGTCTTGCTCCACAGCTTCTGCTCTGAATAGTCTTTCTGGTGTTCCCACAAGTATTGATGAGAATTACAACTCTACTTAACATTTAGAGGATATTAGTAGCTGTGCATCCTGCTAATTAGTTACAGTAGGTAGTCTTCATGCTTCAGGGGTTGTGTTCATCACAATGAGGGGCAGAAAATAGCATCTTCGACATTTTTTTCACCCACAAATCCCACTGTACAATTGACCTGATGTATTCAGAGGTCTGATCTGCACTATGTTCTTGATTCAAAAGCTGCTTCTTCAGCTTGAAAAAGTCATTTACCCTCTATAGTTCAAATTTCCCTCTGTAAAATGGGAGTAATGTTCCTTTATACCCTAAAGGTATTGTGAGACTAGTGAATTATTACATCTTGAATAATAGGCTATGTATTTGATTAGGAATCAGTAAAGGAAAAGAAGTGCTAATAATTTAGGAAAAACAATATCCATGGGTAACTAGAAACAGAGAACTAAGGATGAAGATGTCTGCGGCAGAAATTACTTCTGCGATTGTTCAGCCATTCTTTCTATGTGCCTCTTCAAGGTTACAAGCCAAATTTTCAGCAGTGTGTTCTAAAATTAAGATAATGCTGTGAGTATTACCAATGTTGTGAATTGTGACCAAACCACTGGGCTAGGGCAACTGACTTGCTCTCTCAATATCTGTCAAAAAAAAAACAACAAACATGCAGGATTTCAGAAAAAGTAGAAGGCTTCCAACAGAGTAGATCTTTAAATTTCTGTGAAACCAGTGCTTTGTTTGTAGCTTCAATTAAAAATGAAAAAAGAAAAATCTCATATTTATCCTGATGTTCTTTATTCCATTAATTTGACCAAGAAGTTTTAGGTGCCCTACAACTGACTTTTTGTCCATAACTGAGCCACAGATGTGCCATAGCCTTCAGCCCTGTTTTGTATAATAATTAGTCATATTTCTCACTGCTGCCTAACTGTTGCTGCAGCAAGCTTATGTATTCAGGAAGCATAACAAGAATTTAATCGTCACTCTTCAGTGAGGAGTAAGTGGAAGACCCTGGGGTTTCATTCTTTTCATGAGAGATTGGATTAATCTGCATTAATGAATTGATTATTGCAGGAAGGAGCTGAATTTCTTCCTACCCAAGAGGAAGTAATCAGAGCAAAGAAAAGTTTTGCTAGGAGAAAAGTTTAAAAAAAGAAAATAATAGCTTTATGGAAATTGATCAACTAATATGACCCTAAATGTTGCCAAGTGTTCATCCATGGGTCAGGTGAGGCAATCTAGCCTGCAATTATGCTGATTCCCAAGGAACTGTGTTAACAAGAATGCCACAGTCAGATATTCTCTCATCCAAACTGTACAAAAATGTAAAAATCCAATTCAATTTTCAATGTTTTGATTACAGGAAATTAACCAGAGCTTCAGGTTAAGCTAGAGGGTTTCACCCCCAAAGTTTAGTTTGTGTATTTGTGAAGACTAAATTCTTTCAAGATTATAAAGGAGCTTACCCAGTATTTATACAGTTCTTGTTCTGTTGGTAATAGGTTTTTAGTTTGCATAAGTAGATATCAAATACTTTACTTTTCAGGTGAAAAAGAAAAAAAACATCATCATATTTAAAAACCCCATAAAAATTAGCTTATGGATATAAGCTGTTTGGGACCCCTTCAAGTATGAATGGCTCCAGTGTACTCAGTCCAAGGGAGATTTGTATTACATAGTGATTATTTGTAGAACTGGTATTAATAAATGTGGCTTTTCCTCCTAATTTCATTTCTATCTTATCTAATAGAGTGGAAAAGCTCTAAGTTTATTTAGAAAAGAATTGAAACTCAAAGTAATATAAACAATGAAAGCCAAAGCCAAGGGTTCGTAGTTTTAACTTCGTCTAAAACTGTGTTTTGGGTGAGTAGCACATGAATATCTTTCGTTAGCAATTATGAGATCTCAAGAAGAAAAGGGCAAGGATGAATCAGGGTTATATGATGTAGGGCAAATAACCCTACAAGAATAGCACCCAAAAGAAATAGTGCCAAAGATGGTATATTTCAGAATGGCTTCAGTAGATGACATACAGACAACTAGTAAGAAAGGAGTGTCTCACCTTTGAAGATGGTTGAGGCTTGCTGATAGCTCCACTAGGGAGGGATCTCCAACAAGAGAACCTTCCCTGCTGGTGGTCAGCCCTTAAATGGGGTCTGGGGAGAGGTGGAGCCAGACTCCACCCCTTCAAATCATACAGGTACATTACCTTCACCAGTGCCCCTGTGGCTGACTCAGGGCTTGCCTCAGGTGATAAATCAGTGGTTCAGGCCATGATTCAACAGTTCCCATACACTCCACCCCTTCACGACATGAACCACTGATTAAGTAACTATAGGGTGAGCCCTCCTTAATACAGACACCCAATACATTGCAACGCTTACATAATGATCCGTCGCAATGTGTATCGATGTAATCTGGGATGAGTGATGATCAGCATATGGCTCGTGTTCTTCCTTGGGCCAGTGCTCGGTGGTGTCTACTGGAAGCATGTGGTCACGTTGTGCAGGTCCATCCTACTCTTCATCAGTCCTGGGTAGACCATCACTGGATGTTGCACATGATCTTACAGCAACTCTGCAGCATCATTTGGTTCCCTCCGGTGACTCATAGACTCACGGGAAGTAATATAGGTGTTTCAAAGGTACCAAGAGGGGGAGGTCCGCCCTCCAGGGTAAGATACAGGCTGTATTCCTGTCTTGGGTCAACACTTCAGCTTGTACAGGGGCATGCCCTGGCCGCCTGTAAAAAAACTTTTGACTTGATGTCTGTGGCTGCACAATTAGATCAGGCACCAAAGGGGGTGTCCTGATCTGCCACAGAGACATGATAGGGGTTCCTTTAGGAATAAAGACTGGAGTGTTGACCATGATATCTGTAGGCCATGTACCAATTACCGGAGGGACTACCGAACTGCCCACCTCCAATGATCTCCCCCAAGGTGCAAGTAGGCCACACCTCCATGGTCCTACCTGCACCTTCCAAGGCCATCTTATTTTATTGGTGCCTGGTTTTAGGTTCTCAGGGGCAGGGAGCAGAAGATTGTTCTCACGGCCAGTCTGAGGTCTTACCTCATTATCTGTACCTGTAATTTGGATCCTAAGTGGGGAGGCCCATGTTGTTTGCAACATTTTCAAGGCACTGGGTCTGCCATCTCTAGGCCTTTCATTCAGGTCTTGCAGGGTCTCATGGAGTCTCTTTGTCCACCCCTGCAGAGACTGATAGCCTGTCTTCAGGGCAGCCTTGAGAATGCCATTATAACGCTCAAGAAGGCCTGCCCCCGTTGGATTGTATGGCAGGTGGAATCTCCACTCGATATTGTTCTCTTCTGCCCAGCGTTGTATCACTGCACCCGTGAAATGAGTCCCTTGATCAGTCTCAATGACTTGTGGTGTCCCATAGGCAGCCATCAATCTTGTGAGCACCTTGATGGTATATGCCTGGTTGGCTTTTGGTACTGGATAGGCCTGAGATTAGCCCACTCGTGGTGTCAACACAGGTTAGGGCATATCTCGCCCCCTCAGATCGAGGGAGGGGCTTAATATAATCAACCTGCCTTCACTGTAGAGGATTGTGTCCTCTAGCAAGATGGGCTGTTGTTTCAGGCAACGACCTCGGTCTCATTCTGGAGCAGGCATCACAGTCTCGGCATGCTTGAGCTACGTCCGATAATTGTACGGGCAGTCCCCACGCTTTAGCAGCTGCCCACATGGTCTTCTGTCCAGCATGCCACAGCTATTGATGTAACCAGTAGGCGATGTTCTCAGATAGTGAGTTCTCAACCCATCTAACTCGGGCCAGTGTGTCGGCTTCATCATTTTGTGCAGGGGTCGGTGACCAGAAACATGGTAGACAAGTACAGTGCTGTGTTTAACCGTATTCCATATGTCTGACCACAGATCTTTGCCCCAGATCGGTCGGGAGTGGATAGTCCAGTCCTGGGTAGCCCACTGTGCGATCCAAAGAGTGAGCCCCCGGTACACCACCCAACTATCTGTGCAGATATTCAGGATACCGTCACCAGGTTCTTTGGTTATAACCATCCACACAGCCCACAGCTCTGCCCACTGGCTGCTTTGACCATCCCCCTCTTCAAACCATATTGCATCTGTAGCAGGATGGTATGCTACTGCTTGCCACTTACTTGGGTTGCCCTCGCTGGACCCATCTGTGTACTAGGCATCTTCAGGAATGGGATATTTTTCTTCCTGGACGGGACTCTTCTCTGGCGGAACAACCAAGGCTTGTTTTGGTGCATCACTGTGATACGTCACTGGGCCTAGAATTGTTTGGAGTTCTTTTTTCAACAGTGAGGAAGACAGACTACTCCTCTGGCTGAGATAGGCAACCCATCATGCCACCATCTGTGCCTGGGCCACCCCTGTCTTAGGAAGGTGGGTCAGATTTCTTACCCACCCCTGAATTGGAAGAGTGGTCTTAACCATCTGGGTTATTTGCTCTACCGCTTGTAACGCAGTATAGGCAGCCAATAGCTGTTTTTGAATCATGCTATATATTTTTTCTGCTCCATGCCGGACCTGAGACCAAAATCCAATGGGAGTCCGAACAGAACTCTGACATTGCCACAGGCCCCAGCCAAAGCCATCCTGAGTAACATGAACATCCAGTTCAGCTGGGAGGGTAGGATCGAATATACCCAATGCCTGGGCTTGTTTCACCGCCTGTTTTGCTTGCTGGAAAGCATCCTGTTCTGTACTCCCCCAATCCCATGATTGGCCCTTTTTTGTGAGTCTATACAAAGGTCTCAGCAGCTGCACCAAATGAGGTACAAAGAAACGCAAGTATCCCAATATACCTAGAAATTCCTGCAGCTGCTTTGCTGTTGTAGGGACTGGGAATGCCTGAACCTTAAATATGATGGCACTGGGTAGCACTTTGGTCTTTCCTGACCAGACTACCCCCAGAAATTTTACAGACAGGCCTGGACCTTGCACCTTTTGAGGATTGATAGCCCATCCTCTTTCACCTAGGTAGGAGGTTAATGAATTTGCTGCCTCCCCTACTGCTTCCAATGAGTCGGATGTTAACAAGAGATCATCAATGTAATGGTATATATTTACGTTATTAGGTTTCCTCCAATTAGCTAGGTCACGCGCCACCAAGTTATGACAGTACGTTGGTGAATGCACGTACCCCTGTGGCAGGACCTGAAAGGTCCACTGCCTGCCTCCCCATGTAAATGCAAATTGATCTTGCGATTCTTTGGCAATCAGAATACTAAAAAACGCAGTTGCCAAATCCAGGACACAATGGTAGGTCTTGATTTCCCTACTAAGTGTGTCCCTTAGGGAAGCAATATTGGGTACGGCTGCATGGATGGGCGATGTGACCTTACTTAATTCCCTATAATCCACCATCATTCTCCACGTTCCATCCGACTTCCGCACTGGCCACATGGGGGAATTATATGGACTATATGCAGGTCTTATAATACCTACTTTTTCTAGTTCCTGCACCGTCTTTGATATTTCTTCCTGCCCAGATACTAATGTACCTCTGCCAAAGTCTGAACTCTCCCACAGTCTTCTGGAGAGCCAGACCCCATAAAATGTCTATGCCCAAGATGTATTCTGGGATTGGGGCAATCGACACTTCATACTCCCAGGGTGGGAGATGCCCAACCCCCAATTTCAACCATGTTTGGGTGACTGGAATGGTCTGTCCCCCAAACCCACCAATCATCACTCTATTGCCCTTAAACTTTGTTGGTTCTCCATATATAATTGATGTTTCCGCACCAGTGTCTACCGGACTCATCACCTTTTGAACATTCGTCTCTGACCAAAATATCACTAATTCTACATAGGGCCTCCCTGTCTTGCATTTTCTTTGTTTTTTGAGTTATGATTGGTCGGATCTCAAATGGATCCTGCAGAGATGGAGCTTCAAGATCCGATTTAGAAATCTTGACTTCTGAAACATCCAGGTCCGCTACTTCAGGGACCTGGGTGTCCTCCACTGATACGCTACGTACTTGTCTTGTTGGCACATCTAGTCCAGGTTTTTTGGTTACTAATGGATCCAGTTGTTGTTCCAACTTTTCAATATGATCTCTTAACAATTAGTTTTTGGATTCTATGTTCATATTTGTTAGTTCCAGTTTACGTAACGCCATTATTAGAGGCCAAGCCACAGCAGAAGTGGCTAGCTGACGTTCTTTTGTAATTAGTATGTCCTTATCTAGACCCTGAAAATAATCTGTCAGCTGGCCTGCGGAGGGAGAGACATTCCCTGTAACCCACAGGGGTCCCCATTTTTCAATAATGGTGTCTAGACCATAATAGGATGATGTCATAAATCCTGGAATTACCAGATATTGTTTGGTCTAGGAGAGTAACGTTCTGCCCCCTGCCCCATTTGAAAATGTACCAAATGAAGGACATGGTTATTATTGTGTATGTGCGCGCGTGCGTATGTATATATATTTTAAGCCTGCCTGGCTCACCAATTTGGGGGCAAACAACCCCCAAGTGTAGCAGCCAAAAGAAATAGTGCCAAAGATGGTATATTTCAGAAAGGCTTCAGTAGATGGCATACAGACAATTAAGAAGAAAAGAGTGTCTCACCTTTGAAGATGCTCGAGGCTTGCTGATAGCTCCACCAGGGAGGGATCTCAAACAAGAGAACCTTCCCTGCTGGTGGTCAGCCCTTAAATGGGGTCTGGGAGAGGTGGAGCCAGACTCCACCCCTTCCAATCACACAGGTACATTACCTTCACCTGTGGCCCTGTGGCTGACACAGGGCTTGCCTCAGGTGATCAATCAGTGGTTCAGGCCGTGATTCAACAGTTCCTATACATATGACCACGGAGGAAAGAAAGACTACAAACCTCACTACAGAAGAGAGAATGAATTCTACAACATAGTTATTATGATCCAGTGTGACTTTTTGTTAACTGTATCTGAGAAAAAAAAATTGATTCAAATGAAAATACTGCTGTTTGCTTTTTTTCCGGTAGTGTTTCTTCTGAAGTCAACAAATAAACAACCAAAAACACTGCTGACAGTTTTGGGACAGAAATCTTAACATATTGCAGCCCTTATGTTTTCTTTTTCCTTGAGCCAGGGATGCTATAAATGATTGCTCTTCTGCTATTTTCTGTCATAAATCAAAGTTGCCCAGCAATGAAAATTCAACCTGCTATGATTCAGAAGATATACACTGCTTTTTCCTAAAAGAAACAGTGTCAATATTATATCCATCCATTGGTTGGATAGATTTTATTTACAGAACTTTTCTATAGTAAATATCCTTTAAATATATTCACTAGTGCAGGAAATTGAATCTGTAATGATTGGTGTGTTTGTACTTTTGATCCCTAAGTCTTAGGAGCAAATTACAAACCACTTAAAATGAGATTTCCTGGTTTTAAAATTAGTGGCTACCTGTACTAAAATAGAGCTTAAAAAACAAAAAAAAACCACGAACAAGAGAAGTAGCAGATAGAAACTAGAACCCTGGGATTCAGTCTTAGAGAGTAAAAGGGTCCAAGATAGCTGGTTGCTCTTCAAGAAGGAAGTCTTAAAGGCACAGGAGCAGGCAGTCACCCTGAGCCACAAAATGAGCCGGCAGGGAAAAAGACTGGCATGGATGAATAGGGAGATATTCTTGAGGCTCCAGAAGAAAAAGAAAATCTGCCTTCTGTGGAAGGAGGGATGGACAACTCAGAATGAGTACAAAGATGTTGTTAAGATGTGCAGAGGGAAAGTCAGAAAGGCAAAAGCCCAGCTTGAACTCAACCTGGCTGCTGGGATAAAAAGGAACAAGAAACTCTTATTTATAAATATATCAACAGTTAGAAGAGGACAAGGGAGAATCTCCACTCTTTGCTGGATGAGGGTGGGAATGTGACCAGTGAAGATAAGGAAAATGTGGAGGTTCTGAATGCCTTCTTCACGTCTGTCTTTAAAAGTCAGACCAGTAATCCTCAGGGTACCCCACTCTCTGACCTGGTAGTCTCAGCTGGGGAACAGACTAAACCCCCCATGATTCATGAGTGAACAGTCAGAGACCTACTACTCCAACTGGACTGCCACAAGTCCATGGAGCCAGATGAGATTCACCCGAGAGTGCTGAGGGAACTGGCAGAGGTGATGCCAAGCCACTTCCCATCATCTATCAGTGCTCCTTGTTAACTGTTGAGGTCCCAGAAGACTGGAGGCTTGTCAATGTGACTCCTATTTACAAGAAAGGTTGTAAGGATGATCCAGGGGAACTACAGGCCTATTAGCCTGACCTTGGTGCCAGGGAAGGTTATGGAGCAGATTGTCTTGAGGGAGATCATGCGGCATGTGAGGGATGACTGGGGGGGATCAGGCCTAGCCAGCACAGATTCACTAAGGGCTGGTCCTGCTTGACCAACCTGATCTCCTATGATCTAGCAACCCATCTGGTGGATGAGGGAAAGGCTGTTGATGTAGTCTACCTGGACTTCAGCAAGGCCTTCGACACTGTCTCCCACAGTACTCTCCTGCAGAAGCTGGCAGCCCATGGCTTAGACAGGTACATTCTTGGCTGGTTAAGGAGCTGGCTGGAGGGCCAGGCCCAGAGAGTGGTGGTGAATGGAGTTAAATCCAGCTGGCAAATGGTCACAAGTGGTGTTCTCCAGGGGTTGGTGCTGGGGCCCGTTCTCTTCGATATCTTTATCAATGACCTGCATGAGGGCATCAAGTGCATCCTCAGTAAGTTTGCAGAGGGCACCAAGTTGGCTGGAAGTGTTGATCTGCCTGGGGGTAGTGAGGCCCTACAAAGGGATCTGGACAAGCTGGAGAGCTGGGCTGAAGCCAATGGGATGAGGTTCAACAAGACCAAATGTTGGGTCCTGCACTTTGGCCACAGCAATCCCAGGTGAATCTACAGGCTGGGGGTGAAATGGCTGGAAGACTGTGTAAAGGAAATGGACCTGGGGTTATCGATTGATGCTTGGCTGAACATGATCTGACAGTGTGCCCAGGTGGCCAAGAAGGCCAACAGCATCCTGGCTTGCACCGGAAATAGTGTTGCCAGCAGAAACAGAGAAGTAATTGTCCCCTTGTACTCAGCATTGGTGAGGCTGCACCTCAAGTTCTGTGTCCAGTTTTGGGCTCCTTACTGCAGGAAAGACATTGAGGCCCTGGAACATGTTCAAAGAAGAGCAACAAGGCTGGTGAGGGGTCTGGAATACAGGTCTTATGGAGAGAGGCTGAAGGAGCTGGGAATGTTCAGCCTGGAGAAGAGGAGGCTCAGGGAAGATCTTATAGCTCTCTATAACTTCCTGAAGGGAGGTTGTAGTGATCTTGGGGTCGGTCTCTTTTCTCGTGTAATTAGTGATAGGACTAGAGGGAGTGGCTTCAAACTGTGCCAAGGGAGATTCAGGCTGGACATTAGGAAATACTACTTCTCTGAAAGGCTGGTCAGACACTGGAATGGACTGCCCAGAGGGGTGGTGGGGTCACCAAGCCTGGGGGTATTCAAGGAATGTTTGGATGTTGTGTTGAGGGACATGGTTTAGTGGGAGCTATTGGTGATAGGTGAACAGTTGGACTGGATGATCTTCTAGGTCTTTTCCAACCTTACTGATTCTATGATTCTACAAGCATTTTATAAGGATAAAGCCCTTCCTTGCAAAATTATGCATGAACAACATGTCTTCTGCTATGTATTAAAATAGCTAGTTTTCTGTAACGCTATTTGGAAGCTTGTATGGTAATATCATTCCATCACAGCTGGATGAAACAAGTGAAAATTAACATAAATAAATTAAACTTATTAAATATCAATTGCCATCTTGAAAACGGTATCAATAACATTTATTGAAATCTGCTACAATTCTCTTAAATGTTTTAAACAGGATTTATATTTATATTATATTTCATATCATTTATATTCTGTATTAAACAATTATTTGCTTCATAGAATTGAGATCCTGCCAGATTCAGCTGCTTTTGACACACGGCTGTGCATGTAGTTTCAGCTTTTTCTCTCTGTTACAGAATGGCTACATGAAACTTTTATGAATGCCTCATTCTAAGAATTTCTCAAAAATCCAGATAGAGCTCAGATAAATAGCAGGATAAATAAAGTAACACATCTGTAGTGATTTAGGAATACCTCTATAGTGATTTAGGAATAACATCCATTCTTGACTGTGTTACTGTATGGTTAACAAAACGAACAGCTCCAAATAGTTAGTAGTTAGGATGGTATTTTACAGAGCGTATAGCTAAAGAGATTATCACAGTGAAAAAAACTGTTTTGGTCTTCTACTGAATCAATGCTATCACCACTGAAAAGAAAAAAGTTTATACAGTTTGTTTGTTTGTTTGTTTGTTTTTTCAAATTATGGTTACTGGCAAGATATAATTTCAGTGGTATGTAGGGATTTGCAATCAGCAAAAGTTAAAAACGCATTTTTTCATTAGGCAGCTGGTGAAGTTGCAATTAACTAACTAATTTACTTTACAAAGAGGGAGAGATACTGTCTTGCATGTGATGTTTTGTTATGGTGAGAGATCATGGAGGACTTGTTTTTGTTGTCTTCCCTATTAAATAATGAATAAGCAGTTAGGCTAAAAAATAGGTTTATAGGTTTCTAGGCTTTGCATCTGCTATTACTTGTAGTAATTTCTTCTGAAATTACAATAAACCCTCTTTATACAGGTATTATGAAAATGTTGTGTTACTTCCATAGATGTTACTTCTAACTGTAGGAGCTTATGAAAATTATTCAAACTGAAGGGTGAAAGCATAAAATACAGCATCCTCACCAAAGAGGAAAGTGTATTCACCATGCACACCATTACAGAGAAACCTGCATTTTCCTTATTGCTGTTTCTGTCAAGTATAGCTTGACGAGTATGCCCTTGTCTGAGGCCTGTTTAGAGGGCGTAGTATTTCCAGTATCTCTCAGCTGTTCCTGAATGTCAGCAGAAGGCGATCTGTCCTTTTGAACAGCCACTGTTTCTCTGGGCTGGCATAGACAGAATAAGCATTTTTCCAGGGTAGTAATGGGAGTAGTCTGTACTCATAACAGATGTGTCTCTGAGTTCCCAGTGGTTTTCACTTCTGATATTCTGATGTTTCCAGGCATCAAGCAGTGAGCTGTCCTGTAAAACTATAATGTTTGCTGCTGATGGGCTATTCAAAATGATTTTGTTTTGTTCAGATGGGAAGCTCTTATCTTATGCTTGATTTTTCTATTTCTCACTTTACTGAAATGAGCTAGATGCATTAATCTGCATCAGGCAAGTTTATCCCTGCAGTTCATCTTCTCCAGTATCAACTCCTCCAAAACCATCAAATGCAAAATTAAAAAAAATAAAAAGTTAGAAATCAAATGAAATTTTCCTGTTTTATAGTGTGGTGGTGGTGGTTTATTTTTATCAAGAAAGTTTTCAACATAGTTGTGCAATGTTTCTGAAGTCTAGTAAGCACTTTTTTCACAAACAGTGGTGGAATTCCTGTAGCACTGAATGTAGTGAATCTTCCTCTGAGACTTCTGAGCCATTGTGGTTTAGTATTGAAATACTTGGTGTAACTGAAACAAAACTTCCATCCTGCTTCTTAGAAAAACATTTATTGAAGTGCTCCCTGTAAGTACTTTTAAGAGTAGTTTTTACCTCAGCAATAATTTTGACATCAGTGTCTCTATAACCCATTGTTTCTATGGCAGAAATGTTCTGAGCTTTATACCGATGCCCTCTATTTTTCAGATGCTCTTAAAACCAGAGGTCTGCTCTTGTCCTCTCAAGCACTGTAGTTAATTAAACCTCACTTTGGAAGAAGTCTCCAAAATTGTTTATTGCTACCAAACATCTATGTTGTCTAGGAATTTTTCCATCTTATAGAGATTCTATATTCTATTTCTTATAGATCAAGTTATCATATCACTCACTCTATGCCTCAGAAGTTCATTGCAAATTAATCCATGTTGCTGATCTCTCAGTCCTTTAGAAAGAAATTTCCAGGACAACATCTCTCATTCTTTAGTTTATGTTGCTGTTGAGGCACATAGAGTATAGCAAGAAGTGACCCAAGGGCATAAACAAACCTGCCACATAAAGGGAATTAACTGTGCCTATCAATCAGTCATTGCTTGGACTCTTGTTATCATGAATTTGTGATACAGATATTCATAGCACCATTACTGAAAAATTAATGCAGAAATGATTTTTAGATATAATGAAACTGACATACAAATGATCTATACTTGGTGCTTGGCTGCAGTGAAGAACTATAGTATATTACCATATTAACTAGAAACTATAACAATGACCTCAGATCCCCAAGGAAATTTTTAGTGTTACATGAGATAAATAGTTGTGGCTTGTTGTCTCAGTCAGTGATTATTTTTGTTGGGATGAACTCCCTGAATCAGAAGAAATTCCATTGTTATGCCTATGTATCAGTTGTTAGATACAGGCACTGATACAGCTATTGCCCCATTTGGATGTAGATGAAAGGATAGATGTAGTTATTCTGAGATGAGAGCCAGGAGTAACAGGACACAGCTAATTTGCTGTCACTTTTTGAGGGGCACACGTCATATGGGCACATGTTATACAGCCACTTTCTTCCTCTCTAGCCCTCTACAAGTTGGTCTGCTTTCATTTAGAAAATTGACAACATGGTAGTTCACCAGTGAAAATACAGCTGTCAGAGTACAGTAACTTGCGTGTGGAGGATGATGTCATGTAGATAGAGGATGCAACAGGAAGCTTGCTAAAATTCTGTAATATGTTCAGAGATCTTTTTATTTTTTTAATTAAATAGGTATGATCACAGTAAAGGAGCCAAAGCTTCTTGATTATGAAGTTCAGCATAAAATACATCTTTCAGTCTTTGCTGAAAATAATTTGAATTTAGCTCTCTGTGCAGTGGCAGTTTTGCTAAAAGATGTGAATGACAATGTACATAAAATTGAGCAAAGCTGTTACAAAGCATCAGTATGGGAAGGCCAAACTCCTAAAACAGATATTGCATGAGGAAACATATCTTCATAGACTGAGTTCTGTTGTTAAAATGTTCAGTTGCTCTGATCACAAATGTAGCTCTGCTCAGTCCCTTTTGGATCATTTTCTTTCAAATCTGAGAGTGGAGTTCTTGCTACTACTTTGCATATGTAAAACATGCAGTGGTTTTGTGACCACACCTCAGATCTCTCTTTCAGTTTTATCAGATTGGAGGAGAATTCTTTTTTATCTGCTTACTAATTATGCGGCTGGACTTTAAATTCAAATTTCTTTAATATTCTGTTTATCTCTTCAAGTAGTTAAAAAGTATTATTCAAATTCATCATTCTAGTTATGAAGTAGGCTGGATCCTGCATTAATACCTCTACTGTGAAAGGACTGTAGCTATAAAAACAGTACTTCCAACCCATCAGACCAGGAATGGAGTTAAACTCAAGTATTCTATATAAAATCTGATCCTTAAAGAGCAGCTTGTCTCAATTTAAATGCGCAAACTTTTCTTCATCTGAATAGATCCATTCTCTGAAATTGTTTCCAGCTGGATATTTAAGAGTGAAAGAAGACGTCAGTTGGACTAGAAGGTCATGTAATTTCCTCAATACATTTTCTTGCATTGCAAGTCAGGTCACTGTAGGGGTTATGTTAGGTACTAAAAATATTCATGTTCTATAGAGTAAATAAACAGGAACCTACAAATACCTCACAGGCAAAGTGATAAGAAACTGATGAATGTTGTATTTGGAGAAACGTGTTCAGCAATGGGAAAAAATCAAAAGGCAGTCAATCTAGATGTGTAGTCAAAATTTTATGACAATATGCAGTCTACTATGTTTTCTTTATCCAGTGACTGGTTTGCACAGCAGTGGTTTGCGTCCCATACTCATTCTAAATCTTCAGGAACCAGCAAAATACAAAGAGAACTCATTGAAGAGTCAGAGAAAAACTTGTTACTTCTGCTGAATGTTATTTATTATGCTGTTTTATAGATTGCTTCTGCCCCTTTTTCATTTTTTTATTCATTAAAAAAAAAAACAAAAAACCTCTCCTATGAAAGCTCTGTAAACATTAATAATTAATTACATTTCAACTTAATTAATAATTTAATTTACTACTTAATTACCTTCTTAATTACTACTTAATTACCCTTCAACTGTATAGTGGTAATATTTTAAGGGGTAGTCCTAGACAATTGAGAAAGTGAATTTTAGTCACTAAACAGAGACAGGATTCTAACAGCCACCTTATAGAAATATAAGCATTTACACCTAATGCTTTGTGTAGCTTGCTTTCAGACTGTGCAGAGAAATTATTTGTGCTCACTATTTCAATTCAAGACCAGATTTAATGACCTCACATGACATGTTGGAGGCTGGTATGATTAATTTGCTTAAATCTGAGCAGTCAAGAGGAAAGTAACCAGAAATATAGTAGTATAAAGTTTTCTTTTGCAAAATCATATTCTGCCATTTTGAATTAAGCCTCAGATTTGCTTCCAAACAGATATCTGCATCTGACCTTGACAGATAATCACGTATAATGAGAATACTCAATTTTGTCTGATAATGAAAGCGTACTGTTTCTAGTTGATTGATTCAGTATATGAGGGACTTAAAAAAATTATTGTTCATTTTAATGTAAGACTGCTTAGGATATGTGCTATACAGTTTTCTGTTGATATTCTGCAGAACCTGGGATCAAATTAGGCAGTACTGAAAACAGCCCTAAAGCTGCTCGTTTTTACCATGAATTTATGGTTACTTGTTCGGGTAAGGAAAATAGTTTTGTTCTGTTAGTTGCAGCACTCGTGGATAGAAGTGAATATGATTCATTAGAGGAATGATGACTGCTCACAGAATCACAGAATTGTAGGGGTTAGAAGGGACCTCTAGAGATCCTCTAGTCCAACCCCCCTGCCAAAGCAGGCTCCCAAGACCAAATTGCACAGGTAGGCATCCAGGTGGGTCTTAAATGTCTCCAAAAAAGGAGACTCCAAAACCTCCTTGGGCATCTTTTCCAGCGCTCTGTCACCTGTACTGTGAAGAAGTTCCCATGCACGTTTGTGCAGAACTTCCTATGCATCAGTTTGTGACCATTTCCCCTTCACCTATTACCACACACTGCTGAGAAGAGTCTGGCCTCATCCCTTTGCCTCCCACATCTTAGATATTTACTGAAAAGGATCAGAACCATTGTGAGTTTCTTTTCTGAAGGTTGAACAGACCCAGGTGCCTCAGCCTTTCTTCATAAGAGAGGTGCTCCACACTCTCAATCATCTTTGTAGCCCTCCACTGGACTCTTTTGAGGAGAACCTGGTATTTTTTGTATCAGGGAGCCCAGAAGTGGGCACGATACTCCAGGTAAGGCCTCGTCAGGCCAGTGTAGAGAGGGAGGATTACCTCCCTCAACCTGCTGGCAATGCTCTTTTCAATGCACCCCAGGATGCCGTTGGTTCTCTTGGCCACCTGGGCACACTGCTGGCTCATGGCCAACCTGTCATCCACCAGGACACCCAGGTCCCTCTCCTCAGAGCTCCTCTCCAGCAGTTCATCCCCCAGCCTGTACTAGTGCCCGTGGTTATTCCTCCCTAGGTGCAAGATGCTATGCTTACTCTTGTTAATCCTCATCTGGTTCCTTTCTGCCCAACTCTCTGGCCTGTCCAGGTCTTGCTGAATGGTAGCACAGCCTTCCAGAGAGTCAGCCATTCCTCCCAGCTTTGTATCATCAGCAACTTGCTGAGAGTGGACTCTATCCCCTCATCAAGGTCACTGATTTTACTCAGTTTACTGAGAACAATAAACTCATAGAATCATTGAGGTTGGAAAGGACCTCTAAGATTATCTAGTCCAACTGCCACGCTACCACCACTATTGCCCACTAAAGTGTTACCCTCAGTGCCACGTCTCTGTGCTTCTTGAACACCTCCAGGCTGAGTGACTCCACCACTTCACCTGTCAACATGTTCTGATAGGTAGAATTTCTTCTCAGAAAGGACAGTGAGCTAATACATTCAGATATTACTTCTAGGGTTGTTCTTGTTTTTAATAAATGGGATAGAGAATAAGAAGTTGATCCTGTTTGTTGGATTTGGTTTATGATCTGTTTTCTGATTCAAAATAGAACATATTTCAAAGTTTGTTCTACATCACTTGATAAAATTATTCTGTATGCTGACTATATCTATAAGCTGACCTATGCTCAGAATTAGGTTATTTTCTGTTTTCCAAGAAATCATGAGTAAATACAATCAAGTGAATGTGACAATTTATCAGGCATACTGTAATTGCGTTCAGAAAGAAAAAAAAATGCTTTGCAGGGATAGTAAGAAATTATGCTTTGAAGGGAAAGTACAAGTATCTTGATTTATAAATATACCCTTTTTATAAACTTCAATCTCTTTGAAAAGTAAATTGTTTTCTGTGTTAGCAGAAAATGCCTTTTTTTTTCCACATGGCAGTGTCATCTGTTCAAGCATTTGCAAATATCCAATCCTCTGTGGCCTCAAATTTTTAATCATCCAATCAGAGTTATTCTTAATCAGAATAACTTTTAGAAAATCACATGAAAAAGATGAGAAGAATATGATTAAAAATATATTTTTTGATTATTTGATAATTTGATAATAACTTCCTAAAGGAAATGCATTGTTTTTACTTAATACGCAGAACACTTCACTTGGAGATTATATTTCAGTTTCTCACTGAATCAAAAACATCAGTTCTGATTTTTATTTACTATTTAAATAGCATAATACATTTTCTTTGCACGTAATACTTTAAAAGAGTGCCTGAAATAAATTCTCCAAAGGAAGGACATTTATGGTTAGTGAAACACTGAACATGTAATCCTAAAAATTCTGGTATCTATCTTTAATTGGAAACCTGATTTATTTCAATATTTAAATGGGAATTGTAGCATTCCTGGGCAGTTTGAGCAATATAGTATTATTTTTCCCTCTCTTTATTAATGTTATTTCAATCTGTGTCACTAGGTGGAAAGTGAATAACAAAAGAAGTATTTAAAACTGTTTTGCTGTTTTATTTCAGAATGATACCATTGGTTTTTTCCAATCTGCAAGGAGTTGTTTATCTAAATTGAATGTTTTCATCCCCAGAAGTTCTAAGTTCCTTTTAAGAGGGTTTGTATTGAAAGTGTTCATGGAACCTTAATTTTAATGCCTTGTCTGAAATGTTTTTATAAGAGTTTTTTCCCGAAACCCCAGAAAGTGATTATTTTTATTAAAATATTTCCATATCTACCTTACCAATATTCATTCTAAAAAAAAATACACTTTTTATATGGAATTATATGTGATCACTGGCTGAATACTAGTCTGCAATTCAAGCTATGTGTTCTCCGGATGTCGGAAACCATGAAGACACCAGGGCAGAGTTTGCACGGTTCAAGAATGGAAGTTCAATCTGCAGCTTGAGTTACAGCCTTGTTTTTCCATACTGATGTCTGAATATATAGAATATAGTATCTCCTTGACATTTGGAATAGCAATTTGGACTAAGAGAAAGAAGTGGAGCATTGAGAAGATTTCTTGAGAGACCCACAAAACATGACACACATGTGAAGAGGTTCTCCTACCTAAAACATTCAACAGGGACGCCAAGCCCTGAGATATATTTTTTTTCATGTAGCTTGATGTTTTCTGTTCTTCTGTTTTAATTCCCTTCATAATCTTGGGGAAGGATGGAGTCTTCTAAATTGTCTTTGCTTACAGTAACCATTTGCTTTTTATTGTTCAGAGGCTGGTTCCCACAGACTAAACATCCTTTTATATATGTATTGTCACCAGTTTACCAGGCTGGTTCAGCCCAGTTCCGTGACAATTGATGTGGGGGACCCACAGACCCACACCCCAGGAAAGGGGAAGGGGGAAAGGGAAAAGGGAAAAGGGAGATGGGCCTAAAGACAAAACAGCGGCAATGATCTGAGGAGGAAGGCTAATTTACTAGATGAGATATCAGAAAGCAGAATAACACAATATAATACAATATAATTGGAACTGAAGCTAATAAATTAAAGAAAATGAGCAAGACAGAGTGTCTGATAAACCGAAGGCCTTATGCTAACGCTGAAGGTGAGATGGCAGTGAGCACCTGCTGCTGAGTTGATCCCAAAGGAAAGAGAGACGGTCCCATGACTGCAGACAGTTTTTATCCTTCCCTCTGAGCGGAAACGTGTAAAAATGCAAAGCATTGCACATGTAGTTCTTCTTCTCTTCTGAGACAGGCATATCCATAACTATCAATGATCCATGCAGCTAGAGCATTAACTCTTTAACTCCCAATGCACTACATGATGTTATGATGTGGAGTATCAATAATATAACAAAAATCATAAAACCATGACTTGTGTCTATCGGTTCATCCCATCCAATGTTTTCATTGCTACCTCGTCTGTGGAATTCAAAAGGTTGTTATCAATTTACTACAGATTCTTATGCAGGTGTAAAACAGAAGCCCAAGTCAAACTGTCTTAATTTGACAGCAAGATTCTGGTTCTTTGCAATGACAAATTGGGGCTTTGGCAATGACAAATGCTGTCAGCATTTTCTGTATCTCTGCAGACATCCTGGATGTATATTACTTTGGAAGTTTTAATAGTTTTAATATTGCTTGATTTTCATGTTCTTTTTGTTCCTTTATCATCAATGAAGAGAGTCAGATTTCTTCCAGGGTCAACTCAGTACTGAGTTTTAATTCCCACTTTGACTTCCTTTCTTGAGAACTATCTTACCTAACAAAATCTTTTCAGGACTTTTTATTTTAACTACCTGCACATTGTATGAATTTGGCTGAAATGAATACATCACCATGTCTTTGTGATTTCAGTATATTTTTGCCATGTGGATTCTCCTGAACACTGTTCTTTCAATATGCAAAAAATAAAATTTCAGACAGTCACCCACATAGAAAGAAAGATGGAATTTAGGAGAAACAAGAGCAGAAGCAGCTTGTCATTTTACTTATTTTTCTCCTGTTTATATCACTGGTGCATAATTATATGTTTTATGTCAGATAGTGGCATTTACTGCTTCCTTAGATTGATTGTAAAAGTTGCTGATAAATGAAACTCCAGACTTTCTGCCACGAGTATTGTGAGTATATGAGTGGTAGACATTAATGACAGTGCTCCAATTGTCCAGCAACCTGGTGAAGTGGAGATCCCAGAAGGTAAGTGTGGTGGTACAGCTAGGTAATGTATAAAACTGGGATTTGTTAGACTACCATGGTGTTTTCTGTGATTTATATAACCAAGAGGTTATAGCCAAATGGATCACAGTAATATTGAAATATCTAAGTATCTCCTGCTTTTGTTCTCAGAGGCATTATTCTAAATCTTTAGATACTGTGTTTAAGGATAGTTTAAAATAAAACTATAGGCAATTCAGAAAGAGAAGAAACAACAGAAGTATGTCTGTAGTCTGTTTTGGACTCTGATGTTGTATTGATCAGGTGTCTTCAATTTCTACTTTTCTGCAATAACAATACGTGGTGCTAAATCACTGATAGAAATGAGGTGTACTGAAATTCAAAATTATTGCTATGAACGTGAGCAAAACTTTAAAGTGCTCTGTAGCTTGGTCTGGTTGATAGCATGAGAAGGAGGATTCAGTCCTTGTTCTCACTGCAGCAATCAGTGGGTAATGTTGCGTGACATTCGCTCAGAACTTATGTATCTTGAGTCCTTTCAGCATTTTAAGTAATAGGTATTGTATATGTGATGCACTGAGATAAGTAGCAACATGTTTGTGAAGACTCAGTCCAATTCTCCTATAGGAAAAAGGCATGAAGCCTTCTTTTCATTGATTGCTTTCTTCTGAATTATCTTCCACTTGTAATGACAAGAATTGGTGTCATGGATGTATAGAAGCTGTAAACTACTTGGTATTTATTTAGGCTTTAGGAACATTGTCCCAGGGCATGGCACAGCGTGTTTAAAGCTTAATGCTGTATGCAAGCAAATGAGAAATGGTTTGGACTCTGCTGACTACAGGCTTGATGTGATTGTCACTGATGGTTGGTTCAGTTTGCAATTCCTGATCTGCTAGTTTGACAGAGGACAAAAGCTGTCTGTATCAATCTTTATATCTCACAGGAGTATATTTTGAGCTCTTAAGATTCAGTGCCTCTTGGCTCTGCCTGTCTGTCTTACTAGTAGCCTCTTCCTCCTGTGGAAAAGCTTCAGGACAACTGTTGATTCTACAAAGACCAGGGGACGGTGCCTCAGTTTAATATTCCTGTGGAAGTCTGTGACACTGTGCAATTAATTAATGTCAGCTAAACATATATCACATTCCCATTTATTGCTGTGTAGGAAAAACATGAAAGTTACTCTTCCAAGTGAAAAAACATTTTAAGGGTATGCTGGCTCAGTGAAAGTTTAAAGAAGACCTAGTTTAAAACTGGGAAGGACCAGATGTAATTGAAGAAATCTACTTACTACTTTTGCATCATTTCTGAATCTTGCTTTTATTCTAAAATATGAAGCCAAAAGGCACACACAAATACACACACACAAAAAAAGACCAAAAACACCCTATTGCAGAAACATTACCTCTATCTAAGATTTAATATTAAAAAAGTGGCAAGATCTTTAGAAATTGTAACATCATCCTCAGCTGTGACTTACTCTGAAAATTACTGTTTCAGCTGTCCTGCCTGGTTACACAGTGATTCAAGTATCAGCAACCGATGTGGACTTCAGTTTGGCTTAACTGATGATAAAAGTTCTGGAATGAAATTGCTATCAGGCAACACACTGCTGTAATCTCAGTGGTAGAACCACTAGATTTTGAAGAAACTGCTGTGTATAAGCTGGGAATCATAGTTTCACATTCTGTCCATCAAACAGAAGCAGAACTCACAATCCATGTCTTGGACGTCAATGATAACCCACCAGTGTTTACTCAGGATTTGTATCAGGTGAGGAAGCAGCAAACAACTGTGTAATGTCTCGGCGTGTGAAGGTAAGCAGTGGGAGTACACATTTATCTTTATGTTAAAATCACATTTGATCACCATTGAGAAGGAATGTCTCTTCAAGCTATTACTGAGCAGAAACAGAGCAGACTGTACAAACTGCTCTTCTCAGAAATCCTCTCACTTTCCTAAAGGAATTCTGTGAAAAAGTGCAATGGTTCTGTTCAGTTTTCTTGTTTGTGTCCTGTATTCAGAGAACAGTGATGGGAATGCTAGTTGTACTCCTAACATGTGCATTCATCACTTGAAGTTATCAGATATAATCCAAAATTGATCTGGGGAGCAATGACTGTTGTTCAGGACTGGCTGTTTCTTCTGACAGAATAGTAAAAAAATAAAATTGGTACATCTATTGTGTCCCTGTTACTATGGCATGTATTTCTTCCTTTTCAGTTACACAGCTCTACAGAGGTGTAGCCACTGTCCCTGCAATAGGTTAGGCACATACAGTTTGTAATGTAGCCTTGCCTTACAGCCATGGCACACTTGTAGACAGTGGCGGAGACAACTTTTGACTTCCCTAGCAACTTCTACTAAATAGAGGACACAACTCATCTTTTGGACTTCTGGGCAGAGATTTGAATGATAGTCTGTTTTAGAAGTCAAGGTGTCCAACAGTGTTTTGAACTGAAGCTGTTTTAGCAACTATGGGGCACTAAGATGATTAAAAGAATTCAAACATGTATCATGCAAGGCTCTTGAAGGTAGATTAGACTGCTGAAAGCATTTTGGCCTGACATCTTCATGTGAGATGAAGGCTGTGGGGCTTGGGCTAAGACTAGGTGCATGGGGTAGCTTAGGTTAGGGTTATGGACAGGAGACAGACAGCCTGGAGCTGTAGGGGAAGTGAGGCTGCCAAAAGAGTTGTCTCCTTAGGACTGTTCATGTGTGGCTAGGCTGTGGGGCTTGCCTAGGAGAGCCTAAAGCATGGATTGTTTCATCTGGCAAGGAAAAGGCTTAGAGAGGAACTTGCCAGCATATATAAATACCTGGTGGGTGGAGTAAAGACAAGCAAGACTGTTCTCTGTGGTCCACAGAGACAGGGCAAGAGGCAGTGGGCACAAACTGAAGTGCAGCATATTTCACTGAAACTTCAGAGAGAACTTTTTCCTAACAGAAGGGTTGTGGAGCCTCTATCCCTGGAGGTATCTGCAGTCCAGACAATGTGCTCAAAGTTACCCTGCTCTGAGCAGGGCCTGGACAGCTTGGCCTCCCGAAGGTGCCTCCTAGCCTTAGCCATTCTGAGGCCTATGAACTCAGCTGTTGGCTTGACTTGGTGCTTTGTGTCTGTTGGGGGTGCTCAGAGCCAAAAATATAAGGTATCACAGAAGACTTGGATTGTCTAACACTTCATTTATAACTCTCAGGCAGTTCTAAAGGAATAAGCTTAAGCGGTTGTCATAGTGGAGAATTTCAACTTCTGAGGAGAATTTCAACTTCTGAGCATGTGCAGAGAAAGTGGATTAGCCACCCACATAACTGGAATAGACTGTAGGCACCTGCGAAACTTTCAGGTGCCTGAGTTGTCAGGATTTGCGTAAATCATCCATTTAAACCTGTAAACCAAAATCCCAGAAAAAAATGTAATGCTCAAGTGATTTTTGGAACCTGGCATAAGTTTTCTTTAACCCTTGTGTGTGTCTGATTTTGAAGAATAATTTAGGGAGGTTCTTGCTTGTGCAGGTGCCATGAACGGTTCTGTGGATCAAAACAGATGTTACAGGCAGTGTTATGAGCTGTTGTAAATCACTGTAGCTCTGTTGACTGTGCTGACATAAACAGCTGAACTCTCTCTACATTCCTGATGATTTGATATGTTGCTTGAGCAGTAAGATGCACTGCTTCATCTCAGTCAATGATATCTATGACTCCCTATTCATAGTCCTGTGATTTTTGTCCTTCTATTATCCTTTAAAGTGTTTTCATGTTTATGCTATATGTGGCTGTTATATGCACATATGACCTCCATGTTAAAATGGTTTAGACTAACATTTGAAGCAGCTGCCTTTGTAGCTACTTTTAATGTGAAACTGAATTTACAAGGTAAAAGGAAACTAGTCACAAAAATACTATGTCTAGACTTCAGATAGTGGAAGCTTTTAGGAAGAGAACCATCTGTCTTGGTTTCCCAGGTTATATGAAGAAAAGAAGGGAGAAATTTGAAAAATTAGTCAGAGTAATCTGGTAATTTTTTAGACTCCGGTGATGAGATTTTCAAACTTTGGGGGTGAAGGGTTTTTTGTTTGTTTTTTGCTTTTTTTTTTTTTTTTTATTTTCTGCAGAAAGGGACTGCAAATTGTGTTGTATGTACAGAAATAAATATGTTCCTTAAAGAAAAAAGAAGAGCCAGTCCTAGTTGCAGTGCACTGCAAATTATCTTGTTAGTGTATTAATGAAGAGAGATTTGGGGATTCATTGAACTCATCATAATTAACCCTGAACTAGATGAATTTTACTTCTGTTTAAATGTTTCTATAAAGCCTGGCTGTACCGTATGCCTCATTTTCAGTATCATAGATCTTTATTCGTTTGTCCATCAAGGAAACAGGTAGGTAAAAACTTTTCTAAAGATAAGAACTGCATTTTTTTTCCCAGTCAGATCAAATGAAGGAAAACCAATTGTTTATGTTCAAAGTCTTTCATTAAGCTTTATCAGAACTTCCATTTTTCTTTATGTGGCAGGTGAGCTTGCCAGAGTTCATTTCAGTGCGTGTTGCTGTTCTAAGTCTCTGCTGTAGGCAGGGATTCAGAACATAATGGAATGATTTCCTACAATAAATCTCTCTTTCTCGAAAGGATTTTCCATTGATCACCAGAACGGGGAGTCTGTAAGCATGATTTATTATTTCCACTTTTTCAATGTAAACTGAAGAGTTATATTTCACTTCCTCACTTGCTGCCAATGTTCAGATCTGGAAATATTTGGTGACTGAAGCCCACTATATGTCTGACATTATTGATGAAGAAATGATAGTATTAAAGACCAGCTCTCAATTTGCCCCTGTGAGCCATGCTCAAACAGCTACTCACAACATCCAGTAGCACAGGTACTATTCCTCTGATGCAGCTTAACAGAGTTTTACATTTTCCAGTGTTTCATGGCCTTCCAGCTCATGTATTAAGTCATCTTAAATTTAGGTTCATACCTGCTGTTTTACAAAACAGGTTGAACCTATCATAATGGAGTTTCTCTACAGCTTGGACTGTATGCTTTTTGTAGTACTTGTTATTCAGTCAGCCAAAGTAGAATTTACAAGTTTTCTAATTTGTGAACTCACTGTTCAAAGTGCTCCAAGTCTGTTAATAATTAACAGATTTGCTGATTTAATTTTTCTGACACAGTGCTGTTAATACCCTGTGAGATAGAAAGATGGTGTGTGTGTGTCTCAATATACATATGTACACATAATTTTTGCTAATGATAGCTTCGGTTCTTGTAGATACTAGAGAAATGATGTGTAACTGTTCAGTAAGCAAGTGCAGTTCACTTATTTTTCGTTCCTTGGCATTCTTTAGGTGAATTTTTGAATGCAGCCCTAACCCTAACCCTGAAGCCTACAGTCTGACCACTCCCATGATACTCCTGCTTTCTGCCTCTCCCATGATACTCCTGCTGCTTGCCTTGCTTGTCAGCATTATTGTGTTTATTCTGAGACACAAGCAGAAAGATGTGATGAACTCTTACATGCAAAAAGAAGCATTATCCTCCTCAGCTGCTGATGGGAAATAGGCCAGAGAAGATACAGTCCTTAAGGACTGCTCGAAAATCCAAAGTACTGAGAGCAGTATGCTTCCCATGGGTGCCATAGCAGATTGGCTGAGCTAAGCAGGAATCAGAGAGTGGAAAAATGACAACGTGCCCTGCAGGCATTCAAACTTCACTGTCAACAGTTTTACTGAGGATGATGAAATCAAAAGGATCCAGTGAACATCCTTTCAGGAAGAGCACTGGCTCCACACTGAGTGAATGAGGTTCACAGGTGCCAGATTCGGGGATCCCAAGGGAGTTCGACCAGCTCTCCTGCCTGTCTGGAGAAACTGACATAATGGCTACCACATTCCTGTGGAGAGAACACAGGCTGTTCAAGGCAAAGGTGGAGAACCCTGTGATGCAGCCTATCCAAGAAACAAAGTATTGTCTCAGGTACTTAAAAAACTGAAATAAGAAAGGAGAACATAATGACAGACCTCACAAGAGACCGTGCCTTGGTACCAGATATGCAGGACTCTGAATGTGATTTGCTCACAGCTCTTCATATCTCTAATGAGGACCTTAGAGGCAGTTACAGCTAGGATTATGTGCTCAGTTGGGAACCCAGATTTCAGCCTCTCTCCTCAGTCTTCAGTGACACTGCAAAACTTCTTTCTTTGTAACACCTCATTGCATTGGTCCTGTTGCTATTGCAGCTACAGAAAGAAGAAAATGGAATGGTCGTCCATCTCTGAGGATCTAGGTGTGCAGGAAAAACTCCACAAAGGAGCAATTTCCAACAAGAGACCCTTTCTCACTGGCAGTCAGCCCTTAAATGGAGTCTAAGAGGAATGGAGCCAGGCTCCAGCCCTTCTGGTCACACATGTGAATTGCCTTCACCTGTTCTCCCAGGTCTGACCAGCTCTTTTCTCCAGATGCTCAGTCAGTGGTTCAGGCTGTGACTCAGCAGTTATCATACAGTAGCATTCCTAAAGAGAAGTGTTTTGTATTCCCTCCTCCCTTGATACATCAGTAGCTCAACCTGGTATAAGAACAGTGCTACCACAGATAACAAAATTTAATATCAGGGTAAACATTTAAAAAAACGCCCTCATTCTCCCCTTATCTAGAATCCTGGATACCCTCCACCAACAGTGGCCTCCAGTTTTTCTCCTTCTCTCTCTTTTCTTACTGTGCAGACACCTACTGCTTCTCCGTTAATATCTAACAGGAGAAGGATAGGAACATGTCTCATTTGTCCAAGCCATGAACTTGCAGCAGAGTAGAAAAGTATAGGTTATTAACTGATGGTACTTTGTGGGAAAATATATGGCTTGAAATGTATTTTGTTTCTTCTTTAACAAGCAAAACATGCTTATCAAAACTGGATCACCACTGCCTATTCTGCTCTCATGAGCTGAAACTGTTAATATATAACATAGCCACAAACCTTGTAACAATCCATCACATTCTTTGCAGAACGGTCGGTTCACAGCCATTGTTTCAGTATGAACTGAATCATCAGTTTGGCTACCCCAAGGTTGTGTAGCAAACTTCTCAGAACCTGTCTGAAGAAGGTAGTATACTTTTGCATGTTATATGCAGCCTATATCCACACACATGTGGCTATAGAAATTTCAAGATTTTTTTATGAGTGTTCAGAGTGGCTTGTTCTGACTGATTTCTGATGGACATGTTTTTGCAATTGAATGGATAATAGAAATTTTTGAGTGATGTTTCAGTGAGAATTTGTGTACATAAAAGGAACTGTAATGTGAAGTAATAGAACCAGCATATAATAGCTTGATAGCTCAAATAGTGTAACTTTTTTAAACTTATTTTTATATAAACATTATTCACTGAACTTATTTTCCACCTGTTAGATTTATGCTATCTACAACCCTTTTAGTTTTGACTTAACATCTTGACTTGTAATTTCTAGTAAGCGTCCTTTGTGATGTTCAGCTCTGTGTGGTAGTAGTTCTGATGGCACTCATGGCACAGAGAACTATTTCCTGTATAGGCATCATCTTAGTTGGCAAGATTTTTAGTTTCAGGTAGATGTGGTCAAGTGACAATTGCTGCTCTGAGCAGGATCAAAAAGCACTTGCTATCCTGATAGGTGTCATCCTTGCAGTGGGTGTGTAGGGCAAATAACCCCAAGAAAAGCACTCAAGGAAACAGCACTCAAGGAAACAGTGCAAAAGGGGGTATATTTTTGGTAGGCTTAAGTAAATGGTATACAAACAAACAGAAAAAGAGAGTGGCTCACCTTGATGATGGTCGAGGCTCACTAATAACTCCACCAGAGAGGGATCTCCAACAACAGCTCCTTCCCTGCTGGTGGTCAGCCCTTAAATGGGGTCTTGGGAGAGGTGGAGTCAAACTCCAACCCTTCCAATCACACTCACTTGTGCCCCTACAGCTGACTCAGGGCTTGCCTCGGGTGATCAATCAGTGGTTCAGGCTGTGATTCAACAGTTCCCGTACAGGGTGTTTGGCAGAGGAGCAAGTTCTTTACAAAACAAAATGGTATATTCTTCACATTCATGTATATAAAGAGGTATCTCAGGTTTGTCTTATGTATGGATTCTAGATTAATGGATGAATAGCTTTTTATTTACTAGTACTGGTGCTGCAAATTGAATATTAGTGTTAGTGATCTTCTAAGCATGCAGGCATAATTTCTACAAGATGTAGTCTGCTCTGTGCTAATCTCTGCTCACTACTGTTTTGCTTGAAAAGTGAGCAAATGCTGTTTCTGTCCACCCTTTTTTCTCTTTCAAATGTATTTTGATGCCTCTCTGAAATATTAAGTATACTTGCATCCAGTTTCTCAAGCACACAAAATAGCCAAAGTATGTTTTGTGTACCTCTTAAGTGTTAATGAGAGTTTTTTCCTTGTGTGTATGTGCACTGGCTCATTCTGTATCTAACAGGAGACAACATATAGTTGAAATACTGTCGCTTTGTATATGGTCAAGCTTTCAAAAGCAACTGTTGAAATGAGTGTTTGCAATAAATCGCTAAGTTCTTTTAACCTTTCTGTTTTTTTCCACAAGTAAGCAGCATATAATATCTGTAATTTACCATGAGTTTAACATTAGCTTGAAGTGAAAAGGCTGTGTTACTGTGCAATTCCACACACCAGTTTTACCACTTTGGAGAAGGTACCTAACTTGTTAATGGAAAACTGTATTAAGCTCAAAATGCATAAGCTATAAAGTAAAAGACAGTTGTTTCTTCTGGAACTTTGGCTGACTGCCTTCAGGATTTCTTGTTGGCAGCCTTGAAAACACTGGTGTGAATCACTACCAAATGAATATCAAAATTCCATCTACCAGTAGTAATAATGAAATTGATATTCAAGCTGATTCCTGCGCATAGAGGAAAAACATTTTTTAGGAGGGATCAGGGATCATGCAGGGATTATAAATATAGGTCTACCTGTTTTCTAAAACAATATGAAAAACCACTGGTTAACTCCATGCGTCTATGTTTAGTTTATCTTCATCTGAAGACAGAAATTGTTTCTGTTGCAGTTCTAAATTAAAAACAAATAAGAAATTCAAAATGAACCTTGTTGCTGAGTCTATCGCATTGCTGATTCTTACTGTCATTTATATTTGGTTGTAATCAATTCACTGTGCTGTCTGTAACTTTTCTTTAACTGTTGTGTAGCTAAGCATAATTATTCAGGAAGCAGTGTGTGGGAACATGATAATTAGTCATTCTCCTTGGTCAGAGCTGCCAATGTGTATGGACTGCATTGCTTCTTGAAAACCAGCCCCTGAGATGGAAGGATGTGGAGGGACCCCTGTCAAAGGGAACTGGCATGGAACTGGTAAGCATGGAGAGTGGTTTTCTCTAAAATCCTGTAAAAATACTAATTGGAATAGGAGTCACTCTTTACTGTAATGGAATATTCTGTAATGGGAGGTTTATGTTTAGAATTTGACTTACTCTGAAGATGAAATGGCTCTGCAGCTTTTTGCCTCTTTTATCTGGCACAACAGAACCAACTCACTGTGGCGATATGTGCCTCAGTTCACTGTCGATGATCTGGCTGCCATAAGTGAGGTGCTGCAAAATCAAATCAAGTACCCTTCTGGGTTTTGTATAGCTGCTACTTCTGCTAGTTGTTAACCATCACATACACTCTGATTGAATATATATTAGGTTTGTATGAATTAGGATGTTCAGATAATATTAAATAGACCTGTAGTCTGCATACAAATCCTCTTGCTGGCTTTGGAAATTCCACCATAAGCACAGAAAATACTTTTAAAACACTGGAAAATGTGGATTTCTAGGCAAAAGAAGGGGCCCAACATAAAGGAAAATGGATAAAGCCTTCTGATTTAGACTCACACTTTACTTTGCAGCTAATTGTTCATTTATACATATCTATATATATAAAAAAAAATGTTATGCTTTTCCTATAAAATGTATCAAAGGTAATAGAGGGCCATCTCTAAGTAATGCAGGAAGGCATCAGGGTACTCTAGAACTGTGAAATGGTTCTGACTCTTGAAATGTATGTGCTAGGTAGAATGTGCAAGATAGAAAAGGCCTAATCCATAGTCACATGAATCAAAGTTTTTGTCCAATTATTATTTGCTTGACTGACATAAACAAGTCGTATGACTGATGAAACATTATATGCCAAACTGTGTGTGTGGAAATGTAGGCATCATGGTAGAAGACTGAGATGATAGAAACATAGAAACACTAGGTTGGAAAGGACCTACAAGATCTTCTAGCCCAACCATCCTCCTATCACCATCCCTACCCACTAAGCTACTAAATCATATCCCTTAGCACCTCATCTAGGCGCTTCTTGAACAGCTCTAGTGATGGTGACTACACCATTTCCCTAGGCGGGCCATTCCAGCATCTGAAAACTCTTTCAGAGAAAAAGTTTTTCCTCATATCCAATCTAAATCTTACCTGGCATGACTTGTGGCCATTGCCTCTTGTCCTGTCATTCGTTATCTGGCAGAAGAGGCTGGGCTGACCCCTCCCTCACTACAACCTCCGTTGAGGAAGTTGTACGCTGCAATGAGGTCCCATTCTGCCCCAAGCCTGTAGCATTGCATGGGGTTATTGTGGATGAAATGCAGGACCCAGCACTTGGCCTTACTGAACCTCAGCCCAGCTATCCAGTCTATCCAGATCCCTCTGAAGGGCCTCCCTACCCTCAGGCAGATCAATACATCCTCCCAGCTTGGTGTCATCTGCAAACTTAGTGAGGGTACATTCAATCCCTTTGTCTAGGTCATCAATAAAGATATTAAACAAGATGGGCCCCAATACTGACCCCTGGGAGATACCACTTGTAACTGGACGTCAGCTGTCCTTAATTCCTTTAACCACTACCCACTGGGCATGGCCCTCTAGCCAGTTCCTTACCCAAAGGAGGGTATACCTGTCCAGGTCATGGGCTGCCAGTTTCCCCAGGAGAATACTGTGAGAGACTGTCAAAGGTTTTGCTGAAGTCTAGGTAGAGTACATAGACTACATCAACAGCCATTCCTTCATCTACCAGTCTGGTCACCCAGTCACAGAAAGAGGTGAGGTTGGGCAGGCATGACCTGCCTTCTGTGAACCTGTGCTAGCTGGGTGTGATCCCTTGGTTGCCATGCATATGCAGAGTGATCTCCCTCAAGATCATCTGCTCCATAACTTTCCCTGATATCGAGGTCAGGCTGACAGGCCTCTAGTTCCCTGAATCTTTCTTATGGCCTTTCTTGTAGATGGGAATCACATCAGCAAGCCACTGATCTTCTGGGACCTCTTCATATAACCAGGAACACTGATAGATAGTAGAAGGCAGCCTGGCTATCACATTCACCAGCTCCCTCAGTACCCTAAGGTGGATCCCATCTGGACCCATGGACTTACTGCAAACTAGATGGAGGAGCAGGTCTCTGACTGTGTCTGTGTGGATCACAGAGGATGTATTCTGAGCTCGATCCCAGACTTCCAGGTCAGGGCAAAAAGAACCTTGAGGATAACTGGTTTGTCTATTAAAGACAGATTTAAAGAAGGTGTTGAGAACCTCAGCCCTTTCCATATCCTCAGTGGTCACATTCCCTGGTGCATCAAGTAAAGGAGAGAAATTCTCCTTAGCTCTTCTCTTACTGTTAATGTATTTGTTAAAGGATTTTCTTTTCTCTTTTTTACTGCAGTAGTCAGTCTGAGTTTGAGCTGGGCTTTTGCATTTGTAACTTCTGGCCTGCATATCTTGGCTCTCTGTAGTCTCCCCAATTAGCCTGTCCCCTCTTCCAGAGGACGCAGACTCTCTTTTATTCCTGGAGTCTCAACAAAAGTTCCTGATTCATCCAGACTGGTCTTTTTTCCCCTCTGGCTTGCCTTACAGCACTAAGGGACAGCCTGTTCCTGTACCTGTATAATTTCCATCTTGAGGATCATCCAGGCTTCCTGGATTCCCCTACCCTTCAGGAGCAAGTCCCAAGAGACCCTTGCAACAAGTGTCCTGAACGGGTCAAAGTCCACCCTCCAGAAGTCCAAGATAGCAGTTTTACTGGCTGTCACGGTGTTATCTGTGACAGGGACACAAGGGAAAGAGAGAAGGGAGAGAGAGAGGAAAAAAAATAAAACTGCACCATCGGTGGACACCCCCCCGCCCAAGTAGAGTCTTGTGCTCTGGAAGTGGGAGAGGAACAGAGTAAATAGATGGGTCTACAAAAAAAACAGAAAAAAACAACCGCATGATTTGAGAAGGAACATCAACTTTATTAAATCTAATAAAATTGAACAATTGAGAGAGATAAAGTTTCCAAATCAAATCTGAGAGCTTACGCTAGGGAAGAACTGCAGGGGAAACACACACTGAATCTCTGCAGCAGCTGAGAGAGCATGCTGAGAGATAGTGGGCCTGGCATCCGGTCTGGGGCTCCACCAATCTGCCATTCCTAGCCACAGCATTAACTCATTAACTCCCTGCATGATGTTCTGATGTGGAATACCAGCATCAAAACCACAACTTTCCACCCCTTATTCCACATCATTGCATCATGCTTAACATATATCTATAGAGAACCAAAACAGTAATTAACATGAATTACATACAAACATATCTATACATGGAATCACAGACTGTACTTCACCAGTGTCATAAATGCTCACAGTCCAATCGGAGTTTTTAAAATATTTTATTACAATCAAAAGGTGAAAAGCAATAAGCAAGCAGCGCTGGGTGTGCCGGGGAGTCTCCGCTCCACCAACGACACACACCGAGAAGATGGTTCCCTCTTCTTTTATACAGTGTCTTATTTAAAATTTCTTGAAGTCCCCTCCTCCTCTTGGTCAATCATTTTATTCTTCTATGCTTGTGTGGCCAGTGGCTAGGGGGGTTGCACATTCCTTCAGGTGGCCTTTGGGATGAAGGCTGTTTGTCTTCCTTAATGCCCTCTGATTCACACATCTGTGTATTCCAGGCCAGTCTTGCAAGGTCTGTGTTTGAAATGCTTATCTCTGCCACCCTTTGGTTTGAGGAATGCACCTTCTGTTGCAGGGTTAGTGTTTGAGATGCAGATAGAGTTCTGTTCCTAGTTTATCCTTTCATGCCTTATAAGGAAATTCTATTCCTTTAGTCAATTTTATCTACTGATTGGAATTAAAGGTATTGTATCAGTATCTTTGACTCTGTGTCCTTTGACACGAATCACATTCACATGTTTTACAACCAGCATCAAATTCCATTGTGGTACACATTGGACATCTCCATTTTTATCCATCACTCACCAGGTGGATCCAGATCCCTGTGCAAAAACAGTTCCACAGAGGGGTTTGCCCTTTCCAGAAGCTGGAAGGACACACACTGCTTTCCCTAACATGCTTCTTACGTGTACCACAGGGACCTTATCTCCCTCTATGGTCTGTAGGGAGCTGGATTCCGTAGGACCATCTTGGTTGCCTGAACCCCTGACCAACCAGGTGGCTTCTGCCAGATTTTTTTCCCAGTGCTTAAATCTTCCGCCACCCATTGCTCTCTGTGGGGTTTTTAACAACCCATTGTAGTGCTTGATCTTACCAGCAGCTGTTGCATGGTAGTGGATATGATAGATCCATTCAGTGCTGTGTTATTTAGCCCAAATATCCACAAGTGAGTTGTATGGGAACTGTTGAATCACGGCCTGAACCACTGATTGATCACCTGAGGCAAGCCCTGAGTCAGCTGCAGGGGCACAACTGAGTGTGATTGGAAGGGGTGGAGTTTGACTCCACCTCTCCCAAGACCCCATTTAAGGGCTGACCACCAGTAGGGAAGGATCTCTTGTTGGAGATCCCTCCCTGGTGGAGTTATCAGTGAGCCTCAACCATCAGCAAGGTGAGTCAATCTCTTTTGCTATTATTTTGTATACCATCTACTTAAAGCCTACCAAAAATATACCATCCTTTCGCACTAACTTCCTTGAAGTGCTTTCCCTGGGGTTATTTGCCCTACAATTGGCGAGCCAGGCAGGCTTAAAAAGATATATATATATATATATATATATATATATATATATACTTATACAATAACTAACCATGTCTTTCATTTGGAACCTTTTCAAATGGGGCAAGGGGGAGAATGTTATTCCCTTAGACCAAACAATTCCCGGCCAAATTCCAGGATTTATAGGGTCACCCTATTATGGTCTTGCCACTGTTATTGAAAAATGGGGACCCCTGCGGGTTACAGGCAGTGTTTCTCCTTCTCCAGTCTGGCTGATGGATTATTTTCAAGGCCTAGATAAGGATATACTTGTTACAAAAGAACGTCGGCTAGCCGCTTCTGCAGTGGCTTGGCCTCTAATAATGGCTTTACATAAATTAGATGTAACAAATACAAATATAGAATCTGAAAATCAGTTGTTAAGAGAGCGAATTGAGAAATTAGAACAACAGTTGGGCAAAAAAGCCTGGACTAGATGTGCCAACAAGACAAATACGTACCATATCAGTGGAAGACACCCAGGTCCCTGAAGTAGCGGACCTGGATGTTTCAGAAGTCAAGATCTCTAAATTGGATCTCGAAGCTCCATCTATGGAGGATCCATTTGAGATCCGACCAATCATAACTCAAAAAACAAAAAAAGTCCAAGATAGACCAGCGGGGGTGCCTCCTGACCAATGCCCCCCTGCTGAAACATGCTTGCATGTGACAGCTCGCCCGTATACGGCAAATGAGTTGATGGACCTAGTACAACGGTTCCATCAAAAACCAAGAGAAAGCATACCATCATGGCTCCTGAGGTTATGGGATGCAGGAGCTGAAAGTGTGTTAGTCAGTGGGACAGATTAGCATCTATATACAAAATTAGCATCTATAACTATACACCCAGCCCTGAGGCAAAGATTATATGCCGCCATCCATTACACTAATGAAAATCATTCTATTATAGATTGGTTGATGGCAGCATGCCGCCTAGCATGGACTAACAAATCTGATATTCCACTTAATACCGGTTTATGGTCCTCTATGGAGGACCTCCAAACATACATCTGGGAACTGGGTATGAGAGAGGCCATGTATTCAGAAAACTTCGAAAGCCCTGATACAGAAAAATTTACAGCAGGTATGCGAGACCTAATACTACAGCAAGCCCCCTCTCACCTTTATGGGACTTTGGTTTCCATACTAAACCCCTTAGTGGCTTCGGAGGCTATCGTCCAACAGGCAGCCCCGTTGGTGGCAGACCTTGGGGAAACGGAGCGCATAAGAACTTGGCGCAATATCCGTATGATAGAAGAAGCTGAGGCATTCCTGATTAAAACTAGGAAGCCTGTCCCACGGATACCCCGATCGGGCCCCATACGGGTATCCCGGAAGACTATGTTTAATGATCTTATACGGGCCGGGGTTGCCTTTGCTAAAATCGATGGGCAACCCAACCATGTGTTGTTACAGCTTTGGAAGCAACTAAGAAATGATCAGAAATTTCAGAGTACTCCCAGAAAATCGGGAGTACGGATAATACAGGCAGCACCAACAACAACTTGGAATTTGGCTGACATTATAGTCCCAAATAGAAGGAAGAAACCTCCACAAGTGTCACGAGCTACAGTGCCGGAACCACCTGTGGTAAAAGACTTAGACCTAGCGAACTTCATGGAGTGACGAAGAACTTTGGTCCCTTTAGGGCCTCCAGATGTGACCGGAGGCCCTATGTAGAATTAGAGATATTTTGGACAGATAAAAATATTCAAAAGGTGATGGCTTTAGTAGACACTGGTGCGGAAACATCAATTATATATAGAGACCCAACAAAATTTAAGGGTAATAGAGTGATGATTGGTGGGTTTGGGGGACAGACCATTCCGGTCACCCAAACATGGCTGAAATTGGGGGTTGGGCGTCTCCCACCCCGGGAGTATAAAGTGTCGATTGCCCCAATTCCAGAATACATCTTGGGCATAGACATTTTATGGGGTCTGGCTCTCCAGAAGACTGTGAGAGAGTTCAGACTTCGACAGAGGTACATTAGTGTCCGGGCAATACAGACAGTATTGAGGGGCCATGCGAAACATGAGCCAATTTGTTTGCTGAAACCACGCCGGATTACTAATGTAAGACAGTATAGACTCCCGGGGGGGCAGGAAGAAATATCAAAAACGGTGCAGGAACTAGAAAAAGTAGGTATTATAAGACCTGCACATAGTCCATATAATTCCCCCATATGGCCAGTGCGGAAGTCGGATGGAACATGGAGAATGACAGTAGATTATAGGAAATTAAATAAGGTCACGCCACCCATCCATGCGGCCGTACCCTATATTGCTTCCCTAATGGACACACTTAGTAGAGAAATCAAGACCTACCATTGTGTCCTGGATTTGGCAACTGCATTTTTTAGTATTCCGATTGCCAAAGAATCGCAAGATCAATTTGCATTTACATGGGGAGGCAGGCAGTGGACCTTTCAGGTCCTGCCACAGGGGTACGTGCATTCACCAACGTACTGTCATAACTTGGTGGCGCGTGACCTAGCTAATTGGAGGAAACCTAATAATAACGTCAACCTATATCACTACATTGATGATCTCCTGTTAACATCTGACTCACTGGAAGCAGTAGGAGAGGCGGCAGATTCATTAACTGCCTACCTAGGTGAAAGAGGATGGGCTATCAATCCTCAGAAGGTGCAAGGTCCAGGCCTGTCTGTAAAATTTCTGGGGGTGGTCTGGTCAGGAAAGACCAAAGTGCTACCCAGTGCCATCATAGATAAGGTTCAGGCATTCCCAGTCCCTACAACACCAAAGCAGCTGCAGGAATTTCTAGGTATATTGGGATACTGGCGTTCCTTTGTACCTCATTTGGTGCAGCTGCTGAGACCTTTGTATAGACTCACAAAAAAGGGCCAATCATGGGATTGGGGGAGAACAGAACAGGATGCTTTCCAGCAGGCAAAACAGGCGGTGAAACAAGCCCAGGCATTGGGTATATTCGATCCTACCCTCCCAGCTGAATTAGATGTTCATGTTACTCAGGATGGCTTTGGCTGGGGCCTGTGGCAACGTCAGAGTTCTGTTCGGACTCCCATTGGATTTTGGTCTCAGGTCTGGCATGGAGCAGAAGAAAGATATAGTATGATTGAAAAACAGCTATTGGCTGCCTATACTGGGTTACAAGCGGTAGAGCCAATAACCCAGACGGTTGAAGTCGTAGTTAAGACCACTCTTCCAATTCAGGGGTGGGTAAGAGATCTGACCCACCTTCCTAAAACTGGGGTGGCCCAGGCACAGATGGTGGCACGATGGGTTGCCTATCTCAGCCAGAGGAGTAGTCTGTCTTCCTCACCATTGAAAGAAGAACTCCAAAAGATTCTAGGCCCGGTGACGTATCACAGTGATGCACCAAAACAAGCCTTGGTTGCTCCGCCAGAGAAGAGTCCTATCCAGGAAGGAAAATATCCCATTCCTGAAGATGCCTGGTACGCGGATGGGTCCAGCAAGGGCAACCCAAGTAAGTGGAGAGCAGTAGCATACCATCCTGCCACAGACACAATATGGTTTAAAGAGGGGGATGGTCAAAGCAGCCAGTGGGCAGAGCTGCGGGCCGTGTGGATGGTTATAACCAAAGAACCTGGTGACGGTATCCTGAATATCTGCACAGATAGTTGGGCTGTGTACCGGGGGCTCACTCTTTGGATCGCACAGTGGGCTACGCAGGACTGGACTATCCACTCCCGACCGATCTGGGGCAAAGATATGTGGTTAGACATATGGAATACAGTTAAACACAGAACTGTACGTGTCTACCATGTTTCTGGTCACTGACCCCTACAGTCACCAGGAAATGATGAAGCCAACACACTGGCCCGAGTTAGATGGGTTGAGAACTCACCATCTGAGAACATTGCCTACTGGTTACATCGAAACTTGCGTCATGCTGGACAGAAGATCATGTGGGCAGCTGCCAAAGCATGGGGACTGCCCGTACAGTTATCGGACGTAGCTCAAGCATGCCGAGACTGTGATGCCTGCTCCAGAATGAGACCGAGGTCGTTGCCTGAAACTACAGCCCATCTTGCTAGAGGACACAATCCTCTACAGCGATGGCAGGTTGATTATACTGGGCCCCTCCCTCGATCTGAGGGGGCGAGATATGCCCTAACCTGTGTTGACACCGCAAGTGGGCTAATCTCAGGCCTATCCAGTACCAAAAGCCAACCAGGCATATACCATCAAGGCGCTCACAAGATTGATGGCTGCCTATGGGACACCACAAGTGATTGAGAGCAATCAAGGGACTCATTTCACGGGTGCAATGATACAACACTGGGCAGAAGAGAACAATATCGAGTGGAGATTCCACCTGCCATACAATCCAACGGGGGCAGGCCTTATTGAGCGTTATAATGGCATTCTCAAGGCTGTCCTGAAGACAGACTCTCAGTCTCTGCAGGGGTGGACGAAGAGACTCCACGAAACCCTTCGAGATCTGAATGAAAGACCTAGAGATGGCAGACCCAGTGCCTTGAAAATGTTGCAAACGACATGGGCCTCCCCACTTAGGATCCAAATTACAGGTACAGATAATGAGGTAAGACCTCAGACTGGCCGTGAGAACAATCTTCTGCTCCCTGCCCCTGAGAACCTAAAACCAGGCACCAATAAAATAAGATGGCCTTGGAAGGTGCAGGTAGGACCATGATGGTGTGGCCTACTTGCACCTTGGGGGAGATTGTTGGAGGTGGGAGGTTCGGTAGTCCCTCCGGTAATTGGTACATGGCCTACTGATATCGTGGTCAACACTCCAGTCTTTATTCCTAAAGGAACCCCTATCACGTCTCTGTGGCAGATCAGGACACCCCCTCTAGTGCCTGATCTAATTGTGCAGCCACAGACATCGGGGCGAAAAGTTTGGTACAGGCGGCCAGGGCATGCCCCTGTACAAGCTGAAGTGTTGACCCAAGACATGAATACGGCCTGTATCTTACCCTGGTGAGCGGACCTCCCCCTCTTGGTACCTTTGAAACATCTATATTACTCCCCGTGAGTCTATGAGTCACCGGAGGGAACCAAATGATGCTGCAGAGTTCCAGAGTTGCTATAAGATCATGTGCAATATCCGGTGATGGTCTACCTGGGTCTGATGAAGAGTAGGACGGACCTGCACAACATGACCGCGTGCTTCCAGTAGACACCACCGAGCACTGGCCCAAGGAAGAACACGAGCTGTACGCTGATCATCACTCATCCCAGATTACATCGATACACATCGCGACGGGTTATTATGTAGAACGTCGCGATATATTGGGTCTCTGTATTAAGGAGGGCTCAACCTATAATTACTTAATCAGTGGTTCATGTCGTGAAGGGATGGAGTGTATGGGAACTGTTGAATCACGGCCTGAACCACTGATTGATCACCTGAGGCAAGCCCTGAGTCAGCTGCAGGGGCACAACTGAGTGTGTTTGGAAGGGGTGGAGTTTGACTCCACCTCTCCAATGCCCCCATTTAAGGGCTGACCACCAGCGAGGAAGGATCTCTTGTTGGAGATCCTTCCCTGGTGGAGTTATCAGCGAGCCTCAACCATCAGCAAGGTGAGCCAATCTCTTTTGCTATTATTTTGTATACCATCTACTTAAAGCCTACCAAAAATATACCATCCTTTCGCACTAACTTCCTTGAAGTGCTTTCCCTGGGGTTATTTGCCCTACATGAGTTTTTGAAATGAGTCCCATTATTGGACTCGATTCTTTCTGGGGTTCCATGTTGTGGAGGGCATAGTTGAAACTTGGCTTGCAGAGAAAGGCTGTGGGGACCTGCTGCAGCAGCTCAAGCAAAAACATGATGAGGCACCGTTCAAATACAGACAAGGGCAAGATAACCTTGCTGCAAAGTGAAGGAGTAAAGATTTAAGAAAGTAGTGACCAATAAAACTTCTGCTTAGCCACAAAAATGCAGAATAAAAACTTCTGCTCACTTATATCACTAACCTATTAGGAGCTTGGATTTTGCAATATGTATGAACTTAATTACCACTAATATAAATGTACACAACTTTCTGATTAAAGTTGAGACCTATTGATCTAACTGGTCGTGTTTGTCTCCCGCCAACTCTGTCGAAGTTCCGACAATTTTCTGTCGAGCTCCGACACATGTTGCAACAGGATTTGCTTCTCTAAGCCTAAGATGGTGTTTTGGGCATTAACATGGGGTAAGGCATAAGATTCAAGTCACCTGGTGGTTGCCTCCACCATGGTAAGCACATAATGCTTACCATTGCAAGTTCATGGCAAGGTGATATAATCAACCTGCCACACCTCCCCATGTTTATATGTCTGGCCCTTCCTGCCAGAGTGGTTTCATCCCCTTTGCTTGTTTAATTATGGCACATGCGTCGCAGTCATGGATAACCTGTGCAATAGCATCCGTAGTTAAGTCCACCCCTTGGTCTCTAGCACACTTATAGGTCACATCCCTTCCTTGATGGCCTGAAGTCTCATGGGCCCACTGAGCTAAAAATAACTCTCCCTTCTTCTGCCAGTCCAAGTCTATTTGAGCCATCTCAGTTTTGGTGGCTTGATCTACCTGATGGTTATTTTTCTGTTCTTCAGTAGCTCGATTCTTGGGCACATGAGCATCTACATAACACACCTTTACAATCATATTTTTTATTTGGACACCAATGTCTTTCCACAGATCAGCAGTCCAAATAGGTTTACCCTTCAGTTACTAGTTGTTTTGTTCCCACTGCTGAAACCACCCCCATAAAGCATTTGCCACCTAGTATGCAACTAGTATTCGTTCCCAGAGGGTAGCGACTCCGTTCAGACACCTACTAATCCCTCTATCAATAGCTGGGTTTTGAGCAATGCTTCCTAGTTGGCAGGCTTCGTTACCATCTCCTAGACACGCTGCTGGCACCGTTGTCCCAACACTGTAGCAACCAGGTGACAGTAGATTCATCTGAACGCTGTACAAACTCCTTTCTTGAGCCTTGGATTTCAGTCATCTTCAGGGGCCGATGAATAGTGGTAACAGTAACTTCTTCATCATCACTGTCCTCTCCATGTCTCTCACTTTTCTTAGCTGCCTTTTTAGGTGGTGGTGGTTTTGAGGAGGGCCCCTCACCTGGATCTTCCTCTTCTTTCTCTGCTTCTTCTTCAAAACCACAAATGATGCTTCTGCATCAAAACTACAAAACCACAACACTGGTCACCCTCCTGACATTACCAAGAATAGCAAACAGTACAATTTCCTGGTATATTGTAGTATTCAGAACTGCAGTTGAAGATCTCATTTCAATTAGAAAACTCAAAACAAAGGATTGGAACACTATAAAAACTACGTTTTTAAAATATCAGCCCTGTCTACGTAACCTTATCCAATTTAAACCCTTCTGAAGCTTAGAGAATTTAAATCACCTTAGATGCCTGCCCTAAAACTACTGGCAAATAGCTTGTGAAAAGCTGTCTTAAGTTTTAGAAAATGGGAGCCAAGCTGTGTGCTGTAAGAGCTGGTCAGGCAGAAATAGATCTTACGTAAAGAAACACTTGAGAATGGCTGGGGCTGGATGATGCCCACTCACCAGCTCAGCTTGGAGAAATATTTAGCCATCACCTATGGGTGCCTGCTGCATTTAGTTGAAAACTTTCAGGTGGGAAAGTCCATAGTATTTGGTAAATGGCTTTACTCCTGCCATATCCAGAAGTAGGTAGTGAATAAAGCCTGCTTGTCTCTGAAATTTATGCGTTGAGCCTTGTGTAGCTGGGTGCAGCCACATTTCCAGCATCTCCCTTTAAACAAACTGTAGGGTTCCCTTAATTTCAAAAGATTTTAAAATTCTGGGTTCTGATCCAACAACCTAAGACTTCCATTGATTTCAGAGGGCCTAAATAAAAAATACACCTGGAAGAAATGAACAGCATGTGTGCCTTCCTGGTACTGTGACAGAAGTCCCTGGCAGCAGAGAGCAGGCTCCCTGGTGAACAAGGCTGTAAACCAGCAGGAAGGAATATTATAACAAACAAAAAAAGAAAAGGAAATCAAGACCCTGTAAAAGAAACTAGAACTAGCATGGAGTAGGGGTAAATTTGGAGGGAAAATTCCTCTGCTTCCTAGTGACTGATGCAAGCCTAGCTTTATGTACTTATTTTGGAGTGCATTTTAAAGAGGTCTGTGAAGAAAAGGTCACTCTACTGTTTCATCATTCTGCTTCTATGTAAAATATGTTCTGTTGCCTGAATTGCTACTGCTTTTATTGAAAGTACAGAGTAAGCATGCCTTCCCACAGTTATTCCTTTGTTCATCTTCATACCATAAGCGCTTTATCTGAGGTAACCCTCCACCTGAAATCAAGTACTGGGTTAGGATTAGTCTTCAAAATTATGCTAAAAACTGTTAATGTGACAGGAGCAGGAAAAGGGTTGGGGTTTGTTAAATGGATTGTTGATTGCTTTTGGTGCTTTGGTTTCTTTTTAATTGTTTTGAAAAATGTGTTTTCAGTTTTGTTTTTAGGTTTACCTGAGTAGTCGTACAACTTTTGCAGCCTGTATTTTGGCTTCTGTGATGCTTTTGAAACAACCACATATTCACTGGATGGAAACTGATAAGAGGCAGCCTACTCAGCAGCCTCCTCAGTTTTCTAGCAGCAAAATGACAGCAAACTATATCTAACTCCACTCCCGAGTATTATGTGCTCTACTGGATCAATGTTGTGTTTGAAGTCCTGCAATTTTTTTTCCAGAATTTTTCTATTCCAATGTATACAGTTTTCATTCCTCATATGTTTCTTGTAACTTTGTTTCAATAACTGAATGTTGCGGTGACCCCACGAGGATGAACCACGGCCATGTCAGAACGATCTTCTTAAGATGCCGATGCAAGGACTCTGAGAGACGTCAATATGATTATGCAGCTGAGCCAACTTTATTGTGCAGGTTACAATGCTTTTATACCCCTGAACACATGCTATTTTTAGAATAATTGCTAAGCAGTGGTTCTTGCTCTATCCTTGCAAGATAAGCAGTGTCCAGTTAGGTGCTCTTTTCCCACACATACCAGGGCCACCTGGTTCCACCACGAACTTACTCCCTCATCGTTGCCCGGTCAGCGGTGCACCACTTCTCAAATCCTGGGATCCGAACATGCTGTTTTGTTTGCAGTGCTCCGATTATAAGCACACACAACCTCCTTCCCTAAGCCAGTCCTCCACAATTCCCCCTTTTTCTTTTTGCGCTAACAAAACAGCAGAAGATAGTCTGGACATTAAGCATTTTTCAATGCCAAGTATTAATGTACTACAAAATCATAACACAAATTGCATTAATAATATAATCACACCTTGTACGTAGCATCCCGACCACCTGATTTACAGCTTTCTTCATTTTGTGTAACACTTTTTAACAACACTGAAAGGTTCATTTAAGTTATCACAACTTAATCAAGGCTTCAATAGTTAACACGCTGAATGTAAGAAAAGATTCAAGGCAATCATATCATAATGATAGGAAATACTATTAAACTTATTAACAAAAGAACAAACATATATTTCACGTATGGCTTAAGTTCCTGCAACCCAAAAAAGAGTCTCTGAGGGTCCCATTCTGTATGAATCAGTAACTCATTAGGAAGAACATTTGACTTCTATATGCTCTAATATCGTGATTTTTTAATGTTCCTTAGGATTCACATAACATGTGCCCTTAAAATCCTCACAATCATACCTTTGGTTAATAATGGAAGTTCAGTGGTGGCACAACTTTGTAAAGTTGCCTGTCAGATAGAATCAGCATCAGTGGGCAAGTCTTCTGGAGCATCACTAGTGGTATTGCTTTCCTTTGCCAGCTAACATTCTAACTTGGTGATTGTGGCTAAAGCTTGAGCGGTGCTGTTTCAGGGTATGTTTGAATCTGAGAGACAGGATATCTCAGGAACAGAGGCAAATAAACTATGCATTCAGAGCAACACAGAGGGTTAGTGTTTTAGTCAACATACACTCACACACACAGACATCCATTTTAGACAAGTGTAAGCATGAAGCAGAAACATCCTAAGCAAGTGCATTATTAGCTATTGACCCTTGAGAAATGGCAAACCAACAGAAAGAAGAGAGACAAAGGAACATGCTGGTGGTGGATGCGATAGACAGTGCCAGCAGGGCATCCCCTGCTTCAAGGTGCACTTTTCCTCTCTCACCCATCACAGATTCTCTCCTGCTTTTACTCTTCTCAGGGTCTGCAGAGTTTTTTCCATTTGTACACTGCATCCGCATGGCCAGTGCGTGATACAGAGCCCAAGTGGAACACCTGCTTGCAAAACAGAATAAACTATAAAGGTTAGCTCTCTCTAAAAATACTTACAGTCATAAGTATCAGTTGCCTTAAAACTATCAGAATACTTTGTTTCTTCCCAAGATCGTTATTCTGCCAGGGGTCTTTAGGTTCCTAATAAGGGTGCTAATTAAAAGAATCAGTGAACTTAAGTATCTATTGGGCAATATTCAAGCATTCTCTGTTAGAATCATATGTTGAATTGAAGTAAGATAGTGTGTGCTTTAGTCTCAAGTAATGCATAATCATATTTTTAAAATTCTGACTAATGGATGAAAGAGAGAATCATTTTATAGTATAGGGTTAACCCTTTGTCTGGGATTCCTTTCCAGGTTTTGTCTTTACAAATTAGAAAAGATGTAATTGATAGACTAATAACATCATAACCATGCGTTCTTAATACATTAAAAGTACTTTTCCCATAGAGTCCAACATTGGTAATATCAAATCTTATCTATTTCACACTCGATTTACTACTAAACTAGAAGAAGCACACAGCAACCTAGATAATGTCTAATAATTCTAATTTTTAAGGATACATTGGTAACACAGAAAGAATCACCCATCTTTGTCATACCATGATCAGTGTTATCACTGAGATACCATTCAGTAGCTAATTCAACTGTTTCTCATTACATACTATGCCATATATAAGATATTAACAAATACAACGATTTGCAAAAACAATAAGTAAAAAATACACAGTCCCAGTTTTTACGAGGGTTGGATGCTATTTTCTGTCTTGAGGTAAGGCAGAATGTCTCATGCTGGAATCCATAAAGGGCTAGTGCCTGAGGAAACACATGGATATTCACGACCCAAAGTTATCAGTGGTAAGGGACATTCCCAATGCCCTGTGGCCATATTCTGAATGTTAACCATCAGCCATTCCTTGAGAACTGGGGAGGTCCCAAAATGACGGTCTACTCGAGGTGTATCTGTATGAACACAATTCAAAAAAAATTCAGCACAAGCAAAAGCAAAGTCTTACATAGCCTTTCTTGTGGCGTCTCCCGTATTTCCCCCTTTTTTTTTTTTAATTTTTTTTATGATTATGCAGCTCTGTTATCATGCACATATTTGAGATGGCCAAATTCAAGAACATGAGTGACGTGTTTAGTGCAAAATTTGCTTGAGCTGTGCAAAGAAAACAGGGTTGTCAACTTAAGAAAAGATCCTTCAATTTGCTGAATGATACCTGCAACATACAAAGAATTAGTTATTATATTAATCATTGATCTGCAAAAATTTGAAAGGCTCAATGCACATCCGACTGCCATCGCGTAGCAGTTGCATGCCAGAGAATCACTGCTTGGTGTGTCTTGCCAGAGCCATCTGTAAATACAGTAATTGCATTAGGTACTGGAACATGTGAAAGTAAAACACTCCTAGTAAGGGACAGAATGGTTTTTGAAAAGGTATGCGGTAAGAATACCCATTCCAGGATAATGAGAGGATCTTTTCTTAAGGTGTCCTATTGACATAACATATACGGCTGATAGAAAATTGATATTATTACAAGAGATACTGATTTAATGCATTTGCTCCAGTCAATTGACCTACTGTTGGACTACTAAGCATTCTTTATGTTAAAACAGTCCAATGATATGTCTGAGCAAGGCTTTGTTGGTTAATGTCAGCATCTGTAACTCCCGGTAAAAGAGTCCCATCATGTAACAGAAGAACGTCCTAACAAGAGAGCACTGTTCCCGTTCCCGAGGGGGTCCATGACAGCAGCTGGGATAAGAGTTACGTTGGTATCGGTCAGCATCACTGACTGAGCAGTGGCCGCATCCACTCCTGCGCTGCCGGAGGTAGCTGGTCTCAGTGAGCTGGCCACACAGGGGCCGGCTGAATCGGGACCGTATTTGTTGTCATAGTGCTGGCTCGCACTCATTTTCCCGTTTCCCGACAGATCAGAGGGCCATGTAGCAACAGGGAATTGAGGTCGGCAGTCTCTCGCCCAGTGTAGCTCCTTCCCACACCGGGGACAGAGTTCAGGTAAAGCAGTACAAGCTTGCCTAAACTTTTAACAGTCCTTTTGTACATGACCGGATTCCCCACAATTGTAACACTTCATTTTTATAAGCTATCCCTAGATCGAGTTGGAACAGAAGTCTGCGCTGCTCTAAAGCACTGTAGTACACTGTGACTGCAACAACATTTCTGTCTCCCGTCCCCTTCAAGTTATCATCAGGAGGGAAAAAGTTCGATTTGTTTTCCGAATCTACAAAACCAGGATCAGAAACATCCTCTGGTTCTGGTTCGTCCTCATCTGTAACCAAGTTACACGCAGGCCGCAGTAGGCGACACAGCCGAGGGGGGTTGGTGGCAGCGGTGCAGAGATCGCCGGGGAGGGGAAAGAGGCGGGGGTGCGGAGGTGTTGCGTTCCCTGCTCCCCGGGCGGGGGTGAGGTTGGAATCGCGGATCGAGTCCTGGCAGGAGCTGCTTCCTGTGCCGAGGGGCGGCAGTGGTGGTGGGAGGGGTGAGGGGCATGGGGAACAGTCGGAAGAACTTGCCCTTCCTTGTCGAGTTAGTTTGAGCACTTCCGAAATTTGGTGCCACGGGAAAAAGTTTGGCGGACGTTTTGTCTTTAGTAGCAGCCTCCCAGTGTGCTATGCCAGTTTGTCCCAAAGCTCTTCATCAAAAGAAAAGCCAGTTATCAGAAACTCGGGGACATTTTTATGTATCCATTTAAGAGAAGTAGCTAAAAGAAGTAGCTAGATACAGACAGATTCTGAAACTTTAAAATTGTCTGTAATGCTTCGAGACGTACTTGTTGCTCCTTCATTAGGGCACTCTCCACAGTTCCTGACTGCTCACCTTCTGTCCTGCAGAATGGTGCTGGCGCTCACGAAACCACCTCTCTGAAGTTCAGTTGGGCAGTGCTGCAGTCCCGCAGCTTCTCAATGCTGCTAGATGCACCTCTCTTAGAGAGTAAACTAAACAAAAGTTGGATTGCTGCCTCTGATTGTTCAGTACCAGTCATTTCACCAGGCCGAGACCCCTCTCTGCCCTTTATGGAAGAGGATTCCAATGCCACTTTTACTTGGGCTGCTGTTGAACAAACACCCCGTTTCCATCACCCTACACCTGGTGATGGAAAATCTTAACAGTTTTATCATAGTCATTGAAGATGTTGAAGATGTAGTTGGATGTTCAGGGGGAACAGACAGGGCTTGGACAGCCGCTGCTGCAACCTGGCATTCTGCCTGCATCTGCTTCAAGCTATTGATAATGGCCCGCCAGGTTGGACCTAGCAATTTTAATTGTTTTCCTTCCTTTTTCTCTTCTGTAACTGTGTCCCACCTATGATCTCCAATCTCACGCCATTCAGAGACACTGAATATCAGTGCAACCTCTGTTAAATGTCTATTTTTCCGAGCCCATTTTACCAGCTCCAAAATGCCCTATTGGAGATACCTGCCTGCCTCTCTTAGAGAGAATTCTTAGAAGCAGTTTCTCCGCAGCTTCCCACTCATGGTGGCACAGAGGGCAGGTCACAACCCCGCTTCCAGCTACTGCAACACTTACGCCGTTTAGGACACTGCGGTGCCAACTGTCTGTGAAGTATCGGTCACCTTCCTCACGTCCCAAGCTTGGCAGTGGCTTCAGGGTCCCTGTTTGGGTGCCAGATGTTGCGGTGGCCCCACGAGGATGAACCACGGCCGCGTCAGAATGATCTTCTTAAGATGCCGATGCAAGGACTCAGAGAGACATCAATATGATTATGCAACTGAGCCAACTTTATTGTGCAGGTTACAATGCTTTTATACCCCTGAACACATGCTATTTTTTAGAATAATTGCTAAGCAGTGGTTCTTGCTCTATCCTTGCGAGATGAGCAGTGTCCAATTAGTTGCTCTTTTCCCACACATACCAGGGCCACCTGGTTCCACCACAAACTTACTCCCTCATCGTTGCCCGGTCAACGGTGCACCACTTCTCGAATCCTGGGATCCGAACATGCTATTTTGTTTGCAGTGCTCCGAAGTTAAGCACACACAACCTCCTTCCCTAAGCCAGTCCTCCACAACTGAAAATTGGAGATTCTGATCCCCTTCCCTCCCCAGTCAGTTAAGGTGTGAAACCAAGTTGCAAGTGTTTCCTATTAAAACAGTGTGGCATGATCATTAAAATTAGACCACGGGGGTAGAGTCACAGAAAGTCCTCTATTAACCAACAGTTTCAGGATGGGGTTTAATGAGATTTTTATGACTTAAATATCACTACTTAATTTATACCATACAAGCAAAGAACAAAAAGAAAATGTGATTACTGTATGTAGTGTGAAAGTTAAATGATGAAGTAAAGAGGACATCTTAATTATTAAATTTTAAAACATTAGACTGAGTTAAAGGCACATCCAGTCTTTCTGCTCACTTGAGATGTTAACTATCTGGGGAGATCAAAAGGCTGTGTGGAGCCAGGAGTTGGACTTTATCCTTGTGGGTACTTTCTAACTTGGGATATTCTATGATTCTAGGTCCTGTAATAATCAAGACTACTGGGGAGTATGTACCAGTCTTGTGTTACAGCACTTCATTTTTTAGTAATGGTAGTGTTATAATGCAACCTACTGTAGGAAATGTGCTTTAACAGGAGGGTTGGACTAGATGATCTACAGAGGCCCCTTCCAACCCCTATAATTCTGTGAATTTGTGAACTGAATTTTTATTCTGATAAGTGAATAGGACCTTATAGAAGACTAGACTAGTAAACTAGCTTGTATCTATGATCATTAGTTAGTTATCTAGTTAAGATTAGAATTGTGACACAGATGCAATAGGTGCATGGGTTTTCCAAGTAGATAATGTGCCCAAACCCACAGTCTTTCAGAAGATAACTCAGTAGATATATCCAATAGAATTTGCGTGTTTGAGTTTCAGAAAAGCATTTGACACAGTGCCAACTAGGAATTTATTCTAGAATTACAACATTATACACTTAATGCAGAGTAATGTCCCATATGAACAGTGCAGAGGGGAGATCACCACAGAAGAGATAGTGAAGGGTGATCTTTAAAAAGGGAAGAACTGTGCTGAATATCATAGAATAATAGAATCATAGGGGTTGGAAGGAGCCTTAAGAGATCATCCAGTTCAACCTCCCTGCCAAAGCAGGTTCCCTACACCAGGTCGTACAGGTAGACGTCCAGGTGGGTCTTGAATATCTCCAGAGAAGGAGATTCCACAACCTCCCTGGGCAGCCTGCGCCAGTCCTCCGTCACCCTCACCATAAAGAAGTTCTTGCGCACATTCGTGCAGAACCTCCTGTGCTGCAGTTTCTGGCCATTTCCCCTTGTCCTGTCTCTATGCACTGCTGAAAAGAGTCTGGCCTTGTCACTTTGTCCCCCACACCTCAGATATTTATAAATCTGGATCAGGTCCCCTTTCAGTCTTGTTTTCCCAAGGCCAAACAGACCCAGTTCACTTTGCCTTTCTTCATAGGGGGGATCCTCCAGGCCCCCCTATGAAGACCAGAGTGACACTGGCTATCCTCCAGTCTTCAGGCACATCCCCCATTCTCCAAGACCTCTCAAAGATGATTGAGAATGGTTCAGCAATCACCTCCGCCAGCTCCCTCAACACCTGTGGGTGCACCCCATCGGGTTCCATGGGTTTATGAACATTAGCATTGCCTAAGCGCTCATGGACCACCTCTTCCCTGACTAAAGGAAAGTCTCTCATTCCCCAGACCCTCTCACTAACCTCCAGGATCTGGGATTCCTGAGGGAGAGCTTCTTCACTGAAGACAGAAGCTAAGGAGGCATTCAGTATCTCCTCCTTCTCCGCATTCCCCATTACCAGAACACACACCTCACTTAGGGGGCGCACAATCTCCCTAGTCTTTCTTTTACTGTTAACATACTTAAAAAAGCATTTTTTATGATCCTTTATCACTTTTGCCAAATTCAATTTCAGACATGCTTTAGCCTTCATTGTTGCATCCCTGCAGGCCCTGACAACATTTCTATATTCTTCCCAAGTGGTCAGACCCTTTTTCCACATTTCACAGACCTTCTTCCCTTTGAGTTTGCGCATGAGCTCCTTGCTCATCCACGCAGGTTTTCTGCCACCCTTTCCCGATCTCTTACTCACAGGGACGCACTGATCCTGAGCTTGGAAGAAGTGCTGTTTAAATGCTGACCAGCCCTCACAGGCCCCCTTACCTTGTAACACTCTAGCCCATGGGATAGCTCCAAGTAGGTCCCAGAAGAGATCAAAGTTGGCTCTCCTAAAGTCCAGGGTAGCAATCCTACTTTTTGCTTTGCTCCTTCCACTCAGGATCTTGAACTCCACCATCTCGTGATCACTACAACCCAAGCTACGCCCAACCTTGACTTCCTTAACAAGTCCTTCTTTGTTAGTGAGAGATCACTGGTGGACATCCTTGTAGGAAGGTTTTCCATGTTTTTTAGTGTTTTTCAGTAGAAGCAATGATGCAAGCAAGATTGGTCAGAATAGAGCTTGATCATTTTATTAGAGGAAATCAGGATTAATTTATTTTTTGAATTTGTTAAACTTCATCTTCCTACTATTTTTGTAATATCTTATTTTGTTCTTGATTAAGGAGCACCTGAATTTCTGGTGCTATTGCTCACCATAAAGCAAATCTATTTGCATCTTCTTTATTTACAAAAAATACTGATCTTTTTTTTTCTTTACTCTCATTCCTTCTAGTTCCTTACTAATTTTGGTGGCTATTCTCTGAAGCTAATTTTTTAACATCTTGAAGTAAATGCAATTGTTATTCCAGTATTCTTATAATACCAAAAATACATTATAATTTAACATTTATAGGTCAATAATTCAATTTGCAAGTAGCTCTGTTTTGATTCTTGAAAGCACAATATCCTGCTGTTAATCCACTGTATTTATCCTCATCTGTGTTCTCTCAATAACATTCTTACTTATGAACTGAATAATTCTTATCCCTTGTCAATGTTAGAGACTCTTCATGTTTCTTCAGTTGTACAGACCAGAAAGATTTGATTAATGCTTGAATTGTTAGTCTTACACAGTTGTATTTGGAGAAAGAACTTGCCTTACACAGAGAAATAAAATAGCATCATTCAAAAAAGTTGCATAAATCAAGAATACAAATATAAAATAGGATGTGCTGAGATGGTGGTGAGTACTGGCACAGATGTCAGTATGCTTATAGCCACTGTAACTCAGAACTCTGTTTAATCTATTCGGCTATCTAGAATTGACATTTCTTGATGTGAATTTTGGACCAGTAGAGCTGTTTCAAAAATTGCCTAGGAATTCAAATACTTAAAAATATTTTGTTTGATTTTTCATCAAGGTATTTTGAAATGTGGTAGATATGATTGCATTTAATAAGTAGTTTGTAGCAATTCAAAGGCAGACACATTTTATTTAAGATTCCAATTGCATGATTCTACATCTTTTTCCTCTTCTGTTTGCTCCACTTCTGTTCTCCTACCCAGTATGTTTCTGCCAGAAATGTTTTGTGAACGGAACACAAACTGACAAGGAGTGATCAGGTGGCTGAAAGCACACTTTTCTATTAGATGTTAATTACTAAAATCTTCTCAGTTTTAGAGATGTGAAAGGAAGAAAGGTACATATGTAGGACGTATGTGAACAATGTAACCTTCCAGAATATGATCTGAAATGTTTAACAGCGTGTATTTGCAAAGATGCACAATTTTTGAGCGGAGATGATATGAGTAAGTTGTGTAGGTCATCTCTAGCAAGCATCAATAAAATCCTTTCGGAGTATTTCAAATCACAGTGTGTTCTGTAGATGCTTGATATTTTACACCAGCTTATTCATAAAATATTTCAGTAAGTTTTAAAGTTGTATGTTTCTATTTTTGTCCCTGACAGTAAAGTCAAGCTCCTTTAATGCTATAATTCCAACTATAAAGAATTCTGAGAGAGGAAAGAAAATTACAAACAGTGCATCTGGAAGCCTCTAAAAATGATCCGCTTAAAGGGGAGTATTTCATGGTAGCCATAAGAGGTCTTTTAATTTTAGAGACTTTGGTGGAAAAGCTTCCTGATTTTTAATGAATTTTAATCTCTTGTTTGCAACCTAGGAAAGTCATTAAGCTTATTAGTAGCTTCTGTTTGGAGTAAGGTAATTTTGAAGAGGAATTCTATAGTTTTTGTGTGGGGAGAAGTGTCCGCTTTTATGACTGTATTATTTTTTAAGGCAACTGTTAGAAACCACTGAGGAAGGTAGGATTTATTATTTTTAATAATGCAGTACAAAAGGTTTAACAGAGTAAAATATAGATTAAGCAACCAAAGGACAAGATAAATTGCAATTACATTTGGTGAGTCAGTGCTCTAGTCCAGCACCCGTTCTAGCTCCACCAAGCTTAGCTTTCTATATATGAGTTGTCCTCCATGCAACATCATTCCATCAGCTGTATACACACTGAGAGAGGTTGTTCTGTAGCAAAAATACCAACTAGAACTGGAGTTTGTGGAGTGTCCAGGGAAGATTTCTGAGGGGAAAAACAGAAGTGCAAGAAAAAAAAGATTAAAGAGTACACCTTTTGCCATGATCCTGAGAATTCTGTGCTGGAAACCTGGTGTTCCTGGGGAAAATGGTGCCTTATTTGCAGGAACTAGGATTGGTCTCATTCAAATCCTGCACCAATTAAACCACCATCTGGACCCCAAGTCCCTTGCTGAAAGTCTGCAGCGTCATCTGTGGCTCAAAAATCCTATGGATTTTCCTTCTGGACAGAATGCTTCTATACAAACACAATATGAACACAAATGGCTTTCAAATTAGGGGCCTATTTATGTGGTGAGGCACAGGAAAGGAGTCCCACTCTTTTGCCAATTTCTAGTATCTTTTCAGTTTCTTGGCAGCACCCATAACATTTCCCTCTTTTAATATCTGATAAATGAAACTGCAATTCAGCCATCTGGGAATAATTCGACTGAATCCAACTTTTCCCTAGGGCTTCAGTGGGAATTCTCACACAGGATCATTCTCTCAGATAACATGGAAGATTACTTACAACATGAAAGTTACATCAGTTTATGCTTCCCTCTGCAAGAAATCTGTCGCTTTTTATCCTTTTCAGAAAACCCACTAATCAGTAGCCAAGATTTATGAATCAGAAACAATTTTAACAAGACACTGTTGAAGATGCTGAGGAAGGTGAGGGAGACATGCTATGGGAGCAGAAACTGCCCGTGGTTGAAATGCCTCAGGAATCACGCACTTAAATCTTGTATGGTTTCACATTTAGTTCTAGATGATGTAGGTCAGTGTAGATTGAAGAATTTCAAGAATTTCCTGCTGGCTTTTACCAAAGGAAGAATAAATCTTAAACTTCTTTCATTTCCTTCCCTTTCTTTTAGACTAGATGCTCTGATTTATTTTATTTTATTTTATTTTTTTATCTTCTGATTCCTCGAGTATTTCAGTACTGTAAAAACACTGTCAGTATTTAAGCTACCCTGAAGAGCAGAAGTCCAGAATCTTTTTTTTTTCTGTTACATTCTCATAAAAGTTAAATAGTTTCTGCCATTTTCATAAAGCACAGGCAAAACAGAGTATGGTTCACGGAACAACTTTCTGTTTGACAGAGGAACAAACCTGGTGATCTCTCTAGGAGAAAGCTGGAGGCTGGACAAAGAGATTAAAAAAAAAAAAAAAAAAAGTGAGAAGATTGCTATCCCAAATTCTGTGGTTTTCAGATGGCTTGGCACAAGGGTCACTTTTTTTTTTTTGGTTTGGTTGTATGTTTGGTGAAGTCCCTGAATTGTAGCTTGGAACTCTTAGCCAGGTCCTTCAGTTTCTGTCTTCATAATGTACTTTGTTCCCCATTGGCTCCTGAGGTGATGCTTGAAGGCAGCCCATTAACATAAGAGAGCCTCTGAGGATAAATTCCTCATTCTTCATCTTGCTGCTTATGGTCCTACCCAATTACTGCAAAACCATTTAACATGGGATCAAAGTCTTTCTGTGGCAAGTGACAAAAATTAGGAACTTGGATAGTGGGAAGAGTTGCCCATAAAAGCAAAGATAACTTACAGTTTCTAATGCAAACAGCCATATTACTTCTCCAAAAAATTTTCAAGCTGGCTTTTCTCTCAGATTTATCTTGGTTCTTGCTGAGGAGCTTCGGAGTATTCCAGTTCTTTCTAAGCTAATAATTAGAAATTGATTAACCCAGTATTAAAATATATATAGGATGTTTTAGAAAGTACACAGAAGTTGCTTCTTTTGTACCAGATGCTTCAGTATGGAATGTTGCTGAAATTAATAGGGAAAGTAGTTTGGAATTCTGGAAGAAATAGTAATTGTCATGGGTTGTCTCTTTGGATTTACATTAGCAGGTCTTCTGCAATTATGGCTGCATTTTTGCCAAAGGTTTGTAACTTGTAAAATCGTCAAAACCTTAGACTGCTCAGAATTTAAGAAACTTTATTTAAACTCAGATCTGCTCCTAGTCATCCATGAAAGGTTTTTTTGAAGTATTAACAGTAGTTGTATCATTATGTTCTTGCGCAGTCTTCCATGTGCTGTTACCCAGCAAAACACTCATATGCACTTTATTTTCTGGAAGAGCTCAGAATGTGGCACTGTAATTGGATCAATATAGAAGAACAGATGAGCTTGAGGGGTGACAAAGCATGTGTAAGGGCTGCTCCAAAAGTAATGCCTCCTTTTTTTTTTCTGTTGACCCATAATGTCAGAGGTGGATGTTGATGGTATAGCAGTAAAGTTTAAACCTTCCCACCAATATTATTCCCAGTGGGGGTAATGGAGCACTGGAACAGGCTGCCCAGAGAGGTTGTGGAGTCTCCTCTGGAGATGTTCAAGACCTGCCTGGACCACCACCTGGATGCCTACCTGTGCAACCTTGTCTAGGAAGCCTGCTTTGGCAGGGGAGGTTGGACTAGATGATCTCTAGAGGTCCCTTCCAACCCCTACAACTCTATGATTCTGTTATATTTTGTTGCTGTGTGACAGATGGCAGCACAGGGGCAGTCTGACAAAATGGTGTCTGATGTGGAAGTATATATGAAGCAAAGGTGTGGCAATGAATTCTTTCACAGAGAAGATGCATTCACATTCATCAACACATTGGATCACATCCACTGGTGCAGATTTTTACAAGCACAGTATGCATGCTCTTGTTCATCACTGGTGAAAATGCATGGCTCTAGGTAGTGCCTACATTGCAAAATAGTGTTTTGTAGCTGAGAATTTGCTTTATTAAATGGTGTTATTGTGCTCTTTGTATCTATTGTAGTTTCCAGGGAAATAAATAAGAAGCATTACTTTTGGAGTGACCTATGTATAGTAAGTGTTAATCATGTAAATAACTTGTAGAATTTAAGCATTGCTAGCTGGATAACAGCATTTCCTAGCAGCGCAGAAATTCAAGGTCTGTTACATGTTGTCCAAATGCTATAGAGACTTTAAAAATAGGGGAAAATCACCATAGCAATTTTCAGACTAGTGAAAATGTCTATATTTGTCTTTAATCTTGCATGTAAATTCTGGAAAAAAAAAAAAAAAAAAGTTTTTTTTTGTGTAACTAGTTGTCCAAAGAAATGATTCCCAGAAGAGAATGCTTATTTTGAAGATCTATCTATTGACTTGGTGGAAATTGCTTCATAAGATTTTCTTGAAGATTAAAGGCAGCAGGCTCTTTAAAGAGTATTGGAGCATGTAAAGAAAAAAAAAAAAGTGTGCAAGTGAGTGGTTCACATTGGTTTGCAGGCTGGTTCAGCCCTGTTCTATGACTAATGGGATGGGGGGGAACATGAACCCATGCCTCAGGAAAGGGAAAGGGCAGGGAGATGGGCCTAAAAACAATGGAGATGGGCAACGATCTGAGGATGAAAACCAGTTTACTAAATAGGAATGTAAAATAACATAATATTATATAATATAATTGGAATTGAATCTAATAAATCAAATAAAACGAATATCCAAAAACTGAAGGCCTTGCACTAACACTGAAGGCAAGACAGCTAGGAGGTGCACACACTACTGGGATGATATAAAAGGGAAAAAAGAGTGGTCTTGTGATTTGACAAGAGAAATTTTATCTTTCCCTCTGATTGGAAAACAGAAAAACACAAAGCAGTGTGAAGTCCTGTGGGGTATGCGGTTCTGCTCTTCTAAGACTGGTATACCTGGAACTATTGATGATCCACAGAACTGGAGCAAACTCTTTAGCTCCCAGTGCCTTGAACGATGTTATGATATGAAATACCAGTCATAAAACCATGACAGTGATACTTAGCTATAAGGAGATATTTCAGGAAAGCTCTTAGGAAATGACACTAAGTGAAGTTGGTATTGTTTTTTGTCTGGACTACTGCTTTGCTGAACACTGTCTTATGCAATTTCTTACATTGTTTCAAGTACAACCTTGATCAGATGCAGCAACCATTAAAGGAAATACTCCAAATAAGCAGTGTTAGAATGTCAAAAATCCAAACCCAAGAAAGGGAATAGTTCTTTCATGTGTTGACTTCACTGAGAAGCAGTTTCTGCAGCAAGGTTATAATCTTTATGAAGTTGTTATATTGACCCCTGTAGTACACCCACCTGTATACTTCATCTTAGCCATGAGAAGATGGGACAATGTTTTTAAAAGCTGCAACTTTGCTAAAGCCAATTCCTTTCAAAGCATGCAAGAACACTAATTTCATTGATGACTCAGTTATGGACAAGTTTAAAGCTTCATCTGTTTTTACTGTAACTCTTGTGGAAAAAGTTTGGTTAGAATCACTCTCCCATAACCTAAAGATGTTTGCAAGGATTTTGCTTCAACTTCAAGGGGCATGAAAAAATAAATAACTGTAGGCATGGAAAACTCCTGCTTGGACAATGAATGTTTCTAAAAACTGTGTCAGGAAGAAAAATGGGCTTTTAATTGGATTCATTTTGCTTATGTAACTGGTTGGCTCCTAACACAAAGCTATTCCAATAATCACTTTGCTTATCAATGAAACAAGTTGTCTCCAAACTAATGTGTCTGCCAAAAAAAAAAAAAAAAAAAAAAAAAGGAAAAATAAAAGCATAGATGTGCCTCTGTATTGTATTTTAAAAGTTTAGATACTTCCTGCATCATGTACTTGTGGAAGAAAAGTCCACCAAGGGCTGTGTTAATAGAATGATTTTCCTTCTGGATCAGGATATCTTTTAGCCACAAATGGCTGGAGTCTGGGGGCATGTTCTAGAAAAACTAGAGTTACTGGATTAGATGAACCTTTTATCTAGTACCCTCAATTCTTGGTGATAAAAACAAAAGTTTTTTGAAGAGAAAATCCTACAAGAAGACTGAACTTATGGCTGCCTTATCCTGAATTTCATGGAGAAAGTCCTTCCTGCTGCTCAGTGAAATACCCTACGTGCTTTTAGCTCTGTGCTCTGGAAGGAAGTAGATACAAGCAGCTCTCATTGAACTCCTGCCCAGGGTGGTTGGAAAATTGTCCTGCCTTCCTGAGACTGTGTGGAGACAGGGAGCTGGTTCTTCAGTTTGCTGCCAGCTGCAGCATTGGATGACTGAGCTGTTAATCCCACTGGGTTAGCTGCAGTGGATGAAGCCAAACAGAAAGACTTCGCACTGAAGTTAATGTCAGGCAAATACAGGAGCTGACAAACAGAAGACGTGAGTAGGCAAGTCTGGTTCATGGCAAAGTGCCTGCCACTAACACAGTAGTCCTGTTTGTTAAGCCACAGATCTAAATAGTTTTCAGAAGTTTTGAAAATTATATCTGAGACTGGCCTTTATATGTGGGTGAGTTTTATGTCTTCAGTGACAAATGAATATCCCAGATGACTCATGTAAATGTTAATAATAAGTCAGTACTGAAATGGAATCAGCTGGCATCATCACTGTGGGCTTGCTGTCCCGACTGGACAAAATACTGGGAGAGGCCTGAGGTGTGAATCTAGAGGGAATTAAACAGCAGTAAAGTGCATAATGCTGGTCCACATGGACTAAAACAGAATTATTAAGGTGAGGGAAATGAGAATATTCCGATTTAATTTGATAGACATTTGTAGAGACTGTGAATTCTCCTAATTATTTCTGTACTTATGTGAGGTGCTTGGACCCTAGAAAGTACATTAATTTTCCTCCCCCCTACATTTTAGTTCTGACTTAAGAGTGAAAAGTCTTTATGACCTAGTCAATGAATTGAACAGGATCAGATCTTGGACAAATGTACTTTCCTATCTTCTATTAATGTTCTGAAACATTAAATTCCAGTTTTTTCTCACAGACTAGAATGTGCTAAGTAGTCAAGGGACATGCATCTTATGGACACTTTCTTCTCCAGTATGGCACTCCATCTTAGCACAGTGTTGGCCCTGTTTGTCATAGCAAAGACTGATGCAGAGAAAGAGCTGGGAATTGCAGTGGTTAGTGAAGAAATTTAATCTCCTTGTACAATGCTTTGTCTAAAAAGGTGAGCTGAGGCTTCAGCCTTGCATCTGTAGTCAAGGAGATGTTATAGGATGTGGGGACCCCCTTGTGTTTGTACTTGATACAGTGACTGATGCACAAATTTAGTCCTTTTTTGGCACTCATTAGTCAAGAGTGTATTAAATACGGGTTGCATAGAGGTGAGTGATATGAATAACAATAGTATCAAGTGATGCTCATTTGAGCATTGGAATGTTGTACTTGTTTCCTTCTGCTGAAGTTGTGCCACTGAACATCAAAAAAATGCAGATTTTTTTCAGATGAGAGAAGTCTTATGAAGGTGATTCTGTCTCTGTAAACTGCTGATCAGAACCTCCAAGGGAACTGCTGAATTTTAATGTGGAAGCACTAATAGGAAGCAGAAACTTGACCCCATTTAAAAGTGAGAGGCCATCTCTGTCAGGCATGAGAAGTATAGCCAAGACAGCATTAAAAAACCTTTGTGTGCAAGATATTAAATGAGATAAAAGAAGTTCTAAACATGCAAACCATCTTATGCAGGTAAGAGTAGACCCAACGCTATGAAAATCTTGGAGCATAGGCACACCTCTTCAGGCCCCAGTGCCCATGAAGTAATCATAGGCTCACTGTTTTGAGCATTACCACTTTGCCTTTGAACTCTCTTCTTGTGAATCATCTGGTTTAGAATGTGTTGGTGCTTCATAGTTGCAAATCCCATTAATAAGGCATTTCTAGTACTGAAGTAAACAGGATTGTCCCTGACGGCCTGAATGACAGAAATGCTAAGACAATAAGCTTTTCATTTTGGTAGAAACCTCCCAAAAATTAAAGAGAGATGAAAAAGATTCAGTGAACTGAGTCATTGTAAAACCACCACCAAAAATGAATTTGAAGCTGAATAAAAGCTTTTCATCATTATTATTTTTAAAAAAATTTGGGAACAGCATGACTCAAAGCACTTCATTTTAATGAAGAATCAAAATATTTAAACTCTTATGAATTGTTTGAATGTTTTTGGCCAAAAAAGAAAAAAATCAGCCAGAATACAGAAAAAAAATGGTGGACTTTAAACATTTTTTCAGAGAAAAAACATTTCTTCCAAAGAAATGTCACCATTCTCTAGTCAACAGAAATTAAAAAAAAAAAAAAAAAAAAAAAAAAAAAAGCCAAGTAAATTTATTTATCTGTTATGTAAAACTATGGGAAGACTTCATCAAAGAGTAACATTCCCTCTTGACCATATCTGTTCCATCTGATCAAAAATCTGAGAAAGGCCTTAGGATGTAATTATAAACTCCAGACTTTGAGGTTATTTTTCCCTGTCTTTCCCTAAAAATAACTGAGTTAGGCAGTTTAATCCAAGTTGTCCAGTTTTCAGGAGCGTTGAGCACATCTACTGATATGCAAAATTTCTGTTTTCATCCCTTTTTTGTTTGTTTCCATGGAACCCAGCATGCTATTTAGATATTTGACTATTGAATGGGCAAATCAGGGTTACAGTTTGTAGCTGCTTGACTTTCTTAATTGGGCAGCATGGTGGGCCTGCTTTCAAGTCCTTCAGTTGGCTCCAGGTCTTCCCTGGCATTGATGAACCAACTCCCAGCTATATCTGAAGGTTGAATTTCAGTCTCTGACCTGCGATAGTGTTGTCTGTCAGGCACAACTGCATTGTATGACAGTGCAGTCAAAAGGGTCTGGCTAGGGCACAAGAACCCAGAAAAGGCAAGGATAGAGAGTAGCTTTCCTTGGGAAATGGCAAAATCTCTTAGGCCTTCAGAGCTGCTGTTCACAAAATTTGTTTCCAGCCTTCTTGTCAATAGTTGCTGCTCACCATCCAGTTGCTCTCTTGCTTCGGTTCTTCTCAACCAGGTTTTCCTCAAAAAGGAAACAAGACAGATCATAGGCCCTAGTAGATTTTAATAATTTAAACAAAAGGTGCTCTTATTTTTTTATGATGACGGACAGTGTTTTATGGTGATGGACAGCTTTAGAAATCTCAAAGTGACTGCGAAAAGTTTGGGTAAAGAGTCAGTATTTTAAAAAGCAACAGGTTATTTCACAATAAAAGTGTCATCTTTAGAAGCATATATTTTTTATTATATGTACAGATAAACGAGATCTAAAATCCCATATTTGACATTTTTGGCTGAAGGTATTTAGATTGAGGAAGAGACGGAAATATATCTTGCATCTAGAAGTCTGCTCTTTCCTCAGATGTGGCTGCTGTTCAAGCACAGAGGCATCTCTCAAGGAACTACCAGATACATCAATATCTTTTTACAAATTAACAAAATGGAGCTGTCAGTTATTTAAAAATGTAGATGCAGCAAGCTGTGAGCAGTTTGCTATGTCTGGTATTCCTCATGAAGGGGAGTGCCAGAAATTTACTGGCACAACACTTCAGCTAAGTGATCTCAGGTGAAAAAATGATAGCTTCTGCTAATGAACAGTCAGGGCTGTGAGCATAAACATCCATCAGTAGTCCCAGAGTGGAGGAATTGTGGTAGTATCTGGCTTTGCAGAGACTGTTGTGCTCTTTGCACCCTTGTGCACATCTAGCCCAGTCTTAAATGGGACAGTTACTGGAGCCAGAATGTACACCACAAGAAGAAAGCAAAGGGCATCTGCTCCCCAGAGCACAGTTCAAATGCCTTGGCCTTCTCCTCCCAGAGTGCAACAGCTTTGTTCCAGAGGCAGACACAGGAAGGTTCTGTATACCCAAGTATCCCAAGGCTGATGGAAAAATTCACAGGAACCATCCCATGTTCTGTGGCCAGCAGCAGATGCCTGGGAGATAAGTACCAAAACCATCACAGTGTGCTACATTGTGGGTCTGGCATCTGCTGAGACATGCGTTAAGCTGTATAGGCAAATTGTGCTCAAGAGCCACCATGCTAACCTGTTATCTTTTAAGTATCCTAATCTCTTCTTGATCCCCTTTATACTTCTAGTTTCCTTATAGAAAAAGCTGCTGTGCATTTCCTCATTTAATTAAACACAGTGTGGGAAAAGGTCTTCTTTCTATCCGTGGCATTAAAAATTAATTTTTCTAGTGTCAATGTGATTTAAAAGCTAAAACAGCAGTTTATGTACTGCAGATACTAACAAATAGTTTAAAGGGTTCTACAGTTAAAAACTGTAAGGAAAGGAAGCAGCTGTGTCTATGTTGCTCAAGGTTTAACATCTTTACTTGTGGGAAGCCCATGCTAACTGGCACAAATGGCACCCTGACATGGCCAAAAAGAGATCTTTGCAATGTCTTCGTCTCCAGATGACAAGCACAGAGACGAGTTCTTCTCAGTAAGTTTCCATTTACTATAGAAAAATATATTCTCATTTTAAACCAATATTTTCAATCCTCTGTTACAATCACTCAGTACAGCCACCCTGATAGAGAATTCTAGAATTAGACAGACAATAGGATGCAGCTAATTTTGTCAGATGTGACCCAATAACTTATCTGTTGTCACTGAATATTCTGCCCTTCATATTTAGCCTTTGGGGTTTTATTTTGCAGTTACAATGCTCTAGATGTCCCATTTTGATCAGGAGACATGATTTTAGCCATTTTTTGCCATGAAGTGCAATTTTGAGTAGGTGTCTGCTCACCTCTGTTGTGCTCATTCCATTGTAGAGTTGGGAAATCCTAGTAAACATGACAATGACTCCTGAAGAAGACTGCACAACCATCAGCTAATCTATATTTAGAAGTCTCAGGACAGCAATGACAAAACCTTGCTTCCCATATATATTTTTTAAACAGAAAACTGAGATCTAGAGTTCTGTTTCAAAGTCCCTGTGTGGAATCATCAGTATATATCATCAGGTATCCTGCTTTTGTTGCTTCAGTTGAAATAATGCGTTAATTATTTGCACATCACGTCTGTTGTAAATTTTCTGGCCTATCAAGGATTGACTGTTTCCTCTGTTTTTATCCAGACCAAGACTATTCTCAATATTTTAGCACCTGAAATGTGAGTTTTTTCCAAGGGAATTGGGTTCATACACCTGCAAAGTAGAGCAGCACAGTAAAGTGTGGAAACTGTGAGTTAATAATATTTTCCAAGTCTTATGGACTCTTTCCTCTACTGATGTTTAAATAAAATATTTTTATAATCTTTCCTAGATTTCTGTCTTTATTTCTCAAAAGCATCTGTTCTTTATCTTCTCTCTTTTTCAGGCTTGGAATCTCATTCTCTTGCTTGTTTGTTTTTCAGGGCAGCTTCATCTTCATACTTCCTTGCTCTTCCAAGCATGTTGAGATGCACTCTTCCTTCCCCTGCACGTTTTAAGTCTGTGGGGGTACCTATTCCGTAGATGTTTCCTGTTCTAAGGAATTTTGTATATTTGGGCCAATTTGGTTAATTTCCGCTGATTTTACATCTCTTTTTTTTTTTTTTTTTGAGTTCTCCTGCAGTCTCAGGGCACAGAGGGGCCGAAGGAAGACCCTTGGGCTGGTGCTTGGCAGTCATCCAGCAAGGAGTGTGGAGCTTAGTAATGGCAGGAGACAGAGAAACAAGAAGCCATATATCAGATCAGTTCCAAAAGCAGCAATTAAGTGAGTCTCCCACCCACTTGTTTCTTGCCTTGGAAAATACCCTGAGCTGTCACTCTCATAGTAGTGTCAACTGGGTACACCTTAGGGTATGGGCTGGGACATGTACATTGGAGAATTACATCTGAGAAAGCCACCAAACATTGAAATTAGTGTCATGGGCATTAAAAAATGGATGCTTGTGATTATTGTGATAGAAAACACTGCAGCCAATTTTCCTCATATCAATCACTTGCAAAGTTATATTTTCAAAACAACTGTTAAATGCTAGAAGACAGATTTGAGGTGCCTGAGGTGATCCATTGCATCTTTTCTTTAGCTATCAATTAATAACAAGAAAGTTATTGTTTGCTGTCTCACAGCCAAGGAAGTAACAACATTAATTGACTGTATTTAAGATTGCTATTCCCTAGTCATGAAAATTTCAGGGAAATGGCTATCAGGAAGAAAAATAGGTTTGGGGCATTATTGAAAATAAATCTAGCTTTTAGACAATGAAAATATTTTATTCTCTAAGTTAAAAGCAGAATGCAGAAAGCCTGTTTCTAATTGACACTGTCTGCAAAATTGAAGCAACATATTCATCTTGACTTTCACGCTCGTTGTCCCCAGTGAAAACGCTCTACACCAATTGTTTGTTGAAGTTGTTTACTGTTAAGTTTGTGCATTAAACAATCTCTGAAACTCCATCATCTATCACACAGTCACCACTCCTTCCTGACAAGGCCACTTTTCTTACTGAGCACTGTCAGACAGCTTACAGTATGGGTGGCAAGCAGAACAGCAGCTCAACCACATCTGCATCGCATGGATGTTCACTGTGTGTGCGTGCCATAGGAGAGTTTGCTAACTGTTCTTTCCTGCACCTCCAGCTGCTACAACCCAACCATCATGGTAATTAATTTCCTTTCCCCACTTACAGACCTTTGTATGATCTCTTCTTCCCAGGGCACAATTTTGCAGGAGAACAGGAAGCCGTAGCCTATGGACATCTGTGACAGATAATGAGGGAAAAGTAAAGGATGAAGAGGTGCCACCCCCAAGCAAAACTCCCTGCCTCTCTGACTGCTTTCCCTCATTTCATTGCATTTCCTTTCCCCTACTGCCACTCATAGGAAGGTGAAGAGAAGCTGTATTGGAACTGTGAAACACGGAAACTGTTTTCTTTTTCTTTTTTTTTTTTTTTTGTTTCAAAGCTTGCTTTGTGAGGCCTTTCTGGTGATAAGAATCTAACTGACAACTGCAGGTTATCTAGGTGGGTGTCACCGTGCCTTTGGAGAAGAACTCCTGAGGAGAAAAAATCTTTGACGGAGAATTCCCTGAGGGGAGAAACTCTTTGGATGAACCCTGAGGCCTGCTTACTGTGAAGCTTCCCGGCTTTCTCCCATCACCCACAGTGACCAGAGTTCCTGAGATCAACAGACCTACTACAAACCTCGCTGGACCCACGGTGGTAATTATATCCCTCTTGCTTTCTACCAAGACTCCTTGCTTTTTATTCCTTTTCTATCGCTCACCTTCCCTTCCCTATATCCCAAAGCAACTAGTAATTGTAATAAACTGATTGGGACAAAATTTGACCTATTGTGTCTCAATCTCGCCATCGGGTATGCACATAATCAAAGAACCACATCTCTCTCCTTTATGTTGGAGTGTGACATGAACTCAGACAGATTCCTATTGTTAGTGGGTGAGGACACAAGAAGCTACAGCTCTAAACTTAAAAATTGCCTGGAAGCATTGTAGTTTGGATGCTGCTAGTGCTGGAGCTCTCTTCTAATGACTGTTACATCACACTCATGTCAAGTTGACATGTGATGCACAGCCACAAGCATTCAAAACCACCCAGGACAGATGTCAGCTGAAAGCTGTGCAATCTTGGAATAGCATGTCAGAAGGTGCAGGTGGAGAAGGGGCTGACAGCAGAGCTGAGAGAACAGTGAACTTTATCTTCCATGTGGCAGCACTTGGAGATGAAATGGCATAGGGATTTGTGTCCCAGCATCTGACTTGTCAATGGACAAGGAGAAACACTTCATTGAACAAATAGCAATGTCAGTGGAGCGTGGCATGCAGCACCTGACGTTTCTGAGCAACACCAGAATGCCAGCACGGGGTTTTTGGCTGATAACAAGCCATGCTGTCTGCAGGCCTCCAGAGGTTCAAAGTGGCCTCACACCCTCTGCAATTTAACCCCTATCAATTTCAATTGTAAGGCAATATGACTGAGAAAAACACATTGGAGAATGAATGGATGATACTACTGATTTGATGTTTTTTATAGTTTCTGAATACAGAGCCTACCCAGCTAAGTGAAACAGAAAATGAGATTACAGAGTACTCCAGAGGTCAGGGAAGTTCAGAGGTCAGGTCAGGAGAAATTGCATTTGTCAGTGGAGCCATATTTTTGGGATGTGGGTGGCAGGCTTCTTGCACAGCTGGTAAAGCCCAGGCCTTGGCAAGATCAAGCACAGCTCAAGAAAGAGAAGTGCCACTGAAGGCAAGAAGAATACTTCAGTTTCTCCTACAGACAGCCTGTCCTCTGTTAATTTAAAGTACAGATTGTTCCAGACATCAGCCTATTTCCTGCAGTGGCATTGGTGAGAAAATGGACAAATGCATTTTAATGACTCACCTCTATTCCTCATCTGCAAGTCAGGGTTGCGAAGGGCAGGAGAAGGGGAGAAAGGCTCCAGGGACAGGAATTAAACAAAGTGTTCTTATAGACACTGGCATGGTTTGTCACCAGCTCCAGGGGAGTCAGGCATGGCTCTTGTGTGTGCTCACAGCACTGAAACCATTTGGCACAGAAAAGGAAAATTCACAGGAGGAAAAGGCCTGTCACAAACCATCTTTCCCAGTCAATGCTTCTCTGTTCTTGGGCTTCCCTGTCCTCCTCAGGCAGACTGTGTTCAGCTAGAAGCTACCTTGTTTTTCTCAATGTCTAACTTAGGCATCCCTAGGTACAAGTCTAACACTTCAATCTAGAGCCATGTTTTTATGTCTATGTATGTAGTTAGTTATAATCTACTTATATCAGGTTTATGCTATGATATTAGTTTTATGAAATTACAAGGAGCAGCTGAGGGAGCTGGGATTGTTCAGTCTTGAGAAGAGGAGGCTCAGTGGAGATCTTACTGCTCTCTACAACTGTTGAAGGGAGGTTGTGGTGAGGTGGGAATTGACCACTTCTACTGAGTAACAGAGATAAGACAGAGGGAACAGTCTTGAGTTGTGCTAGAGGAGGTTCAGGTTGGACTTCTGGAATTATTTTTTTTCTCAGGAAGAGTAGTGTGACATTGGAGCAGGCTGCCCAGGGAAGTAGTGGAGTCACCATCCCTGGAGGTGCTCAAGAAGAGGGTAGTTATGGCACATGCTCTAGAGCTATCAGAGGCACTGGCTGATGGTCAGACAACCTTTATGATTCTGTGCTTCATTTAAAATATTGGAACTTAAAGATAAGTGAACTCCATTGTAAATTCATATAAAATTACATTAATGCTTCTGGACAGAAAAAAAAAAAAAAAGTAGACATCAGTCTTCTTCCTTATTGTCTGTTTTTAAATTTTGCTAAGCAAATCGGGGGGGGGGGGGGGGGGGGGAAGCATTTTTTTAACAGATTTCCACCTTGAAATTGTCTTGTTCTAAAAGCTTTGAGTCATGCAGAGCATTTTAGTCAACTTGAAAAACAGTTCTCAGTGAAGTATTCTGCTGATGAAACAAGTAAATGAAATTTGAAATTGCGGTCCATCAGAAACTTCACTTCTAGTCTGGCTGGTGAGTTGAGGGGAATCGACCAGCTTCTGCCCTTCATCCCACGGCTGCATGAATCCTCATACCCTGGGTTTCTGACCACAGAAGCCTGTGAATGGCAAAAGAACATTTGAGCACAAGGCTTCAGCTCCTGGCTACATATAAGAACATAATTTTGTGGAAAGCTAATGAGAAGATAATTCACAGGTGTATTTATTGGTTGGAAACCATTGCATAAAATGTATGGTTAAAGCAAAACACTGATTAAAATACCACCCAGGTAAACCAACTGCCTTGAAAATAAGCAGAGAATAGTGCCATTGAAATGCTCTGAGGCAGCCAGCAGAAATGCTGAAGCAGTCTGCCAAATAGCTGGATCTTTCTGATGGGGAAAAAATAGTCTCAGAACATTGGCATCTGGAGATTTGGACTTACATCCAAAAAGAAAAGAGACTGGAGGAATTGCATAATTGCACTCCAGAAGCCTACTGCAAGTTCGCTATGGCTTTGTTGTTCAAAATGAATAATTAAATTAAGTGTTTTTAATTAAAAAAATGAGACTTTGAAAGTACACGAAGTAGAATGCTAGGGAAAGGCATACAATTAGCTGAATAAAAGGAATCAGTTTCTGTATGTGTCTGAGCACAGCAAACAGACATGTGCACATGTGCCTGTATGTGCCTGTACTGTTTTGTGTTTCGGAGTTTTTCTTCCTCTGTTAACTCTCTGTCCATTTCACAATGAATTATACGCTCTGTTCACTGGAGATTCCAATGTATATTACTTGGGGAAAAAAAAAAAAAGTAATTCCTGACAGCAGCCCATATTTTAGCAATTATATTTCTTTCTCACTTTTTTTTCTCCCTTTTCTGTATTTTGGGGAGGGGGAAGGGGAGGCAGATCAGTGTCAGATGCAGGAAGACACCCCCCCATTTTGACCCTCAGGGTGTGGGTACATCTGGAACCAGTGTGGGGCAGCCAGCAATGATGCATCCCCAGCCCTATACCCGAAAGCTTGCTTTACCAAGGAAGAAGCTTGTAGGAGTCATGATACATGAATGCAAACATTCAGGTTATCTGAATGTTCACAGTTTGTTTTACTGTTGATGCCCAGCAAAATAACACTGAAAAATACTGCTTATGCTTCTGCATGGCACTTTTTTTTTTGGAGCATGGTTGCAGGTGTCTGGGAGACCTTCCCTCCAGATCAGCAGTGACACATGCTTCTCAACTCACATGTGAAACTTTTGGGAAAATCCAATTAACCATCTTAGCATCAAATTAGAAATTAGTGCATTTATTGTGCAAGATTGACTGAAGGATGGGGTAGGTTTAAACCTCCAGGCTAGCAAGCATCTAATGCTCAGAAAGGAATATACTCATGACTATTTCTAAGAACTGACAGAAAACTGCAAACGGTGTGGACATAATATGCTATTTTGCCAACTATTCCAAGTATATATGTGCCTATTCAAATCTCACCTTCCCTCTCCTAGACCTATTACAGAAGCAGTAGGTAAGCAGCATGTTATTGGTCCTAAGCATCCATGGGACTAATCATATATTTAAAGTTATGGGACTACTTACGTACTTTGCTAGATAAAGGCCTAATGGCCCGTATGCGTTGCACCAGCTCCTCATGAGAAAGATCAACAAGGATGCAACTCATCTGGATTTCTTTCTGGTTCTCTGTGCTACTTGCACATGTGCATGTGACTGTAAATAAAGCTCACCTTTGGAGCACCGAACAGGAGGCATTATGTATCCTGCGGTAGGACGCCTACAGGCAGGCGCTTCTCTACCCACACTATAGGCTGATTAGAAGAAGAGGGGAATAAATAATTCAAGGTCAGCATCAGCAGAAAGTATCCAGTGTCTAGGGAGGTTTCCCAGTGAAGCTGTGGTTGTTCTATTCCTGCACATGCTCAAGACCATACTGAATGGGGCCCTGGGCAACATGATCTGGTGGCAGACAACCCTACTCATGCCAGGGGTTGGGACTGGGTGGGCTGTGAGGTCCCTTTGAATCCAAACCATTCTGTGATTCTGTAAATGTGATCAGAGTTATTGTGTTGGTAGACAGATGCTCTTCATGTTAGATGACAGTGAAGTGTTAATTTTAAGGATGGTTCTTGTATGCTTTACAAATGGCAGATCAGAAAAATTAGTGAAAACTCTGAAAATTTTTTTAGTTGTTTGTAGAAAATCTTTTCTCTTAAAAATCAAATGAAGCAGAATGTGCTCTTTAAGGTAAAGGTGATACAAAGGTTATTTCAGAAAAAATAGCACTGACTTAAGTGCAACCTGAAGAAAAGCCCTTCTGCAGGTACTTAAGGTGGAGCATATACCCGATGGCTTTCTGAAGTCATAGCTATGATTATGGAATGCTTCATTTGCTCCGTTTAGTGTCCTCAGGTCTGGAGATATTTTTGCTTTCAGAGAGAAATCGCTGTAATCAATCAAAAGGCATTAAGCCTTCTCACCACTGGGATTATGAATTACTTTTCTGTAATAAATATGAGTGCCATTTCCCTCTTCTTCTGTTCTTCCAAGAGCCCGAAAAGTTTTATTTCAACTTTCAAAATTGCTGTGAGGGCTTCTGGCTAGGACCAGTGCTTCTGGCTTGCTTGAGCTAATTTAGCAAATAATTTTATAACAACTTCTATTTTAACATAGAGTTGCAAGTTTGACATTGCTTGGTCAGCTCTTATTTCATGCAGACTTTGTTTGATTAGGCACCCAGGTGAAACACAATCAGGAAACCTGGTGATCTGTACGTCCTCCAAGGGGAGAAGGAAATGAAGAGGTTTGCTTGCACCTTAACTGGGCATTACAGCTGCTCCATTGCTGTCTAAAGGGGTATCACCTCCCTGTGTCTGTGTTTAAGAAGTGCTGTAGTTGTATTTAGTGAAAAGTCCTTCTGTGATGAGAAGTACTGGGCATGCTACAGGATATCAACAGGAATGATAATCTGAGGGGGCCTCATTAGTGGGCTTTGATTTAGCTTACACCTGACAGATTGCCAGGGTTTGTGCAAGTCCCTGCGTAGCAAAGGTACCATGCTCAGTCCTTACTGATGGGGCTTCCAGACTCTGATGTTCTTAGGGTAGGTCATGGTTACTGCTTTGGATTTAAACTTTGCAGCTTGATCTGAGCCCCACATTCTTAGATGTTTGTTTTTGTTCTTTTTGATTCCCACCTGTTAGAGCTTCCCAAAAGCCACTTCGGTTGGGGTGGGCTTCATAGCACCAGTATGATGATAAAACTGAGCTGACAGAAAGAGCCCTGGTGGGATTGGATCTTGGATTGACTTGCTTGTCACAGTGGGCCTTTACTATCTTTCAGCTAGTGCCCTGGCACTAGTGAACTTGTGACCAATTTTTCTTATATTCCTATGGAGACACAAGATCACAGACTTCACTGCAAATTTTAGGGCATCCAGAAGTATGGAGTCAAGCAGTTTCCCCATGCCTGGCTGCTGCAGTACCCTTATACTGCTACTGCAAGGAGGGAGTGCATCAACTTCACTGGTAAATTCTGACAATAAAAAAGATATCTTTAGCAAGGAATTAATAAAGCATATAAGTCACTAGCTGCAGAGAAGAACACAACAATAGAAAAAAACAGAACGCTTGCTTCCAAGCTCTTAGAGAAGCAAGATATGATATACCCGGAGGACAGAACAAGAAACCAGACTGAGTTTATATAAAGCTACATGTGGAAACCACCCCTGGTAACAAAATGAGCAATAAAATCACATATCAATAAGAGTCCAAACATTCATCTTTAAAATCACTGAGCAGTAAATTACACACCACAGACATCTTCAGTGTTCTGGCAAAAGCTGCACAAATTGAAACTGCTTAATGCAAATAAAAAAGAACTTGTATTTAATTCTTCAGCTAGGAAAAGACTCCATACCAGCCAGACACACTTTATAAACAAGGTGCCTTTTTTGTCACCTGAGCTGAAGTCACCAGCTCTATTATGAAACATTTAATTGATCATGGTGGTCAAATGAAGATGGCAAATTCCTGCCTCTCTTGCCCCCAAGTGAGGAAACAGGCACGTTTCCTAGGACAATCCAAAAGAATGTCAGACATTCTTCACTGAAACCCACAGTCCTAAAATAAATCCAAAACAACTGAGTGGTTTGGTGTTCCTTTTCCATTGGGAGCTTTTATTTTTCTTCACCCGGGGCTGGCTCACGTCAGGGCCTCACGAGCAGCAGTCTGCACAGCAGTGTGGAGAATTAACTCATCTGTAGGCCTGCCTTCTCAGGAGAGGGAGGAGGAGAAGGAAGAGGAGGCTCTGTCTGCACCAGAGATGCCTTTGTTTCAAATAAGCTGAAACTCAACAGGGCCCTTTCCCCGTTTTCCTACATCTCAAGGTAATGGCAACAAGCCTGAGTGAAGGCAGCAGTTGGAACTGCTCCTGTTCAGTGTGGGAGACCCTCAGTAAACAGGGCTCTTCCCGTGCAGAAACTGAGGGGCTGCAGGGTTCTGGTGCTGTGTTTACCCCCACCATGATATAGCAGGCCCGTGGCTCTGCACTCCACAGGTGCTCTCATTTTCTTGATGTTTTTTATGCGATGGTGTGGGTAAGGTCTCCACTACCTGGACTTGTCATCCAAAATCCTTTTTCTAAACTAATATATTGGTCCTTAAACTAAAATGCTGATCCCTATTGCTAAACAAACCAGTCTATATCGGATCAAAGGCCAATGACCTCAGCAACTACCTATAAGACATGAGAAGGGTCTTCATGTAACTCAGGGTTGTTTTTTCATTGGAAACAAAGTAGTATGTCATCTGATATTTTATGAAGCAATGCACAGGTGCTCTTAAGGTGGGGAGCAGCAGAGTAGGGATGCAAGTCTTCATAGTTCTTCTAACAGTTCTCTTCCCCAGGTATTATAAGGTGACTTGCAAAAAATCCTGTATTAATGATTATTTGAATCTTCCCTCCCGTTCTGCTTTGGTGAACTTTAGTGAAACCATGTGAAATGACCATTTTTGATAGCCTTTAATTGTGGATGTCTGCATAAGGCATTTTAAAATTTCAGTGGTAGATTATGAACTCTTTCTTTCAAATATGCAATTACAATTTCCCTTTATACTGTTGCAATGGACTGAACATAGCAGCAAACCAAATCTTAAATCCATAAAAACAGTAAATTAAATGTGGCTCCAGTGGTTTTTGGAGCTTGACCAACAAGTTATCTTTATTAATGCATTCAGGGAAAAGGGCTCATTTTATTACATTATTTTCTTAATTATAAAGGAAGTAATGGAATCTCAGCAGAACACACCAAAAGAATCTTCATTTGCTGGCAGTTGGATCAAATTTTTCTCTGTGTGCTTGGTACAGGGCTGAGACTTGGCAGTGTCCAACTCACTGATTTCTGTCTTGAAAAGCACAGTCTTTTGCTGCTTCTCTGTACTTGCTAGTTGACTTTTTCTTGGCTTTAAATGAAATTTTGACACATAAATCCCACATGTCAAATGATATTGTAAAACAAGCATCCAAGTGTCAGCACATAGCCAAATAGTCTAGGGAGTAGAGAATAGAATAAGGAACACCTTTATGCAGTCTTTCATCTACATCCAGCCATCTGCAAGTAATTTGAAACCAGTTTCAAATGAAGCTAGGTTGCTTGGCCCGTTAAGGCACGAAAAGCCAAAGCAAAAGTCTGGAGTAAGTTTGGAGTCTTCATAGCTTTTATTGACTTGCTAATAAGTAGATAAAGCTTTTATTTTCCAAAATTGTTCTTTTCTCAGATAGTACATTCCAAAGAAAGCCCAATTGAAATTACAGAACCCTCTTGCAGAGTGCCACAAATTCCATTTTAAAGTAGCCTGTTGATATTGAAAGACTTTGTGATGAGCCTTTCACTTGCAAAACTGGACTGGTAGGTTCCCCACTGATATGCTGTTTTGTTTGACTTGGGGAGACTCTAGTCCTACCAGGTCCCTACAAAACAACATCAGCAAAGGTGTATGGAACGGTGATGGGCTGGCTCCAAGATTCACTGCTGATATCCTATAGGAAGTCCCGTGTGCCTGCCAGCTGCAATGGGTACTTTACCATACTTACTTCTTTTCTGTGTAGTACCATTCAAAAAGCAGAACTGCAGGTAAGCCACGATCTAGCAGAAGTTTCAAAGACCTTCAGCTGCAGTAAAGTGAGATTCAGCATAAATAATCTACAAATTCAAAATGGTATTTTAGATATGAAGCCTTTTAGGAATTTCTAATGACACAGAAGCGAGTACCTTGAAAAAGACGCAGCATTCCCCTGTGTTCCCAATAGGAAAGATCCTGTGAATTTTAATGTGTAGCCTGTTAGACCAGAGGAATGTGAAAGCAAGCAACAGGACATGAAAAATCTCAGCTGAGATTTGTTAATTTATCCCTTGATTGACGAGGTCCAGCTATTGCTCTGAGATGACAGAAGTGTGAAAGAGAGCTGCATGCAGCTAGGTAGGTCCTGGATGACAATAATTTGGGATTAAACCCAAAAAGAAACCTGTGGAGGCTAGCAAGACAAATCTATATGTACAGGAATTGGGTAGTGGATTTGTTAGTTTTGTTTGTAGCCCAGCAAGGCCTTTCAGTTACATTTGTTGGTTTTGTGCTCAGCAATGAACAGCACTACTCAGCTGGAGGTGCAGAGGTAACTGACTTCTATCTTCATGTATTTTAAATGTTTATTTGGGCTTCATCAAGAGCCTGAGATTCCTTCATGTGGAGCTGATTATTTCTAAAAGGAAAAAAATCAGCCTTTGTGGCTAATGTATAAGTGAGAACAAAATGATGCTGACTGAGTTGAAACTCTTGTGAACTACTTGTGTGTCTACAGCTTTTAGAGATCTTCTATTTAGCCTGTTTCTTGGCTCTGTCTACTACACTGTTTTTGACTTCTTGGAATTACTTGTGATTCAGCATGTGCACGTGGACTTAGATGTAGCAATCGGAGGAGGAGGTGGGTTCATCCTAGCCTGCCAATCCTACCTTAGCCTAGCAGTGATGATGGCCAAGCATTCAGCAGCTACATCTCCCTCCAATGCTCTACAAGGGGGGAGAACCAGCCCAACCACTCTCCCAGAGTTCTTGAGTCAAAGCAGTCCTTCTCATTTCAGAAACATCAAAATGTATTTAGCTAACATAAAAAGAAAGAGTGGCTTTGCCTTCCCCATGCTCAGCACAGTCAATATCTTGCCTTGCAAAATGTAATACAGTACACTACATAACAACCCTTATTGTTTAATTGTATAGCTTAGCAAATACAACATAAGGCATTTCTATGAAAAGCTGCATTTTGTGAAGTACCTTCCTTAGCATTTAGTGACTTGTTAGCATAAAAAAAAAAAAAAAAAAAAAAGGCTAGAAGCATTTTTGGAGTAATTCCCTTCAAATCCATGTAGTTACTGTTTGGGAATATTTTTATTCATACATATTCACCTCATGTTCCTGAAAAGTTATTTTCATGAATTGTGAACATAAGACTCATGATTTTAGTATATTTGTAGTTAAGTTTGTTACACAGTCATGTAGAAAGACCACAGAACCAAGTGCAAGATCTAGAATTCGAGGCGTGCTGAGTTCAACTCATTTTTGAGGATGACATAATCACACCAAAAAAATGAATATATACTCAACAGCTAGCAAGTTTGTAAGTCTGCTTTTAGAGATCAGTTCCTTTCTTTTCCAGCAACAAGATATCGCACTCTTCCAGTGAACTCAGTTTCTCCAGTTCACAACGGTATGGAGAAACTTGGTTCATTTTATACCTATGTACAACCAGGAAAGCATACCAACACACTCTAACAGTTTACTGACACTGGCTATTAACAACAGCATCACAAAACCAGCGATGCAAATTGTGTTCTGTGACGTTCTGTTCTGTTCTTTCACTTTTCTGGAGCAGCATTCCTAGGACAAAGGGGAAAGAGTCAGTAGAAAGGTATGTTTCTGCAACAACTTTAACTGTGTTAGGCCAACACAACTGACAATTTTACGGGATTCAAAGACAGCTTCACTCACTTTGCAATTAAAAGTTTCATCGATGCAATAGAGAGAGTGTGGCATTTGTGGCCTCTTAAGATTTTGGTTTGTTTTCATTGCAGTGTTGATGTAGTCCAGACAAATAGAAGAATAGCTTTACGTCAAGGCTTCTGCAACAGATTTTACACTCCATCTGCTTTTCTCCACTCAGGAGTCAGCTGTGTACCATATATGTTGGTAAGATAGTGATTTATTTACAAAACTTGGTATACTTCCATAGTAGTGAAGTTTGTAATAAGCAGCCTTGTGGGCTTCCAAGAAATTATGCATCATCAGTGACTTTCATTGTTCAGGAAAAAAAGCATCCCTGAATTCTGTAGAGTCAAAATAAAGAAGCTTTTACACATTGCCATATTGAAGAACATTAAGTCCATCTGTATTATTCTGGTATACATCTACACATTGGAGAAACTTCCTACCATTTCTTGCTACATATCAGTAGCAGTGTATAATGAGTTAGCTGCATGAGCAGATCAGCTGCATGCAACACATTCATTTAGATCACCAGCTAGGTTAAATCTACCTCTGCTGCATTCAGGGCAGCTTTCAAATACATGACATTTAAAAAAAAACCTTGTGGTTACAATTAGTTTTTCTTTCTCCCTGAGTTGTTTCACTCCCCACTAAGTGTACTTTAAAATGCAGAACAAAATTTAACCCTTGGTCAAGGTATATTTGAGACACAGGTGAGGTTCAGTGTGCAGAGTGAAATCCGAAGATGAATATTTCTTCTAGTACACCCAAGGAGGTGAGAATGTAAGCTGATATGTGTTACATATCAGGATCTAGAAGAAGGCTTGGAAAAACCGGATTCAAAAGAGCCTTGAGTATTTGGCTCTATGTGTTGCTTAACAGGAGGATTTTTCTTAGTTTGCTAGGCTATGTCTTTCATTCTTTTCTTTCTGTCACCCATTTGCATGAATGGAAAATGCAAAATGGTGGGTTTGTGACTCAGTGTACACAGTGGGCTTTTACTGATCTATTGCATTTCTGCAAAACATGTAGATAATTCTTGGGAGCTGCATGAAATAAACAAAAGAAACTTTCTTTAATATCCCTAAAAACACTGTGCTGAAGAGATAGTTTTACTGTTAACATCATGACTGAATAAACCAATAAAATATGAAAAGATAATAGCTGAATTGAAAACATTTGCATATTAACATGATTTCTATTAAAGGTACTGATGTTAGTGACAGAGATTTGGAAACATTTGATACTCTGTTCTGTACTCAGTCTTCTATATTTCCTTAAAATTTTCCATGCTTTTCCTTGCTCCCACATCTAGTTCTTGACCATGGGGATTCTCAGTTCTACACAGACAAAGACTCCTTGTTGTCTACTCTAACATGGAAGATTTTCTGTCCTCTTGTTGGATTATAAAATGACCTCTGAGTTTATGCAACCAGATTTAGCATATAAATTTGAGAAGAATGTGTACAAGATTAAAGTGTAGTATTACAACTTGGCCCTAAAATGTTAGGAGGTGCTGAACATGCTTAAGACATTGGCAAGATATTCATTAACATTATTCATGACTCCATGTCACTTAGAATTAAACTTTAGCTTCAAAGTAGGAGAAAAAATATTTAACAGGCTACAGTGGAATTTGGGCATAATTTCTAAAATTTAACTGGTGATTCTGAACATCCACCTTCATCCATCCTACTGCTTCATCCGTAATTTCCCTGCTATTTTCCCAGTACCCAGGTGGAGCTTCTAGGATGTCAGATGTGCTTCCTCCTAGAAGAACAGATCCAGGAATGCAGGGTCTGCTCCAAGGAGACCAAGACATATGCAGCTGTAAAAGGATTTCAAGATTGACTCCTCTGCACTACAGTAAGATCAATTATACCTGTGTCATTCTTGACAAAAGTTTGATTTGGTTCTGTCTATAGGGACCCCAACATGTGATGCAGAGCAGTGCTGCACTTCCTGTCATATTCAATGGTCTCCAGAACATCTGATGTGAGCCTTCTTCATGGTGAGCCTCAGCCTTCCACACCTTGCCATCTTCCCACGGATGCGGATGCAAAGAACAATATGTTGCTTCTTGCATCATGATAGTCCATTATGTATTCCAGGATTTATGTTTTGCCCTTCCTCAGTCTTTTCATCTCCAGAATATCCTGAGCAGATTCTGTTCAGCCTTCCCTTGGAGGTCAGGTTTATGGGATCATTCCTGCTGGACTCTCCTTTAAATTCTCTCTGTGTTTGAGTATTTTATCCAGTGACTACTGATACAAAATGTGGTGATAAAAAAAGTTGTTTTTGATGCCAGGGGATGGACCAAGTTGCAGAGAGATCTACATGAGCCACAACTGTCTGGACCCTCCCGTCCTCTGTGGAATGCATGTGGTAAGGAATTCATACACACATTTCACTTACAGCAACGGCAATTGCAGGGAAGGGAAATATTTGTGAATGTCCTCTGACAGTTAAGCAAGACAAAAATGAAAGGATGCTTTACAGGGGGAATATATATGGCAACATGTTGGGAAAAAATAAACATATTTAATTTTCCTGGCAGCCAATCAGCGTTGCAAAAATCTATTCCTTTCTGCTTGGGAAAGGCCTCAGGCATGGTCACTGGTGCCCAGAAAGCAAAAAATGTTGAGTTTTGGAAAGTGTACTTCAGCAAATGGCTCTTGCAGCCCCCAGGCTCCTACTGTTCTTTGATGGAGGAGAGTCAGGACACCTTCCCTTACCCTGGGGGCAACACCTTGTCCCATGTATTGCCATGAAGCAGGGTTTGGCATGGGATGAAGAGCCTGGGTCACTGTGTACCCTGGGGCAATAAAGCTGTGGGTGCAGAGGATCAACTGGAACATGGAATAGCACCCCGATGCACGATGCCAGTCAGTTCACAAAGGTTATAAGAAATGTTTTTGTCTTGTTCTGAAGAACACTTGCTTCCTGCCCACCATCTGGTCAGGAGCCTGGAGCTCTTAATGACACAATTTAGGGAATGAAGTCAGGCAGGGAGGATATGCTGACATACTTGCCACCAGCCCAAAGACTTTGTGGTCAGACCACTGGGACCCCTTTCTGCCCTGGCCTTCCTCCTCATCTGCCTCAGACTGCATGTTTTGGCAGCTCAGGAAGAGCCCTCAACACTATGCCAACAGGGTTTCTGGGCTCTCTGGCTTGAAGAGGTACCTTTCCTACATTTTCTCATGGGTCTTTTTTGCATTCTTATCACTTCTTTGCCTGAAAAATAGTGGTGGGTAACCAGGTTATAAAGGAAATCCTGTGTTTCTAGTGCTTTAGAGAACTGTTTGGAAAGTGCATGAAAACAAAAGCTTATGGAATCATTACAACTGGAAAAGAGCTCTAAGATTACCCAGTCCAACCACCAACCCATCCTCACCATGTCCACTAACCATGACCCTCAGTGCCACATACACACAGTTCTTGAACACCTCCAGGGACAGTAGTTCCACCATGTCCCTTGTCAGCCTGTTCCCACACCTCACCACTCATTCATCATGTAATAAAGATATTTTTGATGGCTATTTAGAAAGACTAAGTAAGTTAAACAAATAATGTTGGGAATGGATTTAATCAAAACACAATTCTGCAGAGACAGAAGTGACAACCCCTACACACAGATGATCCCATGTGCTCTTCAGCTCATGAATGAGGCTCAATGTACAGGGTTAGGAAATCTTCACCTTCTTCTGATAGTTCCCTCTTCTCTTAAAATCCCTATTTTAATTCTACAGGAAAATAGGACCAGGTTTACATGAGGTATAGAGTTTCCCTGTAAAAGCAATACTGTGATTGGGTATCATAGTTTTTAACACACTTTTTCTTTTTCTTTTCTTTAATGAATAGTCTGATTCCTGAACTTGCTCATTTTTCCCTCCTTTCTCTTCTGCTCCCCATCATTACCGCTTCCCCTGTGTTGGATCTGAACATGATGATCATGGTGGTACCCATGGTTCATACAGACCTTTGTTCCCACCAGAGCACCTTCACCTATCCCTATATTTCCCATCAGGAAGCTCATTAACTTTGCGCTCTTTGCTCTTCCCCAGTGTTCCCAGTGAGCTTATCTCTGCAGACAGGGAACTTCTTTCTTCTACGGCCCCAGGAGTCTTTTTGGAACAGTAGGGCATTTCCATGGAGGGCTCTCCAGACTTGAAGCTCCAGCTATCATTATAGTTACCAGTGTGGGGAAGGTGTCTTCATCTGTTGCACTAACATTTCCCTGGGGAGGATTCCACACACTAATAGACCTCACCATTAGAGCACTATTCCTGCTTTTCTGCTTAAAATTACCTTTATTTTTTGTTGTCTTGGGAGAACTTCTTGGTTGTGTGTGACTGTCAAATGAAAAAGAGCATCAACATTTTTAACGTTTGGAACAGCCACCTCCTTTGTATTTGAACTGATGATCATTTTTCCAGATTTGTCAGGCTACTTCACCATTCCTCTCCAGGCATAGCTTTTTTTTGTTGCTGTTTTTATGACCTCTCTAACTACTCATTTATTATTGCTGGCAACAAGTTCCATTTGTTCTTGAGGACATAAGAAGTGATCAAGCTCTAGACATCACCTGAGCAAAGGCACTTAATAAATGAATGGAAGCCATGGTTAGAATGCACCCTGCCAGATACTCATAAAATGAATAGTTTTATGAAATAATGTAAGATTCTTACTATTTCTTTCCAAAGTTGGTGGTGGTACTACTTTTTCTTGGTCAGATTTCACATACAGCTCATGTCCAGAGTGAATACTGAATCAAAAGAAACAGCATGGGAAAAAAAAATCATACATTGTCTGTTTTTTTCCAGAGCAAAGAGCGGTAGCTGTCTTTTTAATAATTTAATGCTCCTTGAGAATGGAGAATTCACCCTTTCAAAACATATTTTTAGTAGAAATCAAGATGAAATTGGAGGTATTGTTCTCTGATTTTTGATGGAGAAGAGCACAGAGACTGCTTGTGAGATTTTTATTAATAGACTGTGAACAAGGATGTGAACCTTCTATATATTCTTCCCATAAACCTAATTATATCCAGGAACAGAAGAAAACGGCTACTACAGAATGTTGCTGCATAGCCCTACTAACTATTGAGCTCTGAGCAATTTGTCAAACTTCTGGAATGTCTACTATGAAAATAGGGCGGGTTTTCTCTAAGAAGGTACTCTGAAAAGAGAAGAAAAAAAAGAAGAGAGGAAAAAGAGGGGCAGACCTTTGGCTGAAATTTGAGTTTCTCCTGCAGATCTTCCCTTGTAGTCTGTTGGCAGCAAAGGACACCAGGAGTGGGAATATTTTTTCAGAAATCAAAGTTAAGGTTTTGAAGTATAATTAAAGTGACTATTAGATCAAACATTCTGGGAGGGATGCTTACTGTTTTGCCAACCAGATCTACCTGTGTGCCGGCAGACCCAATGAAGCTGTGCTGATATCTCCCAGCAAGGCTGGAATTAATGGAAGGGCACTGCTGAATTTAGCAGAGGTAAGCATGTGTCAAACCAATGTAAGTACTCATCAAATCAGGCTCTGGGTAGCTTTTTAGACAACTGAAAAATTTGAAACAACCCTGATTCTGTAAACCCTGTGCTGGTAAATCTCTCAGATTGGGCTCGCTACTCATAGCATCTTTACTGACAATTCTGCATATCTAAAGCACAAAGAATAATTTCTAGCCTTCTGTAGTGCAACCAGAGCAATAGCGACAAAAATGTCATGGTTTTATGATTTTTGTTATTGGTATTCCACATCATAACATCATGTAGTGCATTGGGAGCTAAAGAGTTAATGCTCCAGCTCCATGGATCATCAATAGCTCTGACTACATCTGTCTCAGAAGAGAACTACGTACCTCAGAGGACCTTGTGCTGCTTTGCATTTTTCCATGTTCCACTCAGAGGGAGAGATAAAAACTGTGTGTCGTGAGACACAGGCTCTTTCCTTTCAGATTGACCCAGCAGCATGTGCTCCCTAGTCATCTCTCCTTCAGCATTTAGCACAAGGCCTTCTGTTTTCAGACACTCTCTCTTTTTTATTATTATTTTTTTTATTTATTAACTTCAGTTCCAAATGTATTGTGTTATTTTGCATTCCAATGTCTTATTTAGTAAATAAGCTTTCCTCCCCACATTGTTGTCAATGTTTTGATTTTAGGCCCATCTCTCTTTTCTTTTTTTGCTTTCCCCCTTCCCCTTTCCCGGGGCGTGGGTCTGTGGGTCTCCTGCCCCAGTCGTGACAGAAATGGGCCAAACTAGCCCGTAAACCATTGACAAAATGTGGTAATGGGTTGTTTTTTATCCCACCCAGCAGTATGTTCATTTAACTGATAAAGACAACTGAAGCTTTTTAATTCAAGCATCTGCTGTCATCAGTCTGAGCCTTAGAATCAATTAAAAAAGAGGTTTGCTGATACTTCAGATGGGTTTCATTTCGCATTGCAAAGTTGCCAAGGCCACGGGGAGAAGAGAGTAGCTGTAGGATTTAGCATTTTTACACACTTGGAACAAGAGGGAGAGGCATAATCTGGGGACCGGGGCACAGCTGTCTACTGGGGTCCATGAAGTGTTTGTGTATCTTCTGTAAGCTATTAAGCTCATTGCTTTTGCCATCTAATATCCTTGTTCAGGAATGTACATACTTCAAAGTAAATTAGATGGGAGTAAGGCATCTTGTGTCTGTCTTAACTCATCTGTCTCTGCAGAAGGAAATTCCTGGGGTCCATATCCTCCCATCTGCCTGGAAGCAGTGACAGGAGCATCTGAAGCAGCATCCACCACTGTGCAGAGGGAGAGATGAGCAGTGAGCACTCATCTGCTGGGCTCTTGTGGACCTTGAGTATGGCTTCCAGGACCTTGAGTGATCTGCCCTGTTTGACTGGAGGTTGCCACTGACTTTCAAAGCAGACAGAGAAAGGGCCTGGGGCCTTTAAGACACTGCATCTCCAGCTGGGGGCACCTGGGAGACTGCTGCATCCTGCTCCCCTTAGTGCTAGTGAGGGATTTCTCAGACATCTGAAATTGTGTTGCTAAGACTAAACATATTAAATGAATTACAGTAAATTAGCTCATGTTCCCTGGTGACATGAGGCCTGTTAAGTGGCAGCGATGGTAATTATTAGAGCACTGCTTTTATCTGCTGCTTTGTTGATTCAGCGTGCCTTGCACGCAAGAAGTCTTATCATAGGGGACTTCTTTATGTACAGGTTGCTGGGTGAAAGGTGCAGCTGCACCACAGTCCAGCAGACATGGCCCAGGAGTCCACAGCAAGCTCTTCTGCAGGGGCACTGGAAGCACAAGCAGCTGCTGAGGGTCTTCAAAGGGTGCAGAAAAATCCCAAGTTGCTGAAGAAAGCTTAGATGCAGAGATCTGCTGATGGATGCATTAATGCAAGTGGAAGTAAGACCTATTAAGCCCTGCTGGAGCAGTTTTGGTAAGTGGGTGCTCTTCTCCTTGGAGCACTCTGGCATGCAGAAACATTTTCCCTGCAGGGAAGGGTGATCACAGGGAAAACCACTGTTTCAGGGCACTGCTCATCAAGGTTTATTACTGTGCATTCTTGAGGGCTGTGAACATTTGTAGAGGACTGCAACTGCACAGCTGAGCACATGGTCTCAAACCTGGCATTTCCACAGGCTATATAGGACAAGCCATGAACAAATGCCAAAGTTATGAGTGTCACCGTCACATGCTTATATGCTTTTCCAAAAGACCATGTCTTACATAGTTAGGATGGAAAATGCAGGAGTGTTTTGACTTCTGGAAGCATTTTTCTTCCTTCAGAGCTTTTCAATTTAAGCTGCTTTAGTAGTTAGAGGACTGGCAAAGGCTGCCCGGACTCTGCTTGTTGGAGATCTCCAAAAGCAACCTCGTATCCTGCTCTGGGTGGCCCTGCTGGGGCTGAGGTTGTGCCAGATGTGTTGCCAGCCTCAGCTGTTCTGCGACCTTGTAATGGCTAAGTCAGTTGTAAGCAACTGCTAAAATTTAACCATTCATGGGAAATGAGTGGGCCTCCATTCCATTACCACTGCCAGTAGACCACCTCCCAGAAGGTACACTCAGTGTTGCTTACACTAGCCAGCAGCTGTTGATGTGATTGCCTTACTGATCTTGGAAGAGGTCTAGGCTGAATTACTTTTGCACTATCCTCCAATTTTACATACTCCCAAGTGTCCTGTTTTGTCTGGAAAACCTCATGGTCTAGCCCTTCTGATGGCAAACAAAGGGAGGAAGAAAAGGGTTTGCAACCATGTGCAGCTGTGCAGAAGATGAGAGCTGAGGGAATTACGAGTGGAAAATCAGTGTAATTTTCATTATTCTTTTTTATTTGTCTTCTTGGAAATAAGACAAATGCTGTTCTTGCTCCATGTTTCTTTTTGGCTAATATTAGGCACATACTACAAACTGAATACATTATTTAATCAAGACTCGGCATTGCTTGATTAGTGTTATTGGGATCATTTTTTGAGGTTATTACCGTGAAATGGGCTGTTTTTTCTATTTATTAATTTTAATGAGGATGGTTCTTCTTGTATAATTTCAACTAAAGAGAAAGGCATCCTAATCTTACCATCTAGAGAGATTTCCTGAAAAAATCCTACAAAGGTGAGTTGATAAAACAATTCACTCTGACTATTAACCCAAAAAATAGAAGTTGCATGTTTTCATTTACAAATAATTTTGTGAAAAAGAATGAAGTGAAACATTCTGCCATCAAACAGCGTAGCTGAGCATATACCTACTCATGGTTTGGTGGGCCTTAGATGTTTATCATTTCATAGAATCATAGAAACATTTGAGTTGGAAGGAACCCTCAAAGGTCATCTAGCTCAAGCCCCATGCAAAGAAAAGGGACACCTACTACAACATCATATTGCTCACAGTTCTCTCCAACCTGACCTTGACTGTCTCCAGGGACTAGGCACCTACCACCTCTCTGGGGTATTTGTCCCAGTGCCTCACAATTCTTATGGTAAAAATCTTCCTTATATCCAATCTGAATCTCCAGGCAATTGGAAGAGAACAGTTATCAGGAGTAGTCAGCATGGGTTCACCAAGGGGAGGTCACGCTTGACCAAGCTGGTAGCCTTCTATGATGTGATTACTGGAAGGGGGGAGAGCAGTGGATGTAGTCTGCCTTGATTTTAGCAAGCCGTCTGACACACCATCCTTATAACAAAATCGAGGAAGTGTGGAATAGATGAGTGGACGGTAAGGAGAGTTGAGAACTGGTTGACTGGCAGAGCTCAGAGGGTTGTGGTTAGTGGCACAAAGTCCAGTTGGAGGACCACACTTAGCAGTGTTCCTCAAGGGTCAGAAATGAGTCTGGTCCTGTACAACATCTTCATCAGTGTAGGGCAAATAACCCCAAGAAAAGCACTCAAAGGAAATAGTGCAAAAGGTGATATTTTTGGTAGGCTTAAGTAGATGGGATACAAGCAAATAGTAAAAGAGAGTGGCTCATCTTGATGATGGGCGAGGCTCACTAATAACTCCACCAGGGAAGGATCTCCAACAACAGATCCTTCCCTGGTGGTGGTCAGCCCTTAAATGGGGTCTTGGGAGAGGCAGAGCCAGACTCCACCCCTTCCAATCACACTCACTTGTGCCCCTGCAGCTGACAGAGGGCTTGCCTCAGGTGATCAATCAGTGGTTCAGCCCATGATTCAACAGTTCCCATACACTCCACCCCTTCACGACATGAACCACTGATTAAGTAACTATAGGGTGAGCCCTCCTTAATACAGACACCCAATATATCACGACGTTTTACATAATAACCCATCGCGATGCGTATCGATGTAATCTGGGATGAGTGATGATCAGTATATGGCTCGTGTTCTTCCTTGGGCCAGTGCTCGGTGGTGTCTACTGGAAGCATGTGGTCACGTTGTGCAGGTCCATCCTACTCTTCATCAGTCCTGGGTAGACCATCACCGGATGTTGCACATGATCTTACAGCAACTCTGCAGCATCATTTGGTTCCCTCCGGTGACTCACAGACTCACAGGGAGTACTATAGATGTTTCAAAGGTACCGTACCAAGAGGGGAGGTCCGCCCTCCAGGGCAAGATACAGGCCGTATTCTTGTCTTGGGTCAACGCTTCAGCTTGTACAGGGGCATGCCCTGGCCGCCTGTACCAAACTTTTTGGCCAGATGTCTGTGGCTGCACGATTAGATCAGGCACCAAAGGGGGTGTCCTGATCTGCCACAGAGACATGATAGGGGTTCCTTTAGGAATAAAGACTGGAGTGTTGACCACGATATCTGTAGGCCATGTACCAATTACCGGAGGGACTACCGAACCCCCCACCTCCAACAGTCTCCCCCAAGGTGCAAGTAGGCCACACCTCCATGGTCCTACCTGCACCTTCCAAGGCCATCTTATTTTATTGGTGCCTGGTTTTAGGTTCTCAGGGGCAGGGAGCAGAAGATTGTTCTCATGGCCGGTCTGAGGTCTTACCTCATTATCTGTACCTGTAATTTGGATCCTAAGTGGGGAGGCCCATGTTGTTTGCAACATTTTCAAGGCTCTGGGTCTGCCATCTCTAGGTCTTTCATTCAGATCTCACAGGGTTTCGTGGAGTCTCTTCGTCCACCCCTGCAGAGACTGAGAGTCTGTCTTCAGGGCAGCCATGAGAACACCATTATAACGCTCAAGAAGGCCTGCCCCTGTTGGATTGTATGGCAGGTGGAATCGCCACTCGATATTGTTCTCTTCTGCCCAGCGCTGTATCATTGCACCCGTGAAATGAGTTCCTTGGTCGCTCTCAATCACTTGTGGTGTCCCATAGGCAGCCATCAATCTTGTGAGCGCCTTGATGGTATATGCCTGGTTGGCTTTTGGTACTGGATAGGCCTGCATTAGCCCACTCGCGGTGTCAACACAGGTTAGGGCATATCTCGCCCCCTCAGATCGAGGGAGGGGCCCAATATAATCAACCTGCCATCGCTGTAGAGGATTGTGTCCTCTAGTAAGATGGGCTGTTGTTTCAGGCAACGACCTCGGTCTCATTCTGGAGCAGGCATCACAGTCTCGGCATGCTTGAGCTACATCCGATAATTGTACGGGCAGTCCCCACGCTTTAGCAGCTGCCCACATGGTCTTCTGTCCAGCATGCCACAGCTTTTGATGTAACCAGTAGGCGATGTTCTCAGATGGTGAGTTCTCAACCCATCTAACTCGGGCCAGTGTGTTGGCTTCATCATTTTGTGCAGGGGTTGGTGACCAGAAACGTGGTAGACAAGTACAGTTCTGTGTTTAACCGTATTCCATATGTCTGACCACAGATCTCTGCCCCAGATCGGTTGGGAGTGGATAGTCCAGTCCTGGGTAGCCCACTGTGCGATCCAAAGAGTGAGCCCCCGGTACACCGCCCAACTATCTGTGCAGATATTCAGGATACCGTCACCAGGTTCTTTGGTTATAACCATCCACACGGCCCACAGCTCTGCCCACTGGCTGCTTTGACCATCCCCCTCTTCAAACCATATTGCGTCTGTAGCAGGATGGTATGCTACTGCTCTCCACTTACTTTGGTTGCCCTTGCTGGACCCATCTGTGTACCAGGCATCTTCAGGAATGGGATATTTTCCTTCTTGGACGGGACTCTTCTCTGTTGGAGCAACCAAGGTTTGTTTTGGTGCATCACTGTGATACGTCACTGGGCCTAGAATCTTTTGGAGTTCTTCTTTCAACAGTGAGGAAGACAGACTACTCCTCTGGCTGAGATAGGCAACCCATCGTGCCACCGTTTGTGCCTGGGCCACCCCAGTCTTAGGAAGGTGGGTCAGATCTCTTACCCACCCCTGAATTGGAAGAGTGGTCTTAACCATCTGTGTTATTGGCTCTACCACTCTATCACTTGTAACGCAGTATAGGCAGCCAATAGCTGTTTTTGAATCATGCTATATCTTTCTTCTGCTCCATGCCAGACCTGAGACCAAAATCCAATGGGGGTCCAAACAGAACTCTGACATTGCCACAGGCCCCAGCCAAAGCCATCCTGAGTAACATGAACATCCAATTCAGCTGGGAGGGTAGTGTGAAAGACAGAAACTGTTTTTTACTTTTGTTGTCTCAAAGCTTGCTTCATGAGGCCTTTCTGGCTATAAGACTCTAATTGACAACTGCAAATCATCTAGAGGGCTGTCGCGGCGCCTCAGTGCCTCTGTTTGTGGTTGTAAAGATAAGCAGAAATAGGGGCAAGTAGTCTTTTTCGGGGTACTGCTTGGAGAAGCTGATCACCGCAAAGGACAATAATACTTGTATGGCACCGAAGGTGCTACTCCCTGTTGATTTATCTGTTGGGCCAGATGTGTTGGGTGGACATAAATCAAACTAATGCCAGAACATGGAGGCAGCTAAAGAAAGCAGGACAGACATCCTGTTGTCCCAACAAGATAACCAAACAGACATCTCTCTTATAACAAGACACCCACAGGAATGGTGAGGAGCTCTCCCCCTTCAAGGTTTGAAAATTTACAGCAAAATTGACCCTTAGGTTTAATCCCCTCGATAACCAGAGTTTGGAATGTGATGAATATGCATGTGCTATACCTTTAAATATGTATTCGTTTCTCTCTTTGTTGTGCATGTTTGGTGGAGGGATCCCCCATGTACCCAGCGCTGTAATGGGGGGAATAGCTGCTTGACATAACTCATTGATGTGTCAAGTTGCTCAGTTGGTTTTCTCGGCATCACTAAACCAAAGACTTTGAAGAAGAGACTTTCCTGAAGGAAAAATCTCTTTGGAAGACCCCCCCCCTGCACAGTGCCTGCTTGCTGCAAAACTTCCTGGCTTTCTCCCATCCCCCCGTGGAGACCAGACGAGTTCCTGAGATCAACGGACTACGGACCTCACCGGATCCACGGCGGTGATGCTCTCTCTTTCTCTCTCTCTCTCTCTTTCTTGCTTTCTGCCAAGTCTCCTTGCGTTTCATCTCTTTTTCTATTGCCCACCTTCCCTTCCCCATAACCCTAAGCAACTAGTTATTGTAATAAACTGGTTGGGCTAACATTTGACCCGCTGTGTCTTAATCTCGCCATCGGGTATACACATACACATAAAGAACCTTGTATCCCTCCTTTATATTGGAGCGTGACAGGTAGAATCGAATATACCCAATGCCCAGGCTTGTTTCACTGCCTGTTTTGCTTGCTGGAAAACATCCTGTTCTGTTCTCCCCCAATCCCATGATTGGCCCTTTTTTGTGAGTCTATACAAAGGTCTCAGCAGCTGCACCAAATGAGGTATAAAGGAACGCCAGTATCCCAATATACCTAGGAATTCCTGCAGCTGCTTTGGTGTTGTAGGGACTGGGAATGCCTGAACCTTACCTATGACGGCACTGGGTAGCACTTTGGTCGTTCCTGACCAGACTACCCCCAGAAGGTCCAGACAGGCCTGGACCTTGCACCTTTTGAGGATTGATAGTCCATCCTCTTTCACATAGGTAGGAGGTTAATGAATTTGCTGCCTCCCCAACTGCTTCCAATGAGTCGGATGTTAACAGGAGATCATAGATATAATGGTATATATTTACGTTATTAGGTTTCCTCCAATTAGCTAGGTCACGCGCCACCAAGTTATGACAGTACGTTGGTGAATGCACATACCCCTGTGGCAGGACCTGAAAGGTCCACTGCCTGCCTCCCCATGTGAATGCAAATTGATCTTGCGATTCTTCGGCAATCAGAATACTAAAAAACGCAGTTGCCAAATCCAGGACACAATGGTAGGTCTTGATTTCCCTACTAAGTGTGTCCATTAGGGAAGCTATATTGGATATGGCCGCATGGATGGGCGATGTGACCTTACTTAATTCCCTATAATCCACCATCATTCTCCACGTTCCATCCGACTTCTGCACTGGCCATATGGGGGATTCATATGGACTATATGCAGGTCTTATAATATCTACTTTTTCTAGTTCCTGCACCGTCTTTGATATTTCTTCCTGCCCAGATACTAATGTACCTCTGCCAAAGTCTGAACTCTCCCACAGTCTTCTGGAGAGCCAGACCCCATAAAATGTCTATGCCCAAGATGTATTCTGGGATTGGGGCAATCGACACTTCATACTCCCAGGGTGGGAGATGCCCAACCCCCAATTTCAACCATGTTTGGGTGACTGGAATGGTCTGTCCCCCAGACCCACCAATCATCACTCTATTGCCCTTAAACTTTGTTGGGTCTCCATATATAATTGATGTTTCCGCACCAGTGTCTACTGGACTCATCACCTTTTGAACATTTGTCTCCAACCAAAATATCTCTAATTCTACATAGGGCCTCCCTATCTCGCATTTTCTTTGTTTTTTGAGTTATAATTGGTCGGATCTCAAATGGATCCTCAGTAGATGGAGCTTCGAGATCCGATTTAGAAATTTTGACTTCTGAAACATCCAGGTCCGCTACTTCAGGGACCTGGGTGTCCTCCACTGATACGCTACATACTTGTCTTGTTGGCACATCTAGTCCAGGTTTTTTGGTTACTAATGGAGCCAATTGTTGTTCCAACTTTTCAATATGATCTCTTAACAATTAGTTTTTGGATTCTATGTTCATATTTGTTAGTTCCATTTTATGTAAAGCCATTATTAGAGGCCAAGCCACTGCAGAAGCAGCTAGCTGACATTCTTTTGTAATTAGTATGTCCTTATCTAGACCCTGAAAATAATCTGTCAGCTGGCCTGCAGAGGGAGAGACATTTCCTGTAGCCCACAGGGGTCCCCATTTTTCAATAACGGTGTCTAGACCATAATAGGATGATGCCATAAATCCTGGAATTTGACCAGGTATTGTTTGGTCTAGGGGAGTAACATCCTCCCCCCTACCCCATTTGAAAATGTTCCAAATGAAGGACATGGTTATTATTGTGCGTGTGCGCGCATGTGTACATATATATACACACATTTATATATATATATTAAGCCTGCCTGGCTCACCAATTTTTGTGCAAATAACCCCCAAGTGTAGCAGCCAAAAGAAATAGTGCCAAAGATGGCATATTTCAGAAAGGCTTCAGTAGATGGCACACAGACAACTAGTAAGAAGAGTAGCTCACCTTTGAAGATGCTTGAGGCTTGCTGATAGCTCCACTAGGGAGGGATCTCCAACAACAAATCCTTCCCTGCTGGTGGTCAGCCCTTAAATGGGGTCTTGGTAGAGGTGGAGTCAAACTCCACCCCTTCCAATCACACTCAGTTGTGCCCCTGCAGCTGACACAGGGCTTGCCTCAGGTGATCAATCAGTGGTTCAGGCCGTGATTCAACAGTTCCCATACAATCAGTGACCTTGATGAGGGGATAGAGTCCACCCTCAGCAAATTTGCTGATGATACAAAGCTGAGAGGAATGGCTGACACACCAAAAGGCTGTGCTGCCATTCAGCAAAACCAGGACAGGCTGGAGAGTTGGGCAGAAAGGAACCAGATGAGGTTTAACAAGTGAAAGTATAGTCTCTTGCAACTAGGAAGGAACAACCACATGCACCGGTACAGGTTGGGGGATAATCTGCTGGAGAGGAGCTCTGAGGGGAAAGACCTGGGTGTTCTGGTGGATGACAGGTTGGCCATGAGCCTGGTGTCCAAGAAGGCGAATGAGATCCTGGGGTTCATTAAAAATAGCATGGCCAGCAGGTGGAGGGAGATGAGCCTCCCCCCTCTACTTTGCCCTGGTGAGGCCTCACCTGGAGTACCGTGCCAAGTTCTGGGCTCTCCAGTATAAAAAAGACCAGGACCTCCTTAAAGGAGTTCAGTGGAGGGTTACAAAGATGATGAAGATTGTGGAACTCCTCTCTTATAAGGAAAGTCTGAGAGACCTGGATCTGTTCAGCCTTGAGAAAAGAAGACTCAGAGGGGATCTGATCCACATCTATAAATATCTAAGGTGTGGGAGGCAAAGGGATGAGGCTGGACTCTTCTCAGCAGTGTGTCGAGACAAGGGGACAAGGGGAAATAGTCACAAACTGATGTATAGGAAGTTCCAAACAAATGTGCATGGGAACTTCTTCATAGTGCAAGTGACAGAAGACTGGCACAGGCTGCACAGAGAAGTTGTGGAGTCTCCTTCTCTGGAGACATCCAAGACCCATCTGGATGCGTACCTGAAGCCTGCTTCGGTGAGGATGGAGGGGTGGGGGGAGGGTTGGACTAGATGACCCCTACAATTCTGTGATTCTGTAAATCTCCCTTCTTTTCATTTGAAACCATTTCCCCTTGTCTTATCACAACAGACTCTCCTAATTAGTCTGACGCTTCCTTCTTACATCTCCCCTTTCAATACTGAGAGGTCTCCCTGAATCTTCAGTCTGAACAGACTCAGCACTTTCAGCCTGTCTTTGGAAAGTGTTCCAGCTGTTAGGCTGTTCCTGTGGCCCTCCTCTGGAGGGGCCTTCTCCTCCCTCAACACATCCACATCTCTCCTGTACAGAGGACTCCTTATCTGGATGCAGCACTGCAGGTACTCACCTGCACATAGCAGAGAGGAAGGATCACCTTCCTTGCCCTGGTGGACATCGTTTTTTTGATGCTGGTAAGGATACAGTTGGACTTCTGGGCTGTGAGGGTACATTGCTGGCTCATGTCCAACTTGCCTTCCACCAGGATCCCCAGATCCTTTTCATTTTTTATTGTTTTGAAATACAATGATATAAATTTGCAGCATCACTAAACTGAGTCTTAGGCTTAAAATATTTTTTCTGAAGAACTGTGTAATGCAGTAATTCTAAGTGGAAATGTGGCGTGGGTCATAGAAGAGCTCTGAGAGTTTGGAAGAGCTACCTTTGGACCTACACAGGGCTCCTATCGTAAGAAGGATCCTGAAGGTTTGGTTCTGGGCATCTAGGTTTCTGCTTCATGCTGTGCACAGTTACAACACGTCCTCATGTGCTCTGTTCATGTGCAGAGCCAGAAGCTCAGATTTCCTCCCTGAACATCTCTTTGAGGTGCTGCTATCAGAACTCCCTGAAGCTCCAGGTTCATTCTGAGAAAAGGCTCTATAGCATCAAGAAGGGCTTTGTGGGAAATGAAGGTCATCATTAATGACTTCAGGACTTCATTTTGGCTAAGAATTGTGCAATTCTATTTCTAGCTTAACAGCTAATTGAATTTGGGTGGATGTTCATCCTCAGAACAGCTAGTTTCTCCTCATAATAAGCTCCTAATTCTTTCCCATTCTGAGAAATGCCACTTAAGTACCCAGGTCTGAGAGCTGACACAGGAATGTTGTTCAACAAATAACATTTGGCTGATCTAAAATTCCAAAATAAGGCAAATAGTGCAGTAGGTCTGATCGGAGGTCAGGCATCAGCTTCTTCTAGTGCATATATAAAGAGCAGCCTGTGCTTCTCACAGCCAGTGAGGATCCCGATCCTAGCATGCCACAGGAGGAGTACACTCCAGATTACCCTTCATTATTTTTTTTTTTTCCCATTTTGTTCCTCACATCATGATGTGACATTGTAATACAACTTACACCTTAAATAAATAGGTGTCTAAAATCTCAAAAAGAAGTGTAAGGTAGGTCTTCAGTGTTTCATTTTGTTGTTGCTTGTTTGTTTCCCCCACATCATACCTTAAAAAGTTTCCTATGTGAACAGCTTAGGAGTTTTAAACTGGAAGACTGGTTTACAACTGTCAAACAGCTTACAAGCTGGTTCGGCCCAGTTCCATGATTATTGGTACGGGGGACCCACAGACCCACGCCCGGGGAAAAGGAAAAGGGAGATGGGCCTACAAACAAAACAGCAGCAACGATCTGAGGAGGGAAGCTAATTTACTAAATAAGGTATCAGAAAGCGAAAGAAAAGAATATAATACAATATAATTGGAATTGAAGCTAATGAGTCAAAGAAAATGAGCAAGAGAGAGTGTTCAATAAACTGAAGGCCTTATGCTAACGCTGAAGGTGAGACGGCTTCGAGCACCCACTGCTAGGTCAATTGGAAAGGAAAGAGTGTCTCGTGACAGGCGAACAGTTTTTTTTTTTTTCCCTCTGAGCAGAAAAATGTAAAAATACAAAGCAACGCAAAGTCCTCTGGGGAATGTAGTTCTTATTCTCTTCTGAGACAGGTATGCCCATAACTATTGTTGATCCATGGAGCTGGAGCATTAACTCTTCAATTCTCAATGCACTACATGATGTTATGATGTGGAATACCAACACCAAAAATCATAAAACTATGACACAACCAAACTGTGAAATATATGCAACATAGATATATGTAAATATACATACACATTGATGGCAAGGAAGAGGCTGTGTCCCTTTCTGACATCTTGGTAGAGAGCATATCCCTCATGCAGAATTCTGATGGTGACAGATCAATGAATGTTTCCATTTATCTCGAATACAGGTTGCAGTGTCAGATGCAGTGGGGTTATGTTCAGTGCTAAAATCCCTCTGGAAAGAGGGCTGAGAAGGGTTTGTGGAAGCCCTTTCCCTATCCCAGGCAGGATAATAGCCTGTTTAATAGCCTGAGTCATTGCTGCTGAAGTGACAACCTATTCTGCATTGTCCCATGTGGAAAAGAGCTTATCCCACTCCACTGCCAAATGAGCTTTTACAAGCAGTCATATGCCCCTCCACCTCCTCTGCCTAATTCAGTGATTCTGTAAAAGTGGAAAAGCACTGGAATGCTCTGCATTCCAGTGGAAGTGGAATCACTGTCCTTGGAGTTGTTCAGGGAAAGAATAAGTGTGGTCTTGAGGAACATGGATAGAGAGTATGGTGGTGATGACACAGTGGTTGAACTAGATGATATTAGAGGTCTGTTCCAACTTTAATGATTACATGATTTTATTCTATGCTTGGAACCTTAAACCTTTCTGAAGTTGCATTCCTCCAGGTTTCATATGTTCTTTGTCAGTATTTAGGATTGCAGCCCCTAAACATCCTGACCAGGGAAGCAACATTGCAAAACAAACCCCAGCTTGTACACTGCAAGTGCAAGGCTGACACATCCCCATCTCTTAACACTATGGACTGAGTCAAAGAAGCCTAAGGGTGTCAACAACTGAGAAAGATCTGCAGGTGTATGGCTAAGATGTTCAGGTCAGAGCCACACATCCTGCTGGTCCTCAGAAGGAAAAAGCAGCCACTCCTGAGCCTTGCATTGTCTCCCAAGTTCTCTCTGCAACCCATGACATGAACATATTTCCAAAACACATCAGGAGAATGGATATTAAAACAGATAATTTAAAAGCAATCTTGCTTATTATTTTTTGTGGAGTTCTAGTTATCCGCTACTGTTAAATTTTTTCCTAATAGGTGTATGGGAACTGTTGAATCACAGCCTGAACCACTGATTGATCACCTGAGATGAGCACTGAGTCAGCTGCAGGGGCACAGGTGAAGGTAATGTGCCTGTGTGACTGGAAGGGGTGGAGTCTGGCTCCACCTCTCCCAGACCCCATTTAAGGGCTGACCACAACCAGGGAAGGTTCTCTTGTTGGAGATCCCTTCCTAGTGGACTTATTGGTGAGCCTTGATCATCCAAAAAGGTGAGCCACTTTTTATTTATCAGCTGTATGTGTACCATCCATGTAAGTCTAACAAAAATACACTATTCTATGTGCTCTTCTTTTTGAGTACCATTCTTTGGGGTTATTTGCCCTACAATAGGTCAAAAGTCTCATGGGAATCAGGCAAGATCCAGTGACAAGAGCATGGATCTGAAAAATATCCACAACTGCTCCCTTGCAGAGATGGTCCTTGTCTGAGGCCGAATGGAGTGAAACTGGTAAATACTGTGGGTGCAAGCTGAGGCTGCTCTGGCAGGAACCCCTGTAGTATTTTAATATAGGCAGCCTCTGGCCACAGGGATTCATCAAAGCGTTCACCACCGTGCCAGAGGCAGTGTTTGTAGGGGGAAAATGGAAAGAAACATGCAACTCTTAAATAGTCTGGGCACAAAAAAGCCACTACTGACAGCTGTGTGTCTTTCAAATCTGGTGTTGAACTTGAGCGTCTACGATGTTTAGTTAATGAAAATACAATTGGATGTAATGAATATAAGCATTGCCACAAACCAGGTGAAGGAAAATAAAAAGCCATGCAGACAGACATGATGAAGGTTGTGGAATGCAAGTGCTATTCAGTTTTCTGGAATAGCACATTATTTTTCATTCTGATTTTAATAGGAAAATATTTTAGACTCTCTCAGTAGGTTATGTTGTATTTCATTCCTGTGTTTCCTTTTGCAATAATTCTAATGGCAAAAGAAATGCACATCAATATTGTTTTAGTTGCAGTAGAAATGTCAGGGAACTTAGACCTGTGCTAAGCACTATCACCTCATCAGTGGGCAAATTACTAAATTGGAGTTTTATAAAATTACTTAATCAGTATTTGTGTAGATGGCTTCCAGGAGGAAAAAAAACAAAAAACAAACAAAAAAAACCCACTTGTTTATGTTTAACTCTAAAAAGTTTACCACTAAACTATGACCCTAAGCACAACATTCATACATGTCTTAAATATCTCCAAGGTTAAGGACTTCCACGGGCCACCATCCCAATGCCGAACAACCCTTTATGTGCAAAAAGGAAGATCCTTCCTTTTTCCTAAAGAAGTTCTTCTGCCCCAGGATCTTACCCCAGCACTTGGCCCTCATGGAGACATCAGGAACATGTTCACTATGTTTTTTAAGGAAAAACTGATGACAATGTTATTCTCTGTGCACCATAACTCATTATGTTGCTGGGTATTGCCAATCTCAAAACTCCTCATGCCAGTAAGAACAAGAGCACGTTTTGTTTCCTTGATGAGCAAATGCAGCCCTTTAGGTTGGGAATCTCAAAGGTGGCTCCACAAGAACAAGGCCTTGCTGAATAGTAATGAAGTATTTGCTCAAGTACATGCAATTTATGAGCTGCAATTCACCACTGATAACATTGGGAAAGTTTTTAATGAAATGAAGGAGAAAAATCATGTTTCCTTTAGTTAATAAGATATAGCACAGGAAACTTTTTAAGGTGAAAAAGGACTGGGTACACTGAATGAATACTGCCTGCAGCCTCCTGAAAATGGGCTTTCTGTCCTGTAGGAATTCCAATGCAACAACTGGTTTCATCTGCAATTGCAATGAGTTTTCTAAATGTCAATTTCCCACAGAGTGGAAAAATTTGAAGAAAAACATGATTAAAAAATGGTCAGAAATGACCTATGTCATTGTCACATTCTGGTGTACAAGAGAATATGGCCCTACTATGGCTTCATTTGTAATTTTAGTTGCACAAGTGGTCACTGCCTCCATTGCTGGACCTACAGTAAGTATGCCTTCAACTGCCATGTCTTTATCAAAGCTACACTTTGGGGCAAGTACTGGAGGGCACAACATCTGAGGTTCATCTGGTATGCTCCTGCATTTTTCCCTTTTTCAGCCACAAAGTGAGCAATGACTTTAACATTTGTCTTTAGAAAGAGACAGGGAATTATACTGACTATATTGTTATTTGGCAGGCTTAATGGCACCACTCTCACAATTAATAAGGAATTACTACCTTGCACTTCAGTCACAGAATGAAATGGGAAATTTCAGTAGCATCAACCAAAGAAAATGCTGGCAGTAGGTGCTGCCTTTGGACTATTTTTCCCAATCCAGACTCTGTTAATAGATTTTTTTCAATGGCTCAAGCATAAAATTATTCAAAGCGATGGCAATATATTCTATTAAAAACAGCACTTTGCTTGGTAGGGAAGAAGGAAATAATGGGTCTGGAAATGGAAGATAGAACCGTTTACATCTAAGTCGCACTTTCACATCTAGCCAAGGTCAGCAGTTAACAAGAATTGTATCATTACCGGTTGGTAATGATATGAGAAATAATTGATAGCCTGAGTATGGTTTCCATTAATGTAGGCAAATATTGCAAAAGCTGAACCAGAAGTATAACTAATTGACACTGCTGCTGGCCCTACCTGAGAGCCAAGGATAGAGAGATGGAAACCTAACGACAGCCAGTGAGGTGGGTGGTCCCAGCAGGGCTGTGCTGGGGCAAACATGCATGGTCCCTTTGCTGCCTGTTGGTCAAGGCATTCTGCAGAGCCGAGGCTGCAACCAGGGGGGCTGACCATGCCTCCGCATCTCCTGGGCACTGCACATGCCCAGACACCCACATCTGACTGATACACGTGTTGCACAAGCCAACAGCCTCTTAGTCCACCTTACTTTAGTCAGACTTTACTCCTCTTGAAATAATAAAGCTTTAAAGTATAATGTGTGAGCTTGGGCTGAGGTGGTAGATTATGTTTATTATTATTTTTGTTTGCTTTTTCTGGATTTTCTGTTTGAGACGTAATATTTTTAAAAACACAATCAAATGTCATTTTAATTTGAAGACAAAATGCACAAACTCATAATATTTGAAAGCTCAAAAATGATTACCACTTTTTAAATACCACAAAGAGAACATCAATTTAGCTTAATTACGTCAAAGAACAATCCCATAAGAGAGAGGGAGAAAAAAAAAAAAAAGGATGTGCCAAAAATAAAGACTGCTTGGGTCAGTGGTCTCTTGATTACAATGTACACACTACAGTACACATGTGTATATGTAAACATATACATGCTTGTACATAATCATATATAAACCAGCATGCTTTAACTCTTAGCTCCAAATTTATACTTCACGAAATGATCTTTTCATAGGTATTAGGAAAGCATGCAGTACAGAACTAGAAAAAGAAGTGTGCTGGTTTGTTTTTACTTTTCTCATATGACAGGCCAAATATTGCCTTTCTTGAAGTAATATCTGGAAATATGTTACACAAGTATGCTAGGGGAAAAAAATAACAAATTAATGGTATTACAAAAAAAAAACAAAACAAAAAACTAACCTTATTTGGTGAGGACATTGATTTAATCAACATTTTTTCTTATTGAAAGCAAATGTTGAAGTGCAGTGAAATTGGAACTGGCTAACTGAAGAGTTTCAAAGAGAGAAAAAAAGATCCATATGAATCTGTATATATACGCTAAATCCTAAATGGAAGATAGCTCTGCCTGCATATTCTGAAGAAGATCATGGAGAAAATAGAAACAAGGTAAAAAGACAGAAGTAAGTGTTGATGTCTGTGGAACGATGCTCTATGAATAATTATAGAATTGTTGAAGTTGGAAAACTCCTCTGAGGTTGTCTAGTGCAACCATCCACCAGTGTTGCCTACTGAACCCTGTCCCTAAGTACTACATCTACCTTCTCCTTACACATCTCCAGAGGCATTGACTCCACCACCTTCCTGGGCAGCATATTCCAGTGCATTACTGCTCTTTCTGAGAAGAAATTCTTACTAATACCCAACCTGAATGAAACAGCAGCTTCGCTTTTTTGTTTGCTTTATGGGTAGATCTATGGAAGTCTGACTGTGTGACGTGGATGAAACATCTTCTTGTAGCACATCAGTTCAGAAAACAGCAGCAGAATGAGGTGGGCACAGGTAACCCAGCACAATTCAGAGCTAAATGTGTTCCTTGCCTCTCTGTGAGTGTGATCTGCACCTTGAGTCAGCTGTGCCATCTTGCTATAAAGATTTTGCTTTAGTACAGGAGACTTAAAAATAGCCTTCACCTCCTGAACCCCCTTCTAGAAATGCTCCTCCACTCAGACACAATCTGAAGCTAATTTTCACACATCTGCCATAATTTAAACCATGTGTGGCTACAAGTTAAGGACAGAGAATTTATGGCCCATTCTTCCCATCTGACACTGGAAAGATTTTGTGGGCATTGTCTATGTGGCTTTGTTAGCTCGATGGGTTTGGGCCCAGATAACCACACTATTCCTCTTTCAAAAGCACTGTTTTTTAAGAATCATAGAATCATAGGGGTTGGAAGGGACCTCAAGAGATTATTGAGTCCAACCCCCCTGCCAAAGCAGGTTCCCTACACCAGGTCGCACAGGTAGGTGTCGAGGTGGGTCTTAAATGACTTCAGAGAAGGAGATTCCACAACCCCCCTGGGCAGCCTGTGCCAGTGCTCCGTCACCCTCACTGTAAAGAAGTTCTTGCGCACATTCATGCGGAACCTCCTGTGCTGCAGTTTCTGGCCATTTCCCCTTGTCCTGTCTACACACACTACTGAAAAGATTCTGGCCTCACCATTTTGTCCCCCACACCTCAGATATTTATAAATCTGGATCAGATCCCCTCTCAGCCTCCTTTTCCCAAGGCCAAACAGACTCAGTTCACTTTGCCTTTCTTCATAGGGGAGTTCCTCCAGGCCCCTCACCATCTTTGTGGCCCTGCACTGGACTACTTCCAAGAGATCCCTGTGTTTTTTATACTGGGGAGCCCAGAACTTGACACAGTACTCCAGATGAGCCCTCACCAGGGCAGAGTAGAGGGGGAGGATCACCTCCCTTGACCTGCTGGCCACGCTCTTTTTAATGCATCCCAGAATGCCATTGGCCCTCTTGGCCACCAGGGCACACTGCTGGCTCATGGTCAACCTGTTGTCCACCAGGACACCCAGGTCCCTCTCTACAGAGCTCCTCTCCAGCAGGTCATCCCCCAGCCTGTACTGGTGTATGCAATTATTCCTCCCTAGGTGCAAGACACTACACTTGCTTTTGTTAAACCTCATCTGGTTCCTTACTGCCCAGCTCTCCAGCCTGTCCAGGTCTTGCTGAATGGCTGCACAGCCTTCAGGCATGTCAGCCAATCCTCCCAACTTTGTATCATCAGCAAACTTGCTGAGGGTGGCCACTATCCCCTTATCAAGGTCATTGATGAAGATGTTGAACAAGACTGGAAAGAATCCCTTGGTGAGGAATGCTCATTACCAAGATGCTTAGGAAAGAGCAAGTACTGACAAGCTGGCTCTAGCAGGGGTGCAGGATACTGTCCACAATTAGTTGTTAGGTACTAAGAGCCCAATTGCAGCTTTTTGATTATCCAATTTGTTTTGAAAAGGTTCCTTGGTTAATATCAGTTTTCACTCACTATAGGTAATTAGGATAGAAAAATAAATGAGAGCAGGGCTGCTCTGGCTGCAAGGATTGCTGTGCTCAACATAAGCCCTCAGCAGCACAGAGCCAGAGGGAGCCACTAACAACACTGACAGCTCAGGAAAGTGATTTATGAAGCTTTTCTTTTGTAAAAACTTGGCATCTAGACAATCTGTGTGCCTACTGCTGCCTGTGTATTCCTCCAGTAAGTGTGAAGCCCAAACATATTCTATAAACAGACCATTATACCCAGAAACTCTTCTTAAAACATACAATTAGAAACCAAATGTGTCTGATCCACATCCATTTCGTATATCTATGAAGGATTATGAAATGGGAGCAGAAGAACAAGACACACCATACTGTCCTGTACCAAAGCAACTGAGATAAAAACCTGAAGTACTCCAGTGCTGAATGTGTGTTGCCAAGCCTGATCTTGAGAAATGTTCTCCTCCATTACAGAGTACTCTGCTCCCACTGCTGATTTAACTCCAAGGAGCTTCTGCTGGGGAGTCTAGCTTCAGAGCAGGTAAGACTGCACTGGGCAAGGGATCTGGAGTAAAAAAAGACAACAAAAAAGCTCTTTTTAAGGTTTTTTGAAGCCAGCAACAGTGCTGTGCTTGTGCTGGGGAGCTAGCAGCTTGTGGGCAGGCTCCTCAGTCAGCAGGGTGGAGCTAGCACATTAGCAGCACAGTTTAAACACCCTACAAACGTGTCATCACCTGCCCTTAATGTTCACACTTGATAACAGGCTTTAAATAGCTTTGGGGAAGGCAGAAGCTAACTCGCCAGTGCACAGGTGAGTAACCATTGTTGTTACTCACTGAGAACAGAGAGGTTTAGTGAGTGAGCACAGTCTCCACTGCAGCTGTTGGTGTGGGCGGTGAGTCAAGTGGTGAGAAATGTAAGTTTTGCCTCTCTTTACTCAGGAGACTAGTTTTCCTCTTGACAGTATGTGAGGCTGCAGGCCTAAACGTGGTCTCCACCAGATGGAAAACTCAGAATACCAAGATGATTGTGGTGACTCAGGTGGAGGGCCTGCCCAGTAATGTAGCTGTTCAGGTCTCTGATTGCAGGGAGTACCTGAGCCTGCTGCTGCCCTGGGAGGGTGGCAGGGATTCCACCTGTGTGAGGTGTGAGCAGGTAGATGAGCTGCTCAGCTTGGTGTTGGAGCTCAGGGTGGAGATGCAGACACTAAGGACCATCAGGGAGTGTGAGCAGGAGATTGACTGGTGGAGTGACTCACTGGCAATGCTGGAGGGAAGGATGCTAAGGAGATATCTCCAGAAAAGTGCTTGACCCCCTGCCCTGTCACAGTTGGACAGACCTGACTGATGAGGGTTGGAAGAGAGTCCTGACACAGTATCACAGCCTCCCCTGTCTACCTACCCCACTTCCCCAGCTCCCTCTAAGCAACAGGTTTGAGATGCTGGAAATTGCAGGGGAGGTGAGTGGGGGGGACAATGAAAGATCTGCCTAGGAGGAAGCCTAAGGTAAGGCGGTCACCCCTACGCCTTGAGACTGCCTCTGTTAAGAAAGAAAGAAATGTGGTCGTGGTGGGTGACTCCTTTCTCAGAAGAATGGAGAGCCCCATATGCAGACCAGACCCAAGCAATCGGGAAGCGTGCTGCCTTCCTGGGGCCCAGATCGAGAACATAACCAGGAAACACCCAGAGCTAGTTAAGTCCACTGATTATTTTCTATTATTCACAGTTCAGGTGGGCAGCGATGAATTTGATCAGAGAAGCTATGAACTATGAAAAGAGTTTTCTGGGGTTTAGGGCATCTAGTTCAAGGAGCAGGAGCTCAAGTGATCTTTTGTTCTATACCTTTGGGGGCAGCGAGGGACATGGAGCAGGCTTGTGTATGGGAACTGTTGAATCATGGCCTGAATCACTGATTGATCACCTGAGGTGAGCACTGAGTCAGCTGCAGGAGCACAGGGGAAGGCAATGCACCTGTGTGATAGGAAGGGGTGGAGTCTGGCTCCACCTCTCCCAGACCCCATTTAAGGGCTGACCACCACTGGGGAAGGATCTCTTGTTGGAGATCCCTCACCTGTGGAGTTATTGGCAAGGCTCAACAATCTGCAAAAGGTGAGTCTCTCTTTAATTACTGGTTGTTTGTTTACTGTCCAGATAAGTTAAGCAGATTATACCATCCACCTAATTATTTTCCATGAATACTATTCTTTGGGGTCCTTAACCCGACAATTAGTGAGCCAGGCAGGCTTGCAAAAATACCATCAGTGAATATGTCTTTCATTTGGAATATCTTCAAATGGGGCAATGTTCAAATGGGGAGAATGTTACCCCCTGTAGGGCAAATAACCCCCAAGAAGCACCCAAAAGAAATAGTCCGAAGATGGTATATTTTAGATGGGCTTCAGTAGATGGTATATAGATAACTAATAAGGAAAGAGTGGCTCACCTTTGAAGATGGTCGAGGCTTGCCGATAACTCCACTAGGGAGGGATCTCCAACAAGAGATTGTATGGCTCTTCCACCTGCCATACAATCCAACAGGGGCAGGACTTCTTGAGCGTTATAATGGTATTCTCAAGGTTGTCCTGAAGACAGACTCTCAGTCTCTGCCAGAGTGGACAAAGAGACTCTATGAAACCCTGTGTGACCTGAATGAAAGACCTAGAGACGGCAGACCCAGTGCTTTGAAAATGTTGTAAACAACATGGGCCTCCCCACTTAGGATCCAAATTACAGGTACAGATAATGAGGTAAGACCTCAGACCGGATGTGAGAGCAGTATTCTGCTCCCTGCCCCTGAGAACCTAAAGCCAGGCATCAATAAAATAAGATGGCCTTGGAAGATGCAGGTAAGACCACAGTGGTGTGGCCTACTTGCACCTTGGGGGAGGTTATTGGAGGTGGGAGGCTCAGTAGTCCCTCTGGTAATTGGTACATGGCCTACGGATATTGTGATCAACACTCCAGTCTTTATTGCTAAAGGGACCCCTATCATTTTCCTGTAGAAGATCAGGATACCCCCTTTGGTGCCTGATATAGTTGTGCAGCCACAGACATCTGGCCAAAATGTTTGGTACAGGCAGTTGGGGCATGCCCCTGTACAAGCTGAAGCGTTGACCCAAGATAGGAATGCAGCCTGTGTCTTGCCCTGGAGGGTGGACCTTCCCCTCTTGGTTCCCTTGAAACACCTATATTATTCCCCGTGCGTCTAAGAATTGCCGGAAGGAACCAAATAATGCTGAAGTGTTCCAGAGTTGCTATAAGGTCATGTGCAACATCCGGTGATGGTCTACCTGGGACAGATGGAGCATAGGATGGGCCTCCACCATATGACTGCATGCTTCCAGTAAACACCACCGAGCACTGGCCTAAGGAAGAATGCCAATGCCAGAATGCCAAGCCGTATGCCAATCATCACTCATCCCAGATTATATCAATATGCATCATGTCGGGCAATTATATAAGCTTTGCGGTGTATTGGATCTCTGTATTAAGGAAGGCTCACCCTATAGTTAACTTGATTAGTGGTTCAAGTCGTGAAGAGGTGGAATGTATGGGAACTGTTGAATCGTGGCCTGAACCACTGATTGATCACCTGAGGTGAGCACTGAGTCAGCTGCAGGAACACAGGTGAAGGCAATGCACCTGTGTGATAGGAAGGGGTGGAGTCTGGCTCCACCTCTCCCAGACACCATTTAAGGGCTGACTGCCACTGGGGAAGGATCTCTTGGTGGTGGTCCTACCCCTGTGGTGTTATTGGCGAGGTTCAACCATCTGCAAAAGGTGAGCCTTTCTGTATTTATCTGTTGTCTGTTTACTGTCCCGATGAGCCAAGCAAAATATACTTTCCACCTAATTTTTTTCTGTGAATGCTATTCTTTGGGGTTATTCACCCTACTGCTTGGGAGGCACAAGTAATGAACAATTGGCTCAGAGGCTGGTGTTGAGGCAGAAACTTTGGGTTCTTTGATCATAGGGCAGTTTACTCAGCCCCTGGTCTATTGTCCGTTCATGAAACACCTATCTCAAAGGGGGTGATGAATTTTAGTGCAGGAGCTAGCAGGATTTATCAAAAGAGCTTTAATCTAGCTACAGTGGGGGAAGGGGACAAAACAGGGCTCACAAGAGATGAGCCTAGGAGAACAATGCTTGAGCTGGGAGTGAGGCAGATGACTTGGTTGAAGTGCATCTACACCAATGCACGCAGCATAGGCAACAAGCAGGATGAGCTGGAAGCGATTGTGCAGCAGGCTAACTATGACCTTGTTGCTATTACCGAAACATGGTGGGACCACTCCCATGACTGGAGTGGCTGTAGCCGTTCCTCTTCAGAAGGAGGGAAGGAAGGGTGGTGGTGTGGCCTTTTATATTAAAGACTGTTTTGATGTTGTAGAGCTTGAGGTTCGGAATCATAAGTTTGTGTGTCTATGGGTAAGGAAGAGGGAAGGCCTGTAGGGGTAGCATCTTAGTGGATGTCTGTTATAGACCACCTAATCACGATGAAGAGAAGGATGAGGCATTCTATGAGCAGCTTGCGGAAGCTTTGCCATTTCCAGCACTCGTTCTCATGGGAGACTTCAACTTCCCTGATACACGTTGGAAATATATCATAGCACATAGGAAGCAGTCCAAGAGGTTCCTATAGCACGTGGAAGATAGCTTCCTTATGTAGTTGGTACAAGAGCCTACCAGGAGTGGTGCCCTGCTAAACCTGCTTTTCACTAACAGTGAAGAACTGGTGGGAGATGTGAAGGCTGGGGACTGTCTTGGACAGAGAGACTATGGAATTGTAGAATTCTCCATTCTTGGAGATGTCAGAAGGGTGTCTAACAAAACTGCTGTTTTCAAACTTCAAAAGGGTGGACTTCGACATGTTCAGGATGCTTGTTGCAAGGGTCCCTTGGGAGTCACTCCTTAAGGGTCTAGGGGTCTAGGAAGCCTGTATGCTTCTCAAGATGGAAATCTTAAAGGCACAAGAACAGGCTGTTCCTGAATGCCGTAAGGCAAGCCGTAGGGGAAGAAGTCTGATGTGGATAGACCAGGAACTATCATTGAGACTCTGGATGAAAAGGATAGTCTATGTCCTCTGGAAGAAAGGGCAGGCTACTTCGTGAGATTACAAGGAATTTGCTAAGGTATGCAGGGAGGAAGTCAGAAAGGCAAAGGCCCAACTTGAACTCAGATTGGTCACTGCAGTAAAAAAGAATAAGAAATCCTTTTACAAATATATCAATGGTAAAAGAAGAATCAAGGAGAATTTCCATCCTTTACTTGATGCAGTGGGGAATGTGACCACTGAAGATAAGGAGAAGGCTGAGGTCCTCAATGCCCTCTTTATCTCTGCCTTTAATAGACAGATCAGTTATCCTCAGGCACTTTACACCCTGATCTGGAAGTCTGGGATGCTACGCAGAATACCCCCCCTAGTGCTTCAGGTGCAGACAGTTAGAGAGCTCCTCCTCCATCTGGGCTGTCACAAGTCCATGGGACCAGATGGGCTTCATCCTAGGGTACTGAGGGAGCTGGCAGGGATGATTGTCAAGCCACTCTCAGCCATCTACCAGCATTTCTAGCTAACTGGAGAGGTCCCAAAGGATTGGAGACTTGCTGATGTGACTCCCACCTACAAGAATGGCCATAAAGAGGATCCAGAGAACTATAGGCCTGTCAGCTTGACCTCAGTACTGGGGAAAGTTAATGAAGCAAATCATCTTGGGTGAGATCACACGGCACATGTGTGGCATCTGAGGGATCAGGCCCAGCTAGCATGGGTTCGTGAAAGGCAGGTCATGCTTGGCCAACCTTTTCTCCACCTGGGTGACCAGTCTGGTAGATGAGGGAAATGCTGCTGATGTAGTCTACCCGGACTTCAGCAAAGCCTTTGACACAGTCTCTCACAGTATTCTCCTGGGGAAACTGGATGCCTGTGGCCTGGACAGGTATACCCTTCTTTGGGTAAGGAACTGGCTAGAGGGCCATGCCCTGTGTGAGTAGTTAATGGAGTTAAGTCCAGCTGGTGGCCCGTTACAAGTGGTGGTGTCCCTCAGGGGTCGGTACTGAAGCCTATCTTTTTTAATATCTTTACTGATGATCTGGATGAGGGCACTGAGTGTACCCTCACTAAGTTTGCAGATGACACCAAGTTGGGAGGTGGTGTCAATCTGCCTGAGAGAAGGGAGGCCCTCCAGAGGGATCTAGACAAACTGGACTGCTGGGCAGAGGTAACTGGGCTGAGGTTCAACAAGGCCAAGCACCGGGTCCTGCATTTTGGCCGCAATAACCCCATGCAGTGCTATAGGCTTGGAGATGAGTGGCTGGATGACTGTGAGGACAAAAGGGACCAGTTGACTGAACATGAGCTGACAGTGTGCCCAGGTGGACAAGAAGGCCAATGGTATCCTGGCCTGCATTAGAAATAGTGTGGCCAGCAGGAGCAGGGACTGTACTCAGCACTGGTGAGGCTGCACCTCAAGTGTTGTATTCAGTTTTGGTCCCCTCACTACAAGAAATACATTGAGGCCCTGGAATGCGTCCAGAGAAGGGCAACAAAACTGGTGAGGGTTCTGTAGCTCAAGTCTTATGAGAAGCTGAAGGAGCTGGGATTGTTTAGTCTAGAGAAGAGGAGGCTCAAGGGAAACCTAACTGCACTCTACAACTTCCTGAATGGAGGTTCTGATGAGGAGGGGATTGGCCTTTCCTCCCAAGCAGCAAACAGGACCGAAGGAAATGGTCACAAGCTGTATCAGAGAAGGTTTAGGTTGGACATAAGGAAAATTTTTTTCTCTCAGAGAGTGGTCAGGCACTGGAATGGCCTGCTCAGGGAGGTGGTGGAGTCACCGTCCCTGGAGGTGTTCAAGAGGCATCTGGATGAGGATCTATGAGAAATGGTTTAGTAGCTTGTGGTAATAATGATAATGGGTGTAAAGTTGGACAAGACGATCTAGTAGGTCCTTTCCAACTTTGTGATTCTATGATTCTATACTCATTTTGATCTCCAAGTGCATTTGTGGGCATTGACTGAGTGCCCAAATAACTCAGCACAAATGGCTACACCAACAGAGCCTCCCAGATCCAGGCCTAGACAAAGGACACAGCACAATCGTGTTTATGATGTGTCAAAGAGTCAACCAACTCTATTTAAAAAATCATTTCCTGAGAAGTTTAAAGTTAAGAGAAGTACCAATAATGTATTGCTACTTTGTAGAGAAGATGCAGTTCTCTCTGTGGTCAAAAATAATGCAGCTATAAGCTTTGTAGAAATCAGTTTTCTTGTGAGAACAACTTCAAGGTTAGATGAGAACAAATGTCATATCCACCACTTTCAAGGCTGCTTGTAATTTGGATGAAAAGCAGTAATAGGGATTTAAGCTAAAGAATGTTTAACCTACAGATAATTCAATCAAATCTTTCCAGAACATGCTGTAATAGTACAGAGTGCTTAATCCAGTATGAGAGATGTCATCTCTGGAAACTCAGAGACTCCCAGAATTGTAGGAGTTGGAAAAGACCTCTAGAGATCATCTAGTCCAGCCCTCCTACCAAAGCAGGCTTCCTAGACCAGGTTGCACAGGTAGGTGTCCAGGTGGGTCTTGAATGTCTCCAGAGAAGGAGACTCCATAACCTCTCTGAGCAACCTGTTCCAGTGCTCTGTCACCTGCACTGTGAAGAAGTTCCCATGCACATTTGTTTGGGACTTCCTATATATCAGTTTGTGGCTATTTATCCTTGTCCCCTTGTCTCCACACACTGCTGAGAAGAGTCCAGCCTCATCCCTTTGTCTCCCGCACCTTAGATATTTATAGATGTGGATCAGATCCCCTCTGAGTCTTCTTTTCTCAAGGCTGAACAGATCCAGGTCTCTCAGACTTTCCTTATAAGAGAGGAGTTCCACAATCTTCATCATCTTTGTAGCCCTCCACTGCACTCTTTTAAGGAGGTCCTAGTCTTTTTTTATACTGGAGAGCTCAGGACTTGGCACGGTACTCCAGGTGAGGCCTCACCAGGGCAAAGTAGAGGGGGGAGGCTCATCTCCCTCCACCTGCTGGCCATGCTATTTTTAATGAACCCCAGGATCTCATTCGCCTTTTTGGCCACCAGGGCACTCTGCTGGCTCATGGCCAACCTGTCATCCACCAGAACACCCAGGTCGTTCCCCTCAGAGCTCCTCTCCAGCAGGTTATCCCCCAACCTGTACTGGTGCGTGTGGTTGTTCCTCCCTAGGTGCAAGAGTCTCATCTGGTCCCTTTCTGCCCAACTCTCCAGCCTGTCCTGGTTTTGCTGAATGGCAGCGCAGCCTTTTGGTGTGTCAGCCCTTCCTCTCAGCTTTGTATCATCAGCAAATTTGCTGAGGGTGGACTCTATCCCCTCATCAAGGTCACTGATGAAGATGTTGTACAGGACCAGACTCATTTCTGACCCCTGAGGAACACTGCTAAGTATGGTCCTCCAACTGGACTTTGTGCCACTGACCACAACCCTCTGAGCTTTGCCAGTCAACCAGTTCTCAACTCTCCTCACTGTCCACTCATCTATTCCACACATCCTCAATTTTGTTATAAGGATGCTGTGTCAGATGGCTTGCTAAAATCAAGGCAGACTACATCCACTGCTCTCCCCCCTTCCAGTAATCACATCATAGAAGGCTACCAGGTTGGTCAAGCATGACCTCCCCCTGGTGAACCCATGCTGACTACTCCTGAAAACTCTTTTCCAATTGCCTGGAGACAGCATCCAGAACAAACTGCTCCATCACCTTTCCAGGGGTGGAGCTGAGGCTTCTTGCCCTTTTTGATGACCAGAGTGACACTGGCTATCCTCCAGTCTTCAGGCATCTCTCCCATTTTCCAAGACTTCCCAAAAATGATAGAGAGCTGTTGTGGTTTTGTGATTTTTTTTTTTTTTATTATTATTTATTTTTTTTCTGCCAGTATTCCACATCAGAACATCATGTTGTGAGTTAAAGAGTTAATGCTGTGGCAGGGAGCAGAAGAGGGGTGGAGCCCCTGGCTGGACCCCAGCTGCAGTCTGCATGCTCTTTTTTTCCCCTCGGCTTTTGCAGAGAAAAGCACGGGTGCTTCTCCTGCAGTTTTACTAATATAAGATTTCGCATCTTGGGTAACTTTGCCTCTCATTTTGTTCTATTTTGTTGGATTTAGTAAATTACCATTCCTTCTCAGATTGTTGCTGTTGTGGTTTTTTGTTTGTTTGTTTGTTGTTTTTTTATTTTATTTTATTTTATTTTTAGACCCATCTACCATCTTTATACCCTTCCCCCTCTCACCCCAACCCTGCTCCCCTGGAGTGCATGGCTCTGCTCCAGCAGCGGGGCACTCTCTTTTTCTTTCTTTCCCTCTTTCCTTTTTTTTCTTGTGTCCATGTCATGGACTTAGACCAAATGATAACTCTGTGACAAGAGTATTTCAACAGTCACCTTTGCCAACTCCCTCAGCACATGTGGTTGTATTCTGTAGGGGCCCATGGATTTACATACATTGCTATTGCATAGACGCTCTTGGACCATCTCCTCCCTCACTAAAGTGGAGCCTTCCATACCCCAGACCTTCTCACTTATCCCCACTGTCCAGGAGTCCTGAGGGGGAGTTCCCACAGTGAAGACAGAAGCAAAGAAGGCATTCAGGTTCTCTGCATCCCCCATTGCCAGAACACCTCCCTCATTTAGTGGGGGACCCACATTTTCCCTAGTCTTCCTTTTAGTGTTGACATACTTAAAAAAACAAACAAACAAAAAAAAAAAAAAAAACAAAAAAAAAACACCTTTCTTATTACCCTTTATATCCTTTGCCAGATCCAATTCCAGGTTGGCTTTGGCCTACTTTATCACATCCCTGCAGGTCCTGACAATATTCCTATATTCTTCTTAAGTGGTCAGACCCTTTTTTCCTCATTTCACGGACCTTTCTCTTCTCTTTGAGTTTATGCACAAGCTCCTTGCGCATCCACACAGGTCTCCTGCCATCCTTGCCTGATTTCTTACTCACAGGGACACACTGATCCTAAGCTTGGAAGAAGTGCTGTTTAAATGCTGACCAGCTCTCACAGGCCCCCTTGCCTTCTAACGCCCTAGCCCATCAAATAGATCCAAGAAGGTCCCGGAAGAGATCAGTCAGCTCTATCTCCTGAAGTCCAGGGTAGCAGTCCTGCTTTTTGGTTTACTTCTTCCACTCAAAATCTTGAGCTCTACCATCTTGTGATTGCTACATCCCAATCTGCCCCGACCTTCACTTTTGTAACAGGCCCATTCTTATTAGTAAGAACAAGGTCCAGTAACACCCCATTCTTTGTTGGCTCCTCAACCACGTTGTGTCAGGAAGTTATCTTCAACACATTGCAGGAACTGTCTAGAGCACGCATGCCTGGCCATTTTGCTTTTCCAGCAAATATCTACATGACTGAAGTCCCCTGTAAGAACCAGTCCTTGAGATTGCAAGGCTACTTCCAGCTACTTGTAGAAGGTCTCATCAACTTCCTCCTTCTGCTAAGGGGGCTTATAGTACTCCCCCACAACAGTGTCATCCACACTAGCTTGTCCCTTTATTCTCACCCACAAACTCTCAACTGGTACATCACCCTCCCCAGGTGAAGTTTGATACATTCTAGCTGCTCTCTCACATAAAGAGCAACTCCACCACCCTGCCTTCCCATCCTGTCTTTCCTAAAAAGTTCATCTGTTTTCATTAGAGTAAATGGATTGCATCATTGCCATCAGTAATGAATCAATATATTTCCAGGCACATATGCTGAATTCCCTGTGGTGGCTGGATACTAAGGGGAGGAAGAACAAGCACAAGTATGAGCACAGCCCAGTTGCGTGACACAAGCTTAGAGATGCCTTTGTGTGTGACCTCCACAGGTGTCTTACAGCAGTGGTTCCATTGCCATGAGACCTGTGGGGTCCTACATAACTTTTGACAGTGTGCCCTGATGGAGAATGGGATAACACCAAAAGGACTGCGACAAAACCCTCCAACCTTTAAAGTTAACAATGCAATAGCCTTTAAAATGTAGCAAGAATGTTTCTTCACAGCACAAAGAAGGACTATAAAGAAATAGCCACCTTTGGACATCTACCTGATGAGGTATGGATTTTTTTTTTCCTTTTCAATCACAACATTTAACTCTCAGCAAAATCAGATATGGAGGTGTGTTCAGCTGGAGAGCTATAGGAAAAGAAAAATGAGGACCCAAGGTGTGTATTTTGGGTAAGATCCACTTTGGGATACTGCAGTTTCAGAGTGATGGCTTTGTCAGCTTTGCACCTGTCCTACCTGGGAGGCTGTGCAGTCCTGCCCAGTCAACACAAGTGAGCTGAATCAGAGCTTAAGGGGTCACATCCCTGCCAAAAATCTGTGAGGTTTTCATAACCCACTTATGCAATCACATCAGCTAAAGAAACTCTCCTTGCTTTGTCTGGAGTGGTGGCTGTATTTATTTGATCTTTTTGGCACCACAGATTAAATACAAAGCTGTATTAATGGAGTTAATTTTTGTTTAGCTGTATTTGAGGTGAGATGGAACAGGGTGAGACAGAGAGGGAGAAAGAGTAAAGTCAAATAACCAAGGTGTTACATTAGAAAAAATAGCCTGTTCCTTGTCACAAGGTATTTCGAAGTCAAACCAGGAAATTTTGATTCTAATATGCACTCTGTCATCTGATTCCCTGTGTGGTTTTGTGCAAGTCCTTTAACCTCCTTGCCTCATTTGTCCAACTTGTAAAATGGGAACAACCAACCACAGTGGAGTGTGAGTACCAGCAGATGTTTTCACAGCACATTGGAAAAAAAAAAGTGAGAATCCATGGATGTTCCATTATTACTGTTGTACATATATATATATATATATATGCTATTATTGCTATTGTACTCCTTGAATTTGAAATGAAAATTTTGTATATAAAGTACAAACAACATTCCTCATTCTGCAGTCTGTGATTTTCTTTTACTTCTTTTTGATTTACAAAGATATCTTTACTAATTTTTACTGCCTGGGAAATAGCCTGTTGCAAAATTTTATCATTACAAATCTCTGCTGCTCTGACTGGGTCCCTAGGATATGTGTTATGTTTCTGTTTCTTAACTTCTTGAGTATGACATTAGGGATTAAGTTGCTGGAGAATATTACTAGAAAAATTGAAATTTGATTAAAATTTGCTTGTTCAAAATGAAATTCAACCCATCCTCTTCAATGCAGACACAACTGGAAGCTGCATTATGTTTCTGCATTTTTCTCTTCTTTATGCTGATTTTGATAATAAAACCCAGAGGCCTCACAGAACAGAAATATGTGAAAGCTGTGCACACAAACACATGGAGTCAGCAGGAAGATGCAGTGAGAACCTCGCCAGCATTGCTACTTCACTGTTCAATAGCTTTTATTCCATAAAGATGAGCTTACATAGCAGAGAGCATAACTTGATATCCATAAAGTACTGCCTTCTGCTCTTGGCTTGTATTTTATTGCTGGCCTGATTCTCAGAGTTGTTGGATATTTCCAAGTGTTCACAGAAATCCATGGGAGCTTAGATATACTGAGCAGGGTTATTTGGAGTAGCAAATCCCTTGCCAAGGTGCCTCTTTATGACCGTGGAAATCTAACTCATGGTGCCCCTGTTTGAAATGCCTGTCTTAAATTTGTTCACAAGCAACTGCAATGCTGAATGTACTTTTAGAACAAATTAACAGATTTAGGGGTTTCTCATAGGAGGGAGATACAAAATGAAGTTAATTCTTGGCAACAGAGGAAGAGTTTAGAATTCCTTGCAGTGTGGATGTCAGGGTGTGGCTGTAGAAATTCTGGCTAATGCAACTGATCTCATTCAAGCTTCAAGTATTTCCTATCACCTGGAACAAGTGTTCTTCTGGAGATGTTGCACAGAACTATAGGAAAAAGGAAAAAAAACAAAAACACAAAAGCAGGGCCTTCACTGCCATTCTCAAAGAACATATTATTTAGGAGAACTCCTCTGAAGCAGTAACCCTGGAATACAGAAAGCAGGGGCTTCAAATCATATCGTATGTTACTCATTTACATATCATGTTAACTAGTGAAGACAGCAGAAGGCTAATATTACTTCCTAACCAGCTCTACAGCATATTAGTCACCTCTCTGCTCAGAGGACTTGAGCTATGCACTACATGGTTACAGTAAAGAAGTCATCATATGGTGAAGAATCATCATTCTCAGTTTTTACAACCAAAGCCCGCTTGTCTTTTAAGCAAGAGCTTATTTATGAAAACCTATGTGAGAAGGAAAGAGGGCTTCATTCAGGAAAGGCACTCATATTATGAGCATATGCATCCCTCGGGTGAGATGCTGTAATGAGCCATGTGATGGTACTGCTTGGTGCATGAGCCAAAATATGAGCTCATGGCAAGATGCCCAACAACACAGGACTGTGCACAGCACATAGGCAAATACATTCCAACACTGGCCTTGCTAGCGGTCCAATGGCTGTGAGCCTCAGCCTTGTTTCTTAGGCAAAATTTTTTTCACAATCTCATAGGGCTAAGCCATAACAGAAGGTGTGCTGGTGACCTTACCTGGAGCCCCATGTCCCAAGACGTGGTGGTGCCAACTGAATGATACTTGATTTAAGACCAGTTATCAGTCTCTTGTTTTATCAAGCAAATTATTATTTTTTTTGTAAATGCTTCTTCTTACCATAGTTGGATATCAGACATTTTTGTTTTGTTTTGTTCTTGTTTTTGTTGTTGTTTATTTTGGTGGGGTTTTTTTGTTTGTTTTGTTTTGTTTTTCCCAGCAATAACCTCTTTTTTGTTGGGATTTTAAATTAAAAATTTTGTCTTGCAGGTTTTCCGCTTAGCAAGTGGATTGCTGCCACTTAAAACAATGAGAGGCAAGTGTTATCCCTTGCGTTACAGAATGATCAGAAAAAAAAGCAGCAGAAAAGCACTAGAAATATGCCATATTTCTTTGCATGTGCACATCAATGGATTTCTGATGAGGGCAAATGAGAAGAGGGCTGGGAAGAAAGTGCCAGTGTGATTGATTGCATTTTCCTGTTCATGGTCATCTGTCTGTGTGACATACACACAGCAATACGTGTAGCATAGCGCTCCTGAGTCGGTGTGAGTATTTTACACATATACACATCAAAAACAAAACTATGACTCATTGTACTTGTTTAATTTTCTGGCATAATATATAGGAAAAGGTGACCCAATGAAAACATAATAAATAATTCAAGAGAATTCCATTTTCACTTAAACCTCAGCAAAAAACAGACAAAGTATTTCAAGACATAGAGTAGCTGAGAGTACTGTGGCCACCCAAACTTTTCTTGTGGATGCTGCCATCAGTCCTGTAACTCCTTTACACTAAATGTCCAAAGGTTATTTCAACTGGGAGAAGAATGAATAAAAGCTCAACATCTTATCTTTTATGCTGATAACGTATTTGGAGAAAGGTCTGTTTAAACCTTCTGTCTTGAGAATGATGCCCATTGCCACTGCTGCACAAACTTCCCATGAATAAGAACTGTCTTCTGAAGTTGCTTTGTCTCTTGCCTCCAGCATTTTTTTCAAGTTTATGTATCTTACCCCAGAACTACAGGAACCACTGAAATCACTGTGAGGGATGCTTTCTTGATAATATTTCTGCTCCAACACTGGGAGAAAAAAAAATGTAAAAGACTGATCTGGGACTGTAATGTTACTGTTCAGATTTTGGCTTTAGGACTATCATTCTTGTAATTTTCTGAAGTGCAACCAAACAAGGTCTTGCTCCTTTCAGGACTTTATGATTTCTTGAAACAGTGTCATTGTTTTGAGACGGGAACTCTTAACCACATAGATGGGTCTTGGATTATACATTTCTACATTTAAAGATTTATTGCTGTCAGCTCATGGACATTTCATGTAGGGAGAGACCCTCAGTTGCCCAGTGGATTTCATTCAGATTCTGGATAACATGGCAGACCAGCTGTGTTACATTACACCTGATATCAGAATCTGGACACTGTATCCAAAATACAGCTGTTTTTGTTTCTAGTTCTGAAGTTCACTTATCAGAGCAGAGGATGGCAGATTTTGTATTCAAGAACCCCTGGGTACAAATATGTCTATTTTGCTTAAATATACATGAAAAAAGATTTCTCAATATATCCTTTTATATTTTATTTATTTTAATTTAGTTTAAATTAATTTTGAATTAACTTAATTATAATAATTTTATTTTCTATGAAGTACTTCTTCCCAGAATCTGCTATCAAAAAGCATGTTAGACCCAAAACATGCTTTTGTTTCATATGCAGTATGAAGAATAATAGCTATTTTAAGAATATTTGAACAGAATTCTGTTACACAATACATCCCCGTTGGGGAAAGAAAGCAGGACATAAACACGTCCTGAACACTTACTTTTTGCGCTTCTAGTCAACATTTTGCAGAGAGAACAAAGTACCAGAGAAAAGAGTAAGAATTTGATGGCTGTCTTTCCAGCCATGTGCTTTCTTATCCAGCCATCTCCATTCATTTCTTCCAGCTATGTCTGGGAGCTCAGTGTCTTCCACCCCACACAGGGATTGCTGCCTCCAGTGCATGCTGTGAGGTGTGGTTCCAATCTTGCAGAAAATTTGCTAAGATCATAGGATCATTGAATCATAGAATGGCTTGGGTTGGAAGGCACCCCAAGTTTCATCAGGTCACAGGCAGGGCCACAACTTAGTGGTCTTGAGCACGTCCAAGGATGGGGCATTCACAGCCTCCCTGAGCAGCCTGTTTCAGCAACTCACCACTCTTTCCATAAAGAACTTCCCCCTGACATCCAAGATAATAGTTTTGTCGCACCTCCTCAACATGCTCAGGCCAGAATCTCACGGGGTGTCTATAAGCCACTGGCATGCCCTACTGCAAAAGTGCCCTGCTCAGATGCACCAACAGTGTTAATTCAACGAAACTGAGTGCGGTCCTCCTTGATCTTCTCTTAAAAACAAAATAAAAAATAACAAAGTCTCACCTTAACTCCTCTTGATACAAATGTATTTTTGCCATGACAAAACAGCAAATTGCTTGGAGCTTTCAGTGAAGGGCTGGGTCAGGAGTCTGTAGGGGGATCATTTCTCTCTGACAACAGCAGTTGGATGTTTTTCTGGTACATCAAAATGGAAAAGACAAAGATTCAGGCTGTGGTTCCAGTCCTGCATCCCTTCCTCTCATCTTCAGAACTTCTTTTGTCCATGCCCTTGTCCTGCTCCCTTCTCATAATGACTATAGTGGACTTTACTGCTGAAGCTGTAAGGGAATTTTGCAGACTGCTTCAGGAGAGGGTGGGGCTTGGGATGTTCCTAAGGCCACAGGAATATGCCATGTCTGATCACAATCAAGTAGGACTGCTTAGCATGCTCCTAGTGAATTGTTCACCAGCATCTCCACAGATCACAGACTACCTGCAAATAGTAAGAGGAGATGGTCCATCAGTGAGCAGTAGGAAGCATGTGCATTTGTTCGACATAACAAGAAAGCTGTTCTTTCTTCCTCTGGGAAGATGTCACTGGCTTTGGCAGGAAGGCATGCTGTCCTTGCAGCAGTCTGATAGGAAAGGTAGTCTACCTTGATTTCAGCAAAGCATTTGGTACTGTCCCCCATGACATCCTTATAACGACACTAAGGAAGTGTGGGATAGATGAGTGGACAGTGAAGAGGGTTGAGAACTGGCTGACTGGCAGAGCACAGAGGTTGTTGTTGGCAGTGTAGAGTCCGGTTGGAGGCCTGTGACCAGTGGTGTCCCCCAGGGATCCATGCTGGGTCCAATCTTGTTCAGCATCCTCATCAATGACCTTGATGAGGGGATAGTGGCCACCCTCAGCAAGTTTGCTGATGATACAAAGTTGGGAGGATTGGCTGACACGTCTGAATGCTGTGCAGTCATTCCGTGAGACCTGGACAGGCTGGAGAGCTGGGCAGTAAGAAACCAGATGAGGTTTAACAAAAGCAAGTGTAGTGTCTTGCACCTAGGGAGGAATAATTGCATGCACCAGTACAGGCTGGGGGATGACCTGCTGGAGAGGAGCTCTGTAGAGAGGGACCTGGGTGTCCTGGTGGACAACAGGTTGACCATGAGCCAGCAGTGTGCCCTGGTGGCCAAGAGGGCCAATGGCATTCTGGGATGCATTAAAAAGAGCGTGGCCAGCAGGTCAAGGGAGGTGATCCTCCCCCTCTACTCTGCCCTGGTGAGGGCTCATCTGGAGTACTGTGTCAAGTTCTGGGCTCCCCAGTATAAAAAACACAGGGATCTCTTGGAAGTAGTCCAGTGCAGGGCCACAAAGATGGTGAGGGGCCTGGAGGATCTCCCCTATGAAGAAAGGCAAAGTGAACTGAGTCTGTTTGGCCTTGGGAAAAGGAGGCTGAGAGGGGATCTGATCCAGATTTATAAATATCTGAGGTGTGGGGGACAAAATGGTGAGGCCAGAATCTTTTCAGTAGTGTGTGTAGACAGGACAAGGGGAAACGGCCAGAAACTGCAGCACAGGAGGTTCTGCACGAATGTGCGCAAGAACTTCTTTACAGTGAGGGTGACGGAGCACTGGCACAGGCTGCCCAGGGGGGTTGTGGAGTCTCCTTCTCTGGAGATATTCAAGACCCGCCTGGATGCCTACCTGTGCAACCTGGTGTAGGGAACCTGCTTTGGCAGGGGAGTTTGGACTCGATCTCTTGTGGTTCCTTCCAACCCCTATGATTCTATGATTCTATGAAAAAGATCCTCTCAACCCCCACAGAACTCATTTTACACTAACCAAGGAAAACACCCGTAATTAAATTAAGGCACTTTTTGTTTTTATATCAGTACAATTTATAGTGATACCAGTTTGACAGTTTCTAGGCACAGATGTGAGCTTCACATTTTTCCTGGATGTAGCAGATTGTTTTCTCAGCCAGAAAACTGTGCTAGGGAGACATCTGGGCACTGAGCAATGCTTCAGACCATCTTCCTTGTTAATGAGAAGGGCTGGTATCATCTGCTCTTAAATTGTGTTTCTATCTAATTAAATTCAGCAAGAGCTCATTCTCTAACCAAAACTAGTCACATGAAGGAATTTGGACAGGGGAATGCTGATATCTGAAACAAAAGTTCACACCAGCTGTGACATCATTCAGAGATGATAAAATGCCTAATCGAGCTGGGTAAGCTGGGCCATTACATTTTGAAAGTGTATCCAATGTCCCTGGGTGTAGCAGGGGAGATCTGCAATGCGCAGCCAATTCTCACTGTGTGTAGGTACTTTTTGAGTGCAGATATGTGCTGATGCAGTGTAACAGGAAAGTGGAGAGCAAGATGTGCCTTTGTTGGTGCTGGCACATGACCATGATACTTGCAAGATATTACTGTAGGGCAGAATTTGCTGACCAGACCTAAACTCCTATCTTGACACTATTTTCCCCAGTAATGCTGAGTGATGTCCCATTGGAGTGATGTCTCATGTGAAGCTTGTGCAAGGAAATATGATAAAACTGTATCTGAAACAAGGCAGGGGCAGTACTCCCTTGCTCTCAGAAATGAGGAACATCCTTTTCCCTAGAAGAGAGATGAGTGGACTTGGTCCTGTTACTGCTGAAGCACTAAGCCTGACCTGGACTGACATCAGAAATGGCCCTGAACTGAGTTAGAATTATTGCTGATACCACTGATAAATCAGCATCTTGGTTGTTTAACAGAACTGGACATGCTGTAAATGAAATTAATATGTGCTCTTGGATTCATAAAATGTCAGTTAGAGACTATAGTAATAATCCCTAGGGGGTGCAGAACAAATGAAGTCTGTAAATTGCATTTAGGGGCAGACTGCCATGTCCATGTTCATTGTCCATAATGAAACTGTGACTAACTTTGCAAAAATTACAGGCTCACATAGCACAAAGGTCTTTGAATTGGAGGTTTTACAATCAATCTAGCTTTGATATTTACCATATATATGTGTGTGTGTATATATATATTTTTTTTTTCCTCCACATAAATATATATATATTTTTCCCCATGTACTACTTAAAATACTGACAACAAAGAAAATGTGCTCAATTTCTTTTGTTACAGAGCACAAGCTGACCTAGTCTTGGTCTTGTGCTGGTTGGGGTTGGTGTTTCTGGCTGTACTGTTGTGATTCACTGCCAGATGTCCCATCTATGTGACCTTAAGAGAAGAAAGGGTAGCAAGGATTATTTTGAGACAACAAGCCTTCTCATAAAGTAAAAGCAGGTGATCCCAATAAATCTATTTCATTTAATTTACAGCCTCCTGCATTTGCCTGTCAGAGCATACCATGATATCCTTTTGCTGTGGGAGTACGTTGTACAAAATGGAATTGTTTCTGAAGCTGAAAAACTAGTAAAAATAACTCAAGTAATGGTTTTATGTGCAGTGTTTTATTAATCTTATAAACTGACCTAAGCATATTGCTGACTCAATTGTAGCCACCAAACAGTTAAGGTCAGCCTGAAGAAACTAATGACTGGAGATGGAAGGAAGCAGCATCATAGTATTCCTTTTACATTACTTTGTCTTTTTTTCCCACTAACCCTCTGAAAGCCTCTGAATTACCTTAGGAAAAAAGTATATTTTCTCCTCCCTAAACATTGTCTCTGCATTAATCCAGAGATCTGTTGTCCATCTGAGTGAGCTGAAACTCATTATAGTAAGACTCATACCTGAGGACTGTATAAAAATGTCATACATAGTGCTTACCCACTATCTTGGTCCTAAAAGGCTCCCATTTGTGGTACACAAAATACATTAAAGAGTCAATACATCCTTGTGCACACTGTTATTTGATAAAAAGAGATACAGGAGGTGGATTCTGAGTCTGTCATATTGACTTTGGTTTGGTTTGAGTTTTCTGGTTTTATATTCGTGATGAAACACATCACTTATTTATGCCAACCATCATCATCAAGGTATTAATTTGGTCCTAATCATGATCAATTTTCCAATAAAGAATTTTTACCCATGTAACAACAAATGTCTTAACTCTGCCTGTAATTTTTCTCTGTTTCTGAAGAATGAAAATGTAATTAATTTTTTTCCTGCTTCTTGCAGATAATTTGATACATGGTATTTTAGAACACTTCTTTTGTATTTACATCTTGGCACAAGTGCATCATATTGTTACATTATTCACAGCCTTTCATTGTCACTGCCAACTTCTTTTGGGGAAAATCAAACAAAAGCTGAGACAAGATATATCAAGTCACAGTCATTTGGAAGCCTAATATTTTATTGTTCTTCTTATTTCTTTCCAGTTCTCAATCTTTTCATTCAGCACTTCCAAATAAATTGTTTTCACTTTTTTATTAAATCGTTTTACAAAAATCCCTGTTTGAGGACACGTACCACACTCCTCTTTGTGTCACACAAATGAAGATACCATGAAAAGCTTCTCTTCATGCTATGGTCATCTAATGTTTGGAATATGTCCTTTTCTATTATATTCTATTATACATCTTATAATTTATATTTTTAATATATTATAAAAAGGAAAAATGAAGTGACTTTTTCATGAAGCGTTCTTAGAAACAGCAGTATAAAGCTCATAGTGGAACCAGTTTGGCATTCTGAGACTTCAAGGGTTGAAGCTTGTCACCCGTAGAGAGACTCACAAGAACTGTATGCCCTTGTATATGTTTTGTCTAAGATGTTTCAGCTTTCATTAAGAGGTTGTACATGCCAACATAAAACCAATCTGATTTGAGGTGTGAAAAAAAATAAAAAATGCTTATGTACCCTCATTCACTACTCACAACATTGCAACAGCCTTTCTATTCTCAGGGCTTACCCATGTCCAGAGAAGTTCTCAGTGAAGTGCTTCTGTCAACCTGATTTATTTCACAAGCATCAGACAGAAAAAAAATAGTAATCCAAAAACCCTAAAGAGACTTCTGGCTGGCATGGCTTTTGTACATTGTTTCTCTGTAAATTCCAGCCCAGCATACATGGTTTCCTAAGGATCAGTGCACATCTCCCTGTGCTCCCCACACTGAATAGCCAAACCTCATTCATGGTTCTGAAAAATGAGGGTCTAAGGCCTAGTACCTCAGAGGAATAGAAAAATCCTGTAGAGAGTGTAGGATAGAGGAAAAAATGGGGACAGTGATGGGGAGGGATTTTCCACTCACGTCTAACCTCCAAACAGTGATGCTTACTTTAACAAGGGAAAAAAAAAAATCACAGAGTTGGATGCAGAAAAAGTCTGGAGGTTTACAAAAGTCCCAGACCTAGAGATGATCCAGAGGAGCAATACCTGGCCTTTTGCATCCATTACATGTGGTTAGGAACCTGCTGCCTGGGCACTGTCAGGAGAGAGGAGCCACCATTCAGCACTCCCTGACACCACAACAGTGGGCATGAGAAGGCAGCAGGCATTAAAGAATAAGGGCAATTGGATGCAAGTCTGAAGATCTTCCATGGGCATAGCTCCCTTTTAAATCAGCTGTTTGTGCAGTCTCCAAAAGTAGCCCCCTAAGGACCTCATTAAGCACTACTATATTTTTTCCAGTTATTCCAGTATTATCTTTTTTCAGTTATCCTCCCATGGAGACTAGATATTACTTTTTTGTTGCTGTTGTTTTGTTTTAGTTCCTATAAATATGATTTGTTGCTTTTACCTTCCATTATTTTGTTTTGGTTTTGTTGCTATTGTTGCTTTTATTTCATCGGATTCCTTTATATAACAACAGATTTGGTTCTACTTTTTAAAAATCTTTAATTTACTGTATTGACCCATCATTATTTTACCAACTCTCTTAGAAGTCATTTATCCTACATGATCACTGGTCTAAGATCTTTCCTTCATTTTGCAAAAGCAAACAAATAAGCAAAGCAAATCCAAACACATACTTTGAGGAATGTATAGGTAAAATAAAAGACGTAAATTAATTCAGCAAGATGCTTAAGGGGAAACCCTGCCGTACAGTTGTATTATTGCTGTTTCCTACTACAGCAGGAAATGAAAAAAAAAAAAAAAAAGTGGCAAAATATGGATGCTGCTGTCATAGGTGGTCTGGGCATTGGATGACCCTGTAGTCTCACACATCAGAGCACTCACACTGCTTGACTCAGCACTGCCCTGGTGACAGAGATGGTTCCCACCTCCACGCTGAATCCCTGGGGAATTTCATCTGAGAGTTTACACAGCATTTCACCAAAGCCCTTTGCATGGTCACCAATCCATCCAACAGTCAGGAGAGTGCTTCAGCATGTGCTTGATGCAAGGTGCATACCTGGGGCCATCAAAATTAATGACGCTTGGACAGATTTCAAAGCTAAGGGCCTTGGTGCACTGATGTTCCCAATGGTTTGCCAGGAAGAAACTCCATTAAACTTAGCTGAATTGAACCACAGTGTGTCAAGAGTAAATCTCTATAATAAATACTGATAAAAAGAATTATTTATATATGATATTAAAAAAAAACAAAACAGTTTCAACAGACTAGGTTAATACAAGCTCTTTGGGGAGACAGTATTCTTTTCTTGAGTTTTGCATAGTGCCTGGGATGATGCCAGAGTTAGTTATTAATAAAAATGAAATAATTTTAATGACAAGAGTTTATGCCAGTTCTTCCTGTCACCTGTGTGTGTCAGACAGATAAATATAATTCTGAGTAAAGCAACTATTTTTGAGTTAGCATGTTTTAAGATGAGGGCAGCTGTATTTCATGCTTTTTGCCCTCTACCCTATCTCTCCTCAGTCTGAATCCTCCTTTTGCATATCCCAGAAGAGCTGTCTGCCTGAGGCAAATCAGCCAGTCTAAGTACAAGAGCAACAGTCACTCTATTTTGCTATAGGAATAATGTAAAACAAGCCCACATGTCAGCAGAGCACTAGCCTACTGACAATGTTTTTGCAACTTATGTCTGACACCTTTTCTCAGCATATTTTCTAGACCTTAATTTGTCATAGCTGGGAATGTCTTGATTCATTTTAACTGCTTGATATAGTCTTCTCCCATTAATAAAATAATACTGAAATAGTGGTGTTGCACCTAGGCTCACAAATGCGTGATAATGACAGCAAGGCTTGAGATATCACAGTTGGTAGGTCCCAATGCTGGAAATGCTTCATCACAAGGTTTGGGGCTGTCCAATGCTTTCAAAGGAATGAGAACAAGAGGTAAGATATTGCAAGGCAAATATAAAATAAAATCCAGATAATTTTTCTTTTTTTTTTTTTTAATAAGCATCCCACGTTCTCAGCCCCAGCTAGGCTCTTTGTTCAGTTTCTGATTTTAGCACATCCAAAGCACAGTGCATATTTTTGAGCTACGTTTTTTTTTTTTTTTTTTCTCACAGTCACAAGGGCTAGAAACTTGCTCTAAAAAAAAAAAAAAAGAAAAAGAAAGAAAGGAAACCTAGGATTCCAGCCTAATCAAAGCACTCTGAAGGCTGAGAAGATAAAAATAACAAAGAAAAATATGAGAGCTAATGCAGCCCATGTCACAATTGTGCCCCCACCACCTCCAGCTGCCTGAAGAAACACTGAAGAGACAAGCACTGAGTTTGTCAGGAACTAAGCCTTCCCAAGAGCCCAGAAACACTCAAACATTTTGAGGAAAACAGGATTATTTTGACAAGGCTGCCAAAAACTAAGAAGTTCACATATGTGAGGATTACTGACTCCTCTATTTACAATAAACTGGTTCTGTTTCCCAGCCCATCTCCTAGGAGCTAGCCAGGGCAAAGGCACAAAAAGGTTTTTTGGAAGACCCCATATTCACTGCCTTCAGGCAGTTGTCTTTTATTGTCTTGATATATCCTTACCACTGTAGCAAATGTGCTTGGCCTGACGGTACATTGGTGACCCACCACGGAAGGCACTCACCCATCCAGGCCTTCCTCTTTACCCACACCTTCCAGTCCACTGTTTTTCTTCTCAAATTGGCAGGTCCTTCCTATGCCTGTGCAAAGCCTGCTCTGCAGGGACACTATCCCTTTTGCTCAGCAGGAAGATGGGTTGTCAGGAGATAAAAAGCACGGTTAAATGAATGTGTATATACAGAGTTGTGTTTGGGGGTATGTGGTTGGGACCCATGCAGGTGATCATCCCTGTTTCACTAGATGCATTCAGATGTCAAGAGAAACAGCTGTACTCATCATTCAGCAGATACCTTTCAGCAGGTTGAGTCAGGGAGAGAAAAAGGTGAGGAGAGTGGAACAAGACATTGCAGGAGACAGAACAGGCTCTGTTCAGCCAAGGGCAGAGCTCCTCTCAATTGGACTTCAAAATCAACCATGTTTTCAAAAGCTATTTTACAGATAAAAATATTAGCATGTGAAAAGTTATCCTTAATAGAGTGTGTAAAGGTTTCTGGCACAGAAAATAAGTGTGTGACAAAGTACATTCCAAACAAAAACTGTGAATTAAGAAAGTCTATCCAACAGGGAAGAAGGATGAAAATAAAGCAGATGGCAAAAACTCAGATGAATCATGAACTGCCAAACTTTCAGAACATTCTTAGGTACAATTTACTAAACCAATGAAGGAAGAGGTGCTCATAAATTATCACAAAGCCTATTAAAACTTTAAACACTTTGTATGCTTGACTGCCAACAAAGATTTTAAGTAGTATTGCAGTTTGAAGATCATCAGGGAGTCAATAGTCCTCAGCTGTTATATTGAGGATGCAAGGGCTGCAGTCTACTCTACTGTAAGAGGTTGCAAAATTTGATGGGATGGAACATGCCTACAAATCAACCATGTAATGGCAGGGTCCAGAGCGTGGCTGAAACAACATTTCACAATTTTAAGATGGAGATCCCTCTACAGAGAACATGGATTGTACACAGCTGAGATCTCCTGTGCAGCCAGATGTACTTTGCTGGGTCACAGACTGGTAACAGTTCACCCCTCCTGCTTTGCGTGTTCCTACAGGACATAAGATTTTCTCACCCAGTGCTGAGGGACCCAATCTTTCTCCTTATCTCCATTTAGGGAGGATCTCTGGAGAGGATGTAATTATTAGAGGATTAACTTTAAAACTGAAGGTTTTCACAATATAAAAGTAATAATTAGAGCACTGAAAACAAAAGCAAAGATTGTATCATTTGTTTCAACGAGCAGAGTAGGGACCATCTCAGAAAGGATAGAGATGCACAACAGAGAAAACCTGCAGTTTTCAGGCACAAGGCAAAAGGTTCACTGCTGACTGACACCAGCCAAGCCACTGGCCTCAGGATATTGGAGGCTCTACCAAGGCTTGCTCTGTCTCAAATAGAAAAAGAGGTGAACTAATGCAAATGCAGCGCAGCATTTGTTAAAGAAGTCTACCCATATTCTTGGGAAAGGGTGAAGCAGAAATCCTTCCTTCCTGATTTTAGCTTTCAAACCTTTTTTGGCCATCCAAACTTATTAAATCTTCTTATGCACTTATAAATTCTTCTGCAGTACATGCTATGTTAAGGGCCAAAATAGTAAAAGAACTAGAGTGTTTTTGCCCAGAGATCCTTAAATATTGAATGCAAATTTCCTGATAAAATCCCAAAGAATCACAACATAGTCTAGTGTTCTATAAATTATGCTTATTCAAATAAATCAGACTATATTATCCCTAGCAGCTCCTACACAGTCTTAAATTTTATTACTCACTCCTCATCAATCCATTCCACTCAAACAGTTCTGTCTCCAGTCCCCAGGCCTGCTTTAATTTAAACAGTACATTATCCTTCACAATATAAAGGGGAAAGAAAACTCAGGAAGAAGGTAGGCCAGCTTACAAATGAATCTCCTGAGGCAGCTTACTCAGACATGAAGGATGGATGTTTATCCCAAGTGATCTGTGTTCCAAACACAGCCAGGCCCATAAATCCTCCCTGGACAGTGTACTAGGAGCCCAGTAGTCCCCCCTCACCAGCACAAAGGGCTGCAGTGTCTCCTGCTCTACTCCAGGGGTACCTATCATTGCAGAGCTGGAAGAAGAGTAACCAGCAGAGTCTGAGCAGCCTCCAGGAAGATGTTCTGGTATCATGGTTTTATGATTTTTGGCATTGGTATTCCACATCATAACATCATGTAGTGCATTAAGAGTTAAACACTCCAGCTCCATGGCTCATTGATAATTCCGGGTATACCTGTCTCAGAAGAGAAGAAGAACTACATTCCCCAGAGGACTTTGCGAGGCTTTGCATTTTTACGTATTTCCGTTCAGAGGGAAAGATAAAAACTGTTTGCGGTCATGGGACACTCTCTTCCCTTTTGGGATCGACTCAGCAGTGGGTGCTCACTGCTGTCTCGCCTTCAGCATTACCATAAGGCCTTCGGTTTATTGGACACTCTCTCTTGCTCATTTTCTTTATTAGCTTCAATTCCTTTATTTCTTTATTAGCTTCATATTATATAAAAAGATATTTCTAATAACTTATTTAGTAAATTAGCTTTCCTCCTCATATCATTGCCACTGTTCTGTTTTTAGGCCCATCTCTCTTTTCCTTTTCCCCTTTAGTGGTGTGTGGGTCTGTGGGTCCCCTGCAATAAACATCACAGAACTGGGCCAGAACCAGCCCAGTAAACCATTGACATTTATGGAACCCAACGTGTGGCTTGAACCCACGACCACTGGGATTAAGAGTCCCATGCTCTACCGACTGAGCTAGCCAGGCAGAGACATACTTTCAGACTGAATCCCTGTCTCTTGCTAGCAAGCTTATCTGTACTGCAGGTGCTGTATGGCAAAACACGACCTTGAAGTCTGGGTGTACTGCCAGTTGTTCTGGGATATTTGTAAACTTTTTTGGGTGCTGCTAGCTTGTTTTAGTAAAGAGAAAAAAAATGCCTTCTCGTTTAAAACTGCTCTTAAAGGGACTGCATTTCATTGTTTTTTCCCTTTTAATGCTCAAAATGTACTGGGACATTTTCCCTGAGCACCTGCAAGATCCTGAGAACTTAAGTAGATATTTGAGACAGGAATGTTGTGGCTCAGACAGATCTGAGGAGGCCCAAATTATTTGGGGTCTGGCTTATGCCAATCGGACCTTATTCAGTACTATCCCAGAGAGGCAAAGAGTTTCTGAAATAGAGCGAGAAAGTCTTTGAGCCAAAAGGGACAGTCTTTTAGCTGACAGACTCCCCAATTCAATTTAGACAGCCTCCAGTCCAATCGAGATGCTCTCCAATCCTACATGGACACCCTCCAGACTGAGCAAGATGCTTTCTGGTTCGAGAAAGATGCCCTCCAGTCCGAACTCAACAACACTCAGTCTCAACAAGATGGTCTCTACTCTGAGCAAGATGCTCTCTAATCTGAAAGAGACACCCTCCAGCCTGAACGAGATGTCCTCCCATCTGAACAGTACTCCTTCAGAACTGTGTGAGGTACCTTCCAGCCACAATAGCCCCTGTGCCCCAGCCAGGTGAGGGGAAAGGGATAATAGAGTGTATTGGACTGTGTGGATTTGATGGCCTGGCACATCAGAACCACAAAAATACAAGGCAGTGGTGGACACCGGTGCACAGTGCACTCTAAAGCCCTCAAGTCACCAAGAGACAGAATTAATCTATTTTTCTGGGGTGACTGGGGGTTCCCAAGAGTTGACCATGTTGGAGGCTGAAATAAGCCTCACCGGTAAAGACTTGCAGAAACATCCAATTGGGACTGGCCCAGGGGCTCCATGTATAATTGGTATTGATTACCTCAAAAGGGGATATTTTAAGGATCCCAAGGGGTATCAATGGGCTTTTGGAATAGCTGCTGTGGACGCAGATAACATTAAGCAGTTCTCTGCTTTGCCTGGCCTGTCAGAAGATCCATCTGTTGTGGGCTTGCTACAAGTGGAGGAGCAACAGGTACCCACTGCTACAAAAACGGTGCACAGACATCAGCAGCGCACTAACAGGGATTCCTTGCTCCCCATTCATAACCTGATCCATCAGCTAGAGAGCCAGGGAGTGATAAGTAAAACTCACTCACCTTTTAACAGCCCCATATGGCCAGTGCGTAAAGCCAGTGGAGAATGGAGGGTGATGGTAGATTATCGTGGCCTGAATGAAGTCACACCCCACTGAGTGCTGCTGTGCTTGACATGCTCCAACTCCAGTATGAACTGGAGTCAAAAGCAGCCACGTGGTATTGACACTGGCATTGCCAATGCCTTCCTTTCAATTCCTTTGGCCACAGAATGCAGGCCACAGTTTGCTTTCACCTGGAGGGGCGTTCAGTACACCTGGAACTGTTTGCCCCAGGGGTGGAAGCATAGCCCAACCATTTGCCATGGGTTGATCCAGACTGCATTGGAACAGGGCAGTGCTCCCAAGCACTTACAATACATGGATGATACCATTGTGTGGCACAATACAGCAGGTGAAGTTTTTGAGAAAGGGGAGAGAATAATCCAAATCCTCCTGCGAGCTGGCTTTGCTATTAAGCAAAACAAAGTGAAGGGGCCTGCACAGGAAATCCAGTTCCTAGGTATAAAGTGCCAAGATGGACATTGTCACATCCCAACAGATGTGATTAACAAAATCACTGCCATGTCTCCACCCACCAGTAAGACAGAGACCCAAGCTTTTCTGGGTGTAGTGGGCTTTTGGAGAATGTATGTTCCAAACAACAGCCTCATTGTGAGCCCTCTCTTTTGGGTGACGTGAAAGAAAATTGATTTTGTATGGGGCCCTGAGCAGCAGCAGGCTTTTGAGTAAATTAAGCAGGAGAAAGCCCGTGCCGTGGCCCTGGGGCCAGTACAGATGGGACAGGATGTAAAGAACATCCTCTACACTGCTGCTGGAAAGGAAGGTCCCACTTTGAGTTTGTGGCAAAGAGCTTCTGGAGAGACCCGAGGCCGACAAGTTGGATACTGAAGTTGAGCGTACAGGGGGTCTGAGGAGCATTACCCTCCTGAAAAGGAGATCTTAGCTGCATGCAAGGATGTTTGAGCTGCTTCTTTTTGGAGAGAAATGGTTTCCAAACCAAGGTCCAAAGCAAAAATGAAAACCTCGAAGTTAGACCTGACCAATCACAGGAAGCACCGGCATCAATGTCAGTTGCCCCCATGGAAGGCCAGAAATGGAAACGAGAAGAAGCAGAGAAAGAAGAGGAAGATCCAGGTGAGGGTCCTCCTCAGCACCACCACCACCACCTAAAAAGGCCACTAAGAAAAGTGAGAGATATGGAGAGGAAAGTGATGATGAAGAAATCACTGTTACCACTATTCATCAGCTCCTAAAGATGACTGAAATCCAAGGTTCAAGAAAGGAATTTGTACGGTGCTCGGATGAACCTGTTGTCACCTGGTTGCTGTGGTGCTGGGACAACGGTACCAGCAGCGTGTCCCTAGATGGCAACGAAGCCCGCCAACTGGGAAGCATTGCTCGAGACCCAGCTATCGACAGAGGGATTAGTAGATGTCTGAGTGGAGTTGCTACCCTCTGGGAACGAGTACTAGTGGCTGTAAAGGAGAGACATCCTTACAAAGACAATCTGGAGCCTAAGGTGGAAAGATGGAATACTGTGGAGAAAGGCATCCAATTTTTGAGAAAAATGGTTGTAGTAGAGATGCTGTATGATCCCAGTTTCGTCTCTAACAATCCACACCAGTACTGTGATCCTGAGAAAGTACGGTGTACAGCCAATATATATCGGAAGCTCTCAAAAACAGCACCAGAAAGGTACGCAAGTACACTGGTAGCAATGTTTCATACATATGAGGGCCGAGACAGAAGACTCACATTTTATGAAGTGATTACTACACTTCAAAACTTTGAACAACAGCTTCTGCCATCACATGTTTCCATTGCAGATGTATCAACAGTACCAGGAGAAGTAGGTGAAATAAAGAAGACACAGAAAATTATACTGGAGGAATTGTCCTTACTGATTAACAGGTATGGACCTGTGTCAGTATCAGAAACACCTGATGAAGAAGAGGATGATCCAAAGAATCTGATGAAGGAATCGATCAAACTGGTGAAAGTCTCAGCCATCAAAGGCAACCGCCTCTCTGCTCGAGCAAATGACAGCAGTAACTTCATGTCGCATGTGTCCATGTGGAACTTCTTACGAGAAAATGAAGAGGACGTGAAGAAGTGGCATAAAAAACCAACCTCTGCACTGCGAGCACGGGTGAGAGAATTACAGCAGAGATCAGCCACCAACGAAATTGCTCTGCTCACCGCAGGTAACCAATAGAGGGGCCCTGCCCTCAGCCAGGGTGGGAAAGGAATAATAGGGTGTATTGGACTGTGTGGATTAGATGGCCTGGCACATCAGAGCCACAAAAATATAAGGCACTGGTGGACACCGGTGCACAGTGCACTCTAATGCCGTCGAGTTATAAAGGGACAGAATTGATTTATATTTCTGGGGTGACTGGGGGCTCTCAGGAATTGTCTGTGTTGGAGGCAGAAATAAGCCTCACCAGTGAAACCTGGCAGAAGCATTCTGTAGTGACTGGACAGGGGGCTCCATGCATACTCGGTATTGATTATCTCAGAAGGGGACATTTCAAGGATCCCAAGGGATACCGATGGGCTTTTTGCAGACAACATTCAGCAGCTGTCTGTTTTAGCTGGCCTGTCAGAAGATTTGTCTGTTGTGGGGGTACTGAAAGTAAAAGAACAGCAGGTACCGATTGCTACAAAAACAGTCCACAGACGACAATACCGCACCAACAGGGATTCCTTGCTCCCCATTAATAACTTGATCCATCAGCTAGAGAGCCAGGGAGTGATCAGCAAAACCCACTCACTGTTTAACAGCCCATATGGCCAGTGCGTAAAGCCAGTGGAGAATGGAGGCTGACGGTAGATTAACGTGGCCTGAATGAAGTCACACCCCCACTGAGCACTGCTGTGCCAGATATGTTGGAGCTGCAATATGAACTGGAGTCGAAAGCAGCCAAGTGGTATGCTACCACTGACACTGCCAATGCATTCTTCTTTATTCCTTTGGCCACAGAGTGCAGACCACAGTTTGCTTTCACCTGGAGGGGCGTTCAGTTCACCTGGAACTGTTTGCCCCAGGGGTGGAAGCACAGTCCAACCATTTGCCATGGGTTGATTCAGACCACACAGGAACAGGGTGGGGCACCTGAGCACCTCCAGTACATTGATGACATTGTTGTGTGGAGTGATACAGCAGAAGTTTTTAAAAAAGGAGAGCGAATAATCCAGATTCTTCTGGGTGCTGGTTTTGCTATTAAACGGAACAAAGTGAAGGGACCTGCCCAGGAAATTCAGTTCCTAGGATTAAAATGGCAAGATGGGCATCGTCACATTCCAGGAGATGTGGTTGACTAAATTACCAGCATGTCACCACCCACTAGCAAAAAGAGACACAGTCTTTTCTGGGTGTAGTAGGTTTTTGGAGGATGCACGTCCCAAACTACAGCCTCATAGTAAGCCCCCTCTATCAGGTGACCCGAAAGAAGAATAATTTTCCATGGGGTCCTGAGCAGCAGCAGGCCTTTGAGCAGATTAAACAGGAGATAGCCCGTGCTGTGTCCCTGGGGCCAGTACAGATGGGACAGGACGTAAAAGGAGAGAAAGGTCCCACTTGGAGCCTGTGGCAAAGAGCCTCTGGGGAGACCCGAGGCTGACCCCTGGGATTTTGGAGCAGAGCATACAGGGGTTCGGAGGAGTGCTACACTCCAACTGAGGAGATACTGGCAGCATATGAGGGGGTTCGGGCTGCCTCTGAAGTAATTAGCACTGAGATGCAGCTCCTCCTGGCACCTCGACTGCCAGTGCTGAACTAGATGTTCAAAGGAAAGGTGCCCTCTACCCATCATGCTACCGATGCCACCTGGAGTAAGTGGATTGCACTGATTATACAGCGAGCTCGGATAGGAAACCTCAGCCATCCAGGAATCTTAGAGGTGATCATGGACTGGCCTGAAGGCAAGAAATTTGGAACATCACCAACAGAGGTATCACATGCTAAAGAGGCTCCACCATATAATGAACTAACAGAAAATGAAAATACATGTATCCTGTTCACTGATGGATCATGTCATATTGTTGGGAAGCATCACAGATGGAAGGCTGCTGTGTGGAGCCCCACATGACGAGTTGCAGAGGCCACTGAAGGAGAAGGAGAATCAAGTCAATTTGCAGAGGTAAAGGCTGTCCAACTGGCTTAAATGTGGCTGAACAGGAGAGGTGGCCAATGCTGTATCTTTATACTGACTCTTGGATGGTGGGAAATGCTTTATGGGGGTGGTTGCAGCAGTGGGAACAAAACAACTGGCAACGGAAGGGTAAACCTATCTGGGCTGCTGAACTGTGGAAAGACATTGCTGTCCAAACAAAGAAGTTGGATGTAAATGTGCGCCATGCAGATGCTCATGTGCCCAAGAATCAAGCTACCGAAGAACAGAAAAATAACCATCAGGTAGATCGAGCTGCCAAAATTGAGGTGTCTCAGATAGGCTTGGACTGGCAGACCTTAATAACGCTGTGACACTCATGGATGGTGGCAAATGTTTTATGGGGGTGGTTAACAGCAATGGGAACAAAATGGCTGGCAACAGAGGGATAAGCCTATTTGGGCTACTGTACTGTGGAGAGACAATGCCGCCCAAATAAAGAACATGGTTGTAAAAGTGTGTCATGTAGATGTCCACGTGCCCAAGAGCCAGGCTACTGAAGAACAACAAAATAACCATCAGGTAGATCAAGCTGACAAAGTTAAGGTGGCTCAAGTAGACTTGGACTGGCAACACAAGGGTGAATTATTTTTAGCTTGATGAGCCCATGAGACCTCAGGCCATCAAGGAAGAGATGCAACATAGAAATGGGCTAGAGACCGAGGGGTGGACTTAACTACGGATGCCATTGCACAGTTTATCCATGACTGTGATACATGTGCCACAATTGAACAAACCAAGAGGATGGTTGATGAAACCACTTTTGGGGGAAGGGTGATGTCAAAAGTAGAAATATGGGGATGTGTGGCAGATTGCTTATATCACCTTGCCATGAACTCGCAATGGCAAGCATAATGTGCTTGCCATGGTGGAAGCAACTACTGGGTGCCTTGAAACATATGCAGTACCCCATGCTACTGCCTGAAACACCATCTTAGGTCTTGAGAAACAAGTCCTGTGGCAACATGGCACTCCAGAAAGAATTGAGTCAGATAATGAGACTCATTTCAAAAATTATCTCGTAAATACTTGGGCCAAACAAAGATCATGGCATCAAATGGATTTATCATATCCCCTATCATGCACCAGCTTCTGGTAAAATGGAAAGATACAAAGGGTTGTTTTAAAACCATGTTGAAAGCAATGGGTGGCAGAACATTTAAGCATTGAGAGAAGCATTTGGCAGAAGCCACCTGGTTGGTCAACACTCAGGGATCCATCAATTGTGACGGTCCTGCCCAATCCATATCTCTACCTACAGTAGAGGGAGATAAGATCCCTGTAGTACATGTAAAGAACACGCCGGGAAAAGTGGTTTGGGTCCTTCCAGCTTCTGGAAAGGGCAAACCTCTCCATGGAACTGTCTTTGCTCAGGGACCTGGGTCCACATGGTGGATGATGCAGAATGGGGATGTTCAATATGTACTAGAAGGGAATTTGATGTTGGGGGAGTGCAGTCAGTAATTCCATGTGTATACTTGCATATATGTTGTGCGTGTGTGTATTTAATGCCTATTAATCATTGTTCCTGCATATACATTAAGCATGATGTTGTGATGTGGAATAAGGGGTGGAATGTCATGGTTTTACAATTTTTGGTATTGATATTCCACATCATAACATCATGTAGTGTATTGGGAGTTAAGGAGTTAATGCTCCAGCTCCATGAATCATCAATATTTATGGGTATACCTGTCTCAGAAGAGAAGAACTACATTCCCCAGAGGACTGTGCCATGCTTTGCATTTTTACTTGTTTCTGCTCAGAGGGAAAGATAAACTGTCTGCGGTCATGGGACCTGCTGTCTTTCCTTTGGGATCAACTCAGCAGTGGGTGCTCGCTGCTGTCTCACCTTCAGCATTTAGCATAAGGCTTTCAGTTTATTGGACACTCTCTCTTGCTCATTTTTTTATTTATTTATTAGCTTCAATTCCAATTATATTGCATTATATTGTGTTATTTTGCTTTCCAATATCTTATTTAGTAGATTAGCTTTCCTCCTCAGGTCACTGCCGCTGTTTTGTTTTTAGGCCCATCTCCCATTTCCCTTCCCCGTGCTGTGGGTCCCCCACACCAATTGTCATGGAACCAGGCTGAACCAACCTGGTAAACCACTGACAATGAAGGAGGGAGAAAAAGCAACCAAACCTTAAATAACCTCATTTACATACATTACTGGAAGAATGTAACACAGAAAAACAGGATTTTCCCTTCTGAGGGGAGAAGCCCCTAGGGAAGTAGTGGATACCAAATGCTTTCCTGTGCTCAACACAAGGTTTTGGCAAGTAACTGCCAAAACAGAGCACACGCGTGCTCATTTAGCAGAGGAGATGCCTCTTATTAACATGGACTGGAGGTGGAATCCATGGAAGTGAAGGTTTTGATGATTTGCTTGAATGCATTATTTTTCTGATGGTGTAAGTGAAGTGTTGATCAGAAGGAAAGCACCACTGCTTAACACCAGAGCCCCAGACAAAAGCTGAACAAAAATACACATTCTGTTTAACAGAAATAACATGTCATGGATCAAAATGAACACAACAAAGCAATCAGAGAGATACCAAGACAAAGCCTATCACCACTCCTGCAGGAATGGGTATGAAAAGGACATCCCTCAAAATGTACAAGGGAAGTAAATTTGTGTTTAATCCACCTGAAGATGCGCAGGTGGGATCATGATGGTCTCAGTAAGAGCTGTGAGGTAGGTAAGCAAAGCACCAGAGAACCTCAGCTGTGCTAGGAAAATAAGTGAAAACTGGAGAAGCCCTCAAAGTCTACTTCGCAGATATTGCTGATATTCTCTCAAGAGAGCTGGTTTATGTCTTGCAGATGCTGGCAAAAACATGAGCGTGATGCTGAAATAGGTTTTAATTATGGTATTTGAGTATCAAAAATCTCAAGTGTTCAACTACTAGGCTCACAACAGCTAAAAAGGATATTATGCCACCTACTGCCACTGCTTGACAAAAAGCTAACAAAAGGGCAGGTAAGAGTTTTTATTACCTTAGCAGGAGACAGCACTACTAAACAAAGGACTCATCTAAGTTCCATGTGTAGTGACTGCAGCATGCATAGATACAAGCACAGACAGGTGATCTGCAGTTTTAAACACTTTGCTGTGAAGCCTTAGATATACAACTGCAGGTCCCCTTCACACCAATGCAACATGCTCTCTGAAGTCAGCAGTAACCAGCTAAGGACAACTACAGACACTGAATTTACTTCTGAGGTGCTTACTCCAATTTAATTTCATATCCTTCCTAATTTCAGTGCTGTTTGGTAAACACCATTAGTGTAATGAAGTTTAGCTGAGAAAGTCAAGGTAAGGAACTTTTCTTTTTCAGGCCCTTGGCATGGTCTAGTTGAAATGCCTACTGTTTTTACACAATACCAGGCATTTAAAAGCCAGGCACTGAAAAAAAGCATCTTTCAAACTTCATGGCTCATGGCCTTTGTGTCCAACACAGAAATGCCAGCTGAACTGTAGGAAATTTACTTCTGGTACCCACTTGCTTCTCTCCATTCTCTCAAAGGAGGAAGGCAGCAACACATTTAGGAGGTGTCCTTTGAGAAGAGATGATGCTCAAAGAAAGCACAGTTATCACTTCATGAAAATATCCTTCAAGATGTGTAGATCTCTAAGTATTTAAGCACCTATCTCAGATCTGGCCTTACTTAGAGGAAGACTACAGCTCCTTTATGGGAAAGACTCCAAGAAGGATTGTTTTATTATTTCTTGCTGCAAATAGCCTCTCTTCTCCCTTCATCTCCATAGCTCTTCTCCAGACAGTCCATACAGACAAAGATAATTTGGAGCAAGAAAGATGCATTTCCCCCCCTTTGTTTAGATAGAATAGCACATTTTTATACTTTGAAATAGAGATTCATTCAACAGAGTCTAGGGAGACTCCAAACCAGAAAATACTATCCTAGGACAAAGGTGATGGTTTGCATCTTGCCTGTGTCAGGCTCTAGCCTACACTCATGGTCTATGAACAGACAGAGGCAGCCAGGCTGCTCTCCATGAGTGGACAGCAGCTTTATTCCCATCAGAGGTGACATTAAAAACAGTGTTAAAGACAACTATCTGATAGCTAGTTTGTGTGTGTATAAAAAGTATAATAAAGCAAATAAAATTAATGTTGTCCAGCACAAAGTTACTGGATCTCAGACTCATTGGCATTTGCTTTTGGACTGAAGAGGGAAATATCTCTAAAATTTCCATTGATCTGCAAAGCAGAAACATCTGAAGTGTTGTCACAGGCCATCTCTAACTGCAGGCAGCAGGAGACAAGCCTGGGGTTAAGAAACTTTCTCTCTCCCTTCCACAGCAGATGTAATTGTAATGAGTACAAAGCACAATTAGGAAGTTTACAGGATACAGGCTAACTCAGCCAGAAAATACAAAACACAAACATGGAAAAAAAGCATCATCGAGAAAACTGTCAACAGCTTTCAGATTAGCAATGTACTCTTGTTGAAGTAACAACAGAAGCACCAGAACAGCTACCCCAAACTGACTCTGGGACTTGCCTCTGTCAGAAGTGATTTCTTCTGCAATCCAATATATAAGTTCTCACAAGTCTACAATTTAACTAGAAAAAGGCTGCCTAGTGATCTCCATCAGGATTTGTGGAGGTTTTCCTTCAGTTCCCAGAGTAATTTATGCCACACAGCCACATAAAGACTTTTACTTTGTTCACCAGTGCTAGTTGGTATTCACTCCCCACTCAGCAAACTGCTTCCCACTGGTGCCAGTGGAAGCTCCCCAGGCCAGCAGTGAGCCTGGGATCCACTGCCATGTGAATGGCCATCAAATGCAGCTTGTACAGACACAGCCAGAGCTTTTCTGAAGTTAAGCATCACACCCCTCCTCCTTGGGAATTAGAGGTTAGCTACCAAGGAGAAGAGTGTGTTTATTAGCAGGAACAACTTAGTTATTATACCATACTGGTTATAACATGTCACTCTATCATCACCCTATCACCACTCCATTTGCTCTGACTTTAATGGTGTTATACTTAAAGTTATAATTACACATTATACTGTGGCTCTCCTACACTTAAAAAGAACAAAACATAACATTACACAGCTCATAAATACAAGGACATCATGCATAAGCACACATGTCCACATAAAACCTTCAATTTAGGTTGCAAATATGTTTATAAAGACTTTATGAGGATCCTAGTCTGAATGTGGTAATTGTTAGCACCACCTCTTGGTTAAAACGTCAAACTGCATGGGACTACTAGCCAGTGCTTCTTGCAGACAGTTGTTAGTTACAAAAGCATATTGATTTATTGGTTATTACTAGTTATTACTCCTTTTTGTTCTAAATAACTCCTTGAATTATTTTAGAATTTAGAAATGTTCATTAACCTGTAACAATCAGAGCCAAAATCAAGTGAAAAAGGATGTGTGTGCCAAATTTAGAGTTCCCTCAAAACTTTAACATTGGTTCTAAAGAGACATATGGCACCCTCATAAATAACAATCAAATGGTATCGGAGAACAAACTAATTTCCAGAAGGAATTAGTTGCATCTTGGTGATGTGAAAATTCACAGTACAACTCTACCAAGGTCTTCCCCACACCTAGAGACTTTTAACCCTAAGAAGTTCAGTCAAAATAAAAACTCATTGTATGGCATGCATTGATTTTTAGTTACTCCCATGTCTCTGAAGAACCAAGAGCCCCTTGTCCTGGAGGAAACAGGACCAAGAGGATTTACCAAGAGGATTTCCAGCAAAGGGAAGCCCTACCCCTGAGAAGCATCATGGGAAGCCTTGCAGGGGTACCTGGGCAATAATCCTCCATGACAACCCAAGATATCCCATATGGCTATGTGCCTAACATCCATATGTTGCATAGGAATCAAGTGATGAAATCAACTGCCTACAAAGTGATAACACATTGTATGAACATTGAGCTATCACTCAACGTGTATGAATGCAGCCAACAGTATAAGAGTGATGTGACTTTCCTACATAAATGGGAGTAAAGATAAGACAGAAGACTGGAGAACAGAAAGAAGGAAGGAAGATGGGAAGAAAAAAGATGAATGAAGGAAGAAAGGAAAAATTAGAAGGAATCTATCCCTTTTAATTCATTCATGAGTTTAATTGTGTAGTACAGGCAAACAGAAAGGAATACCTTTTTAAAAACACTAATTATAAAACATGTACAGTATGTACTTCTTTTAAGTTATCAAAAAAGAATGAAGGAGAACAAGATCTCATTGCTTGTTAGCTAAAATTTCCTAGCTTCCCTTTGCTTCATATTCCTAAAGGGAATACTCCAGAAAGGAATTTCCTTTACTTCACGTGCTTAGATTTTCTACTTGGCTACAGTAAATTTATATAAGTAAATCTATTCTGAAAACAGAAGCATCTCAGTTTGCAGACTCCCAGGCAGAACTGACAACAGCATATGCTAGCCCACATACTTCTTGATCACAGAAAAGAACAAACATGCACACTATGGTCAAGTCCTGCTTTCCTTATTCTTCAAGTCCAGCTGAAATTAAAGATACATGAAAAAAGCATGCATGATGAGATCAGTGACTCGAAGAAAATTTCAATTCCAAGGGTAAAATGAGTTTGTTATGCCTTTTGGATAAAAGCAGAAGTTTTAGCTTAAACTTTCAAGAACAATTTTCAAAAAGACATTTAAAATTCAAGTGTGGTAATTTCTCAAAACCATATTACCTTCTCAGGGCAAGCACTATCAGCTATCAGTTTTGAAAGTCCCACACTTCAACTGTGAAAGCTCTTGGCTTTTAGCTGTGATGTATTCAGCTGAAAGTGTGCACATTGACAACTACTCACATTCCTGTGCAGGTGAAATTCCTGTCAACGGTTTACCGGGCTGGATCGGCCTGGTTTCATGATGATTGGTGTGGGGGACCCACGGACCCATGCCCCAGGAAAGGGGAAGGGAAAAGGGAAAAGGGAGATGGGCCTAGAAACAAAACAGCGGCAACGATCTGAGGAGGAAAACTAATTTACTAAATATGATATCAGAAAGCAAAATAACAGAATATAATACAATATAATTGGAATTGAGGCTAATTAATCAAGTAAAATGAGCAAGAGAGAGTGTCCGATAAACTGAAGGCCTTACGCTAATGCTGAAGACGATACGGCAGCAATCACCCACTGCTGAGTCGATCCCGAAGGAAAGAGAGTGTCCCGTGACCGCAGAGAGTTTTTATCTGTTCCCTCTGAGCGGAAAACACGTAAAAATACAAAGCATCGCAAAGTCCTCTGGGGAATGTAGTTCTTCTTCTCTTCTGAGACAGGTATACCTGGAACCATCAATGATCCATGGGGCTGGAGTATTAGCTCTTTACCCCTTAATGCAATACATGATGTTATGATGTGGAATACCAGTACCAAAAATCATAAAACCATGACAATTCCTCAGTCACATCCCTACTCTTATTGCAGTTGTTCAAATGTTCTCACCTGATCAACTGGGACAAAGAACAGGCAGCCATTGCATGCACAGGGAAGGAGTGATCCAGCTGCAGATGTTGCTCTATGCTGTCCACAAAAAGATGATGGAGCAGTTGATAGGGTAGGAACATGCAGGAGGTAGTGGGAGACATTGGAGTTTTCTGTTGTTTTTATTTATTTAGCAACATGAGTTCCTTGACAGAGGAAAAAAGATGGGAAAACATGCTTTTGAGAACCTGGTATCCTGGTTATCTATTACCTGACAGTGCTGAGAAGACACAGTCAGCATCATGCCCACCACATCTCTTCATCAAGCTGAAATGCTAGTGAATCACCATCCCAGCTGCACCTGTGACCACACTGTTCAACTAGTACAGCATCTTCTACCACAAACTCCTAGTGAGCCCTCACACCCTTATTTTCAACTATGGTGGGTCAGGCATCTACTGGAAGTGGATACATGAAGCCTCCCTTCTGGAGGTCAGTACTTAGTGGACAGAGGACAGTGCTGGGTCCGGTCCTGTTCAACATCTTCAACAGTGACCTTGACGAGGGGATAGAGTCCACCCTCAGCAAGATTGCTGATGATACAAAGCTGGGAGGAATGGCTGACACACCAAAAGGCTGTGCTGCCATTCAGCAAGATCTGGACAGGTTGGAGAGTTGGGCAGAAAAGAACCAGATGAGGTTTAACAAGTGCAAGTATAGACTCTAGCACCTAGGGAGGAATAATCAGGCTGGGGGATGACCTGCTGGAGAGGAGCTTTGAGGGGAGAGACCTGGGTGTCCTGGTGGATGATAGGTTGCCATGAGCCAGCAGTGTGCCCCGGCAGCCAGGAAGGCCAATGGCATCCTGGGGGTGCATTAAAAAGAGCATGGCCAGCAGGTTGAGCGAGGTGATCCTCCCTCTCTACTCTGCCCTGATGAGGCCTCACCAGGAGTACTGTGCCACGTTCTGGGCTCTCCAGTACAAAAGAAGACTGGGGCCTCCTCAAAAGAGTTCAGTGGAGGGCTACAAAGATGATAAAGATTGTGGAACACCTCTCTTATGAGGAAAGGCTGAGAGACCTGGGTCTGTTCAGCCTTGAGAAAAGAAGACTCAGGGGATCTGATCCACATCTATAAATATCTAAGGTGCGAGAGGCAAAGGGACAAGGCCAGACTCTTCTAAGCAGTGTGTGGTGATAGGACGAGGAAATAGCCACAAACTGATGCAAACTGAAGCTCCAAGCAAATGTGCATGGGAACTTCTTCACAGTGCAGGTGACAGAGCACTGGAACAGGTTGCCCAGAGAGGAGACTCCTCGGGAGACATTCAAGACCCACCTGGACACCTACCTGTGCAACCTGGTCTAGGAAGCCTGCTTTGGTAGGAGGGCTGGACTAGATGATCTCTAGAGGTCCTTTCCAACCCCTACAGTTCTGCAATTCTGTGACACATGAGAGTTTCAGTCAGAAGAGGCTTGAGACCCACACTTGTGATATCTGTTAAAGCAAGAATTCATAGATTCATAGATTCATAGATACATTAGGTTGGAAAGGACCTACAAGATCATCTAGTCCAACCATCCTCACACCACCATCCCTACCCACCAAGCTACTAAATCAAATCCCTTAGCACCTCATCTAAATGCTTCTTGAACAGCACTAGGGACGGTGCCTCAACCACCTCCCTAGGCAGGCCATTCCAGTGCCGGACCACTCTCTCAGAGAAAAAATTTTTCCTCAAGTCTAATCTAAATCTTCCCTGGCACAACTTGTGGCCATTCCCTCTTGTCCTGTCATTAGTTACCTGGGAGAAGAGGCTGACCCCCTCCTTACCACAGCCTCCCTTCAGGAAGCGGTAGAGTGCAATGAGGTCTCCTCTAAGCCTCCTTTTCCCCAAACTAAACAATCCCAGCTCCCTCAGCCGCTCCTCGTAAGACCTGTGCTCCAGACCCCTCACCAGTTTTGTTGCCCTTCTCTGAACACGCTCCAGGGCCTCGATGTCTTTCTTGTAGTGAGGGCCCCAAAACTGAACACAGTACTCAAGGTGCAGCCGCACCAGAGCTGAGTACAGGGGGATGATCACCTCCCTGCTCCTGCTGGCCACACTATTCCTAATACAGGCCAGGATGCCATTGGCCTTCTTGGCCACCTGGGCACACTGCTGGCTCATGTTGAGCCAAGCATCAACCAACACCCCCAGGTCCTTTTCCTGTATACACTCCTCAAGCCATTCTGCCCCAAGCCTATAGCATTGCATGGGGTTATTGTGGCCAAAGTGCAGGACCCGGCACTTGGCCTTATTGAATCTCATCCCATTGACCTCAGCCCAACTGTCTAGCCTATCCAGATCCCGCTGAAGGGCCTCCCTACCCTCAGGCAGATCAACACATCCTCCCAACTTGGTGTCATCTGCAAACTTACTGAGGGTACACTCAATCCCCTCATCCAGGTCATCAATAAAGATATTAAACAGTATGGGCCCCAATACCGACCCCTGGTGGACACCACTCGTGACAGGACGCCAGCTGGACTTGACTCTATTAACCACTACCCGCTGGGCACGGCCCTCTAGCCAATTCTCAACCCAGAGAAGAGTGAACCTGTCCACACCATGGGCTGCCAGTTTCCCCAGGAGAATACTGTGGGAGACCGTGTCAAAGACTGCTGAAGTCCAGGTAGACTACATCAACAGCCTTTCCCTCATCTACCAGTCTGGTCACCCAGTCGTAGAAGGAGATGAGGTTGGACAAGCACCACCTGCCCTTTGTGAACCCGTGCTGGCTGGGTCTGATCCCAATTGCCATGCACGTGCCGTGTGATCTCCCTCAAGATCAATTGCTCCATAACTTTCCCTGATACCGAGGTCAGGCTAACAGGCCTGTAGTTCCCCGGATCTTCCTTACGGCCTTTCTTGTAGATGGGAGTCACATCAGCAAGCCTCCAATCTTGCAGGACCTCTCCAGATGACCAGGAATGCTGATAGATGGCAGAAAGCGGCTTGGCAATCACCTCTGCCAGCTCCCTCAGCACCCTTGGGTGGATCCCATCTGGCCTCATGGACTTGTGGCAGTTCAGATGGAGGAGCAGGTCTCTGAGAGAATGAGGGTAAGTAGACTGTGCTGTGAAAGCTCTCATAGCTCTCATACTTTTAGAGTCTGGAGCAAGATAGCAAGTAGGTAGAAAGCTGTCTTCTTTGCCTGAAGATAGAGGAGAAACAAAAGGCAAGTTTCTGAGAGAAGGCACAGTGGTAACACTGAGAAATGAGACATGGGACATAACTGACTAAAAGCAAGTAATGAGGGACTGAGCCACTTCTACTCATGAGATCATACGTGCCAGTAAGAGCCATAGTAATCTGCAATGACAGCTGGGGCACTGAGTTTCTTCCCCAGGGTTCAGAAATTAGCTGTGAGTAAAATATAGCCATGACATTTCTGTATCAGACAATAGAAAACAGTGCAAGAGCACTGGAGGAAACAGGACCACTAAACTCATCTCCCAAAGACACAGTGCAATGCATTTACTGAGAGCGCCTAGAGAGTCACAATAAGTTCAGATTTCTGCTTCCTAGGGAAAGATCAAGAACATATAGTCCAAGTGCTGTCAGCACTACAGAAAAAACAGCCAAACCCTCTGAACAGTGTTCACCAGCGGTTATAAGGCCGTAGCAAAAATGGATGAGTCAGCATATACTTCAACATAAATCAACTAAACAAAGTGCTTGAGAGAAGCATCATCCCATCTACCATGGACAACATCTTTCCAAGATGAATATTTAAGCTCTTCCCCCCCTTTTAGACACCGCAAATAGTTTTTGGCATTTCCTTCCACACCCAGATGGCGCCAAGTTTACTACTCTTATTATGCATTTGGATGATGATCTTTCAGCAGACTGCCTTTTGGCATTACTTCTGCACCCAGCATCTTTCAAAGGAAATTACAAGGCTACTGCAGCACCTGGAAAGGGATGGTTGCTTGTATAGACAAAGTGCTGGGATATTGCCATTATGAAAAGAATGATAAAAGCCTGTCTAGATTTCTAGAGACACTTGGTATTCAGATCTAAAATGCAATAAACATCAGGATACATGTTGCTTTCAACTTACGGCAACCTAGGTTACAGTCCGCTCCGGCCTGCAGTGGTCTGAAAGCCTTCAGGCCCAGCGCCCGACCCTGTTGGTCCCACGCCCTGCCTGGACCATTCGCACACCATGAATGCATCAGTATGATGGGTGGCAAAATGGCGTTTATTGCAAGCAACACACTCTTCTTATAACTTTCTTCATCACAGTACTACCAATCACCTATGCTACGGTTATCTCTGCCCAATAGATGTGTGGCATGTCTTGTCTTCTCCATATATGGCCTTACTTGTTCTTCTTCTCTTATCTTCAAGATAGTGTTACCATGGTTTCCCATGGGTCAAGGGGCCCCTGCAGGTCCTATTGCCGTCTGGTGACTGCCACAGCTTCTTTCCAAGTTCTCAATTAACTTCAGATACACCAAAAGGAGATGAAGCACTGAGACAACATGCATAAAAATCTAGGCAAAGGGGCACAGTGAGAAAATTTAAATTGGCATAAGAAAGTATAAATTAATGCAAACTCTTGAATCTCAGTCAAAGTGAAATAAGTACTGAGTTATGGATGGCAGTAATATATCCTTGGAATGGATTCTTGGCAAGTAAAAGTACCTGATATTTAAACATAATACAAGAATGTCCTTAACAGAACAGAAGCCCTACCTGTAGCATGCCTGTGCTCACTTCCCATAACCACATGGATAACTGTACTTTATATTGCTGAATTATTTCAATCTGGTCAGGCTGGCTGAGCTGCTCCCAGTGATTTGTTGATGGTATAAATCATTCTGCAGACTGAGGAGTGTCTCCTTATAAAGGAAGCATGTAAAAAAAAATGTACTAAAAAAACAACCAAAAAAAAACTCTTCCAGAGTCACTCAGTCTTCTGACTGACTGCAAACCACTTGTACCCATGATAAATAGGAAAGACTTGGATCATATGCCAGTGACTTGTCAAGCACTATTTAGGGCTTAATCAGGTACAGTTCACAGACATAACACAGTATTGTGACTAGCACAGCCCTGGTAGTTATAATGGTACCCTGTTTAGATACCTTGCATACGTGGAAGTTGTATGAGCATTGCAAATGCTTGCAGAAATTAACATTCCATGAGAGAGATCTGCAAGTCTTAAAACAGTTTTCAGATTCATAATTATAACATCTGACTGTCTACTGACCAAAAGTGTTGAGATGCAGCAGAGTATGGGAAGAGTGACTGACTTAAATACATTAAAAGCATACTCAATAACTGGATTCTTATTCCAAAAAGAAGCAGCATTTCAGAATGAAGCGAGGCCAATGTTATCCCAGCAAATACCTCTATGGAACTTCATCTGAGAGAGCTAAAAATAAGCCAAGATGTCCTTCTAGAGGTTTGCTACTGGAAGGAGACCATCCTGCTTATTCTAGCTATGCAGTTGACTGTAAGATAGAAGACCTACCACAATTTCCTGCTAATGCCTGAGATAATTACTTCACCCCTGTTAGTCACATCAGGTCCTCACATAGGAATGTCTGACCTTGTCCTTTCCCAGAGTAACTCTCCTCCACTACACTAACAGCATTAGCAGACCCACCCCCCATTTAATCAGAATTCTCTTGCTTAGCACAATGACTTCTAAACTGGAACACCCTTACTCAAATGTTTTCAGACTTAACCTGAAATTATACATCTTTATCACTCCCCCTTTCCCCTCCTGGAACTCTTGCTTTTAGAAGCCATGTCCCATTTTTTGCCTACTCCTGGGGAAAAAAAAAAGTCTCTCATGGCATTTTGCCTGATCATTAATGCATTAATGTTGACGTACCAAAAACTTCCACTAAGATCTTTTTGGGTTGTTTTGGCATTCCACTTCTCCTCGTTTTATATAGCCCTCCATAATATTATAATTTTTGTGCTAGTAGCTTGTCCTCCTCATACATAAACCATTTCTCTCATAGCTTTCCCCCAAATGAAAATGACACCTGAAACTGTACTTTGTCCCATACAGTAACATTCAAAAACTTGCTAATGACTGATGTCCACAGAAATAGGAATTGATGCTGTTTATTAACACATCACCATGATCACTTTGTATTTAAGTGAAAGTGAACTTACATTGTACAGTGATACTGTATGTTGCTCCTTTATGAATAAAAAAAATTGCTGTATCTCAGATTCTGACCATCCTTGGAACACATTATAAGGGCTCTCCTCGAAAAACTGATAAAAACTGTAAGAAGACTGATCCCAGCTCTAAGAAATATGATCAAGGAGCCAGAATCCCCTTTCACCATATTCACCAATATGGAAGTAATAATTCCAATAATTAATGGAAGGAAATTGGATACGATCATTCCTATCTACTCATACTTAAGATAAAAGTTATGCTTATTGGCTTCTTCAGATTAAGTTCTACTAAATTTTTGCTTATAAAGGGTCTCATTTCATTTATGTTTTTCATCTGTGACATTTTCTGATTCTGCAGCCTCTGTTCATCTTGCTAAAGCTAGGTAGACCCAAGACACTAGTAACAGATACTCAAAACCAGTAAACTAATACTACTTTTAATCTTACCCTATCTATTCTGTAATAGTTGTTACATATTGCCTCCTATACCACTTCATACCGCATAGTTCTTCCTACCTTAAGGAACTAACATTCCAAGGTCTACCACTGTTAGAGTGACAAGTCACATAGCTTACAGTGAAGGTATTTCCATCTACGCAAAAATCAAGTAAATTTTCTGACAAAACCAAAATAAAATACTAAACAACAAAAGAAAAACAACAGTTCATATCAAGCTTCTAGTTGTAACTGAATTGTCACCTTAAAAAAAAAAAAAAAAAACAGAAGTCACAAACAGAAAGAAAAAGCCTCATAAAATTTTGAAAAAATCAGCAGACACTACCCCAGCCTTTGTCAGGATCTGATCAATGCAGGAGAACACCAAGCTCCTGAAAGCAAAACCCTGTCTCCAGGAGTGTGCACAGACAACAGCATTTTAAAACCCTAAAGAATTAATTGTCCAACTAACATTTGGGCTTCATTGGCAATCAGTAAGTAGATCTTATCCTACCTGCCTCTCGAAAGAAGGAAAGGTTTCTTTTCATGGGAACAGCTGAGCACCAGAACGAGTTGTCCAGAGAAGCTGCAGAGTCCCCATTCTCGTAAATGCTCAAACCTTGATCATTTTGAAGTCAGCTTTGATTTCAGCCTGGGTGTGGACTAGATGATCTCCAAACTTCCTTTTCAATATTATTTTTCTTACTTTAATTTAATCACTCACTAAATAAAAAAAATATTATAAATATAATCACACCACAGATGAAAAGGTTCTGGCATTTTTTTTCTACGATAAAATGTTTTCACCACACTGAGATAGCGACAGAAGAGTCACTGATGGAGTCCGTTTTACATACAGGAAAAGATTTCTACTTCTACAGAAATACCATAATCTCAGCATGCATGCTATTTAGACAGGTTTTATAATTGGGACTGTGACAAATTCAAGTGCTTGCTTTGCCAGGACATTAAGTCTTAATTTCTAAGAGCGCAGCTACCTCTACATCCCCACTTCCTTCCAGCATGAGTAGAGAAGGAAGGTACAAAGGAAGCCCATAGAGAGGTCACTGCCAAATCTTCCCCCTCAAACCTTAGTCTGATGATTTAAACATAAGTCTACTTTAGTTTCTTATACACACTCTATAGGCAACATTCTTCAGTACATTATAGCTTCTTCTCCTAGCTCTAACAGAGAACATGAAGTATCAGATGGGAAAAATATACTGTTATTCAAACTACTCTGTACTCACACATCAGTTTGTTTTTGACAACATTTTGAAAAGAATGCCACTGCATTTACTCAGACTGTTACTTATAAAGATACCACCTCCACAAAGAAGAAACATCTCTTTCAGTAGAGACCCCTGAAAGAGACAACATCTCCAAGATTTCCTGTATGCTGGGAGATGGATGAGGCTATAAACACAGCCAGATGATGATGGAGTTGGTACCCATAATGCAATGGAAAACCCAGCAATGACAACAGAGCAGCAAGCAAGGATTTACTCAAATGCAACAGCCAGTGGCACAGAAACAAAGGGAAGAATCTGCTTACCTTCAGAAGGCCTCAGGTAAGCAGGGACACCCAGCAAGAGACGCCCTCACCTCCACTGCCAACCCTTAAATGAGGTCTGGGAAGGGGTGGATCCTGACTCCACCCCTTCTGGTCACTCATGTGTATTGTGTGCACCTGAGCTCCCCTGGGTTGGCCCTGCCTTCCCACCAGATGCTCAAACACTGCTTCAAGCCATGACTGAGCATTTCCACTACTGCATTGAAGTGCTCAAGCCATGGAACAGCTGTTTCTGGATGCTGGGCAACCTGCCCTACATCTCTCCCATTTTGGTTCTTGATTCACACAGCATAGATCTTGCATCACACATAGTCTGTTGACTTCCACTTCTCTAGGGAATTTTTATCATTTTCTGGGTTTTGTAACTGTCATTATTCTTATTGGAGTCCTGCAGCCACTGCCAATAGCCTCAGTGCTGCCTCTGCCAGCTGTCATGAAAGTTGTATGCTCTAAAATGTCATGTACTTCAGTAAGTGGATACTCTGAAGATACAGATGTTGAATAAGAACCTAACTGCTGAGCTTCATACTGTCCTACTGAGATTTTTTCCTAAACTGTCAAAAGCAGAACAAGAAACCAGAACAGAACAAACCAGGCAGAACAGAATGAATGAAACCATCCACTAGTCAAACTATATTACCCCATGAGGGTACGTATATCTATCACGCTTTGGGTGTGTCACACTTCTGACCATTGATACACTCATCCAGACAAAAAACACTCTCCATAGGTACTAGTGCTCAAGCACAGTAATACTCTCTTAGCAGTGAAAGCTGAGTTTCCAAATAGTTGCAAGACAAAAAAAAAAATCTGTCCTGCATGTGTGAGCATCTGGTCACATCCTTTCTTTGTACTGATTTCTCCTTTTAAGAGTACAGCGTTGGGAAGCCACTTTGTGTAAAATGAAATGAAATAGTGTTACTAATGAAAGAAGAAAGTGACTTGCACAATAGATTCAGTTAGCTTTGTGGAAAACGAAGAGCTCTCCACATTCTGGAGGCATTCTGGGGTGAATATTTAGCTCACGTAGCTGTGAGAAACTTGGAAATGTGCCTAATTTACAATGGGATGGGCAGAAATGCCATTGGGAAGAAATGCTGACAGACAAGAACTGTAGTATCGAAGTGGAATTTTAATAATGATAAAAAGTGTTGTATCTGAGAGCAGCTTTGTTAGTGCCATTGCATTTCTCAGGCCACATAGCTGAACTATCAGTGGGTTTGGACTTGTCACCTTTGTATAAGCAAAGCTTGATGAAATGTGAGTAATTTTAAAAAAAAAAGCATTTCTGTGGCTTTGATTCTCTGTTTTGTGGTCGTTGCCTTGGAAGGAGCATTAGTCATTTTGGGCTTTTGCACTTGCATTGAAAAAAAATGAAAAGGGAAAAAAAGGGAAGGAGTTATAGAAAGCTGTGAGCAGCACAGTCTCCAAACCCAAAGGCATCACATCTGGCAGTGCTTTGGATGCTGCTTGCACAGCTCTGACCTTAGAATTTGGCTTCCCCATGCAATGCCCACGAGGAGCCAAGTACCCAAGGAACCAGTATGCTACTGTGAGGTCCAGTGAACATCTACACCCTATGGAAGGAAGGCTCCTACCTCCACCTGGGATCCATAGCCATCCCTTTCTCTCCTGGAGCTGGTCTGTAGCAGGTCCTGTACAACCCATTCTTTTCCAGAAGTATTTTCCACTGAGTAAGCTCCCCATTCTTCAGCCCAAACAGAAACATCCCTGTGCAACTATTCAGATGCAATGCCAGGGGCTAAAGGACGGGCAGGTGCTTGCATGCTCCCAGGAATTCACCTTTGAGTTTGTTGAAGTCTGTCAAGTCCAAGATTTCCAAGAACCCTAGCTTCCTGTCTCTTGTAAGCCATAGGGAGGTTTCCAACAAAGTTTTGATTTGCTGGAAATCTTTCAACCAGCTCTAACTGTCAGATGTGTAGCTGTGAGTTGAGAAAGTTATTGGTCGTATTTGACTTGTAGCTGCTGCTGAGTTTTATCAATCCTAAACATTTCTGAACAATAAAATGCTGCCTCTTACCTCCCTAACCAAAATGCAGAAGATTTGCAGCTAAGAATGGGATCTGTAACATGCATTACAGAAATCATCTTCCCATAGTCTTGAAGGAGAATGATTGCTATGCACACAAACAGAAAGCTCTTCAGGGCTCAGTCTTAAAGGCTTTACTGCTCTTCCTGGCTCTGGCACTCCTGCAACAGATTTGAAAAGAAATTCCAATATTTAGTTTTATAACTGCTCTAAGCTGTCATTTTGAGTTCCGTGTGAACTTTGGCTTGCTGGTCCCTCAGCTTTAAAGATTGCTTACCTGTACTTTTCTGATAGGCTCAAGGTTTACAATAGAATTTTTCTAAAGGGCATGGTAGCTTGTTGGTACTTGAACTTACCTCATGATGACTCAACATCTTTCCACAAGGAGAGCAAAAACAGCTTCTGTCCTATGTACCACGTAGGTCCTGAGTATGTTGGCTGTGCTGAGAAAGATAGGTACCTAAAAAACCTATGGAGCACCATCTCCTGATGCTCAGATTGCATTCACACGTTGCTTTGTCAAAAATGTTGGTGCTGTTAATAGCTTCTTTTCTGTATTGCTGCCTCCATCTTAGCCACCAGTGATGAATCCTGGAGGCAAAGCAAGCACTATGCTATAGAAGGAGCACCTCCAGTTCTCTATCCAGAATGATGGAAAGGGCAACCCCAAATGGAAGACCTCAACACGAAAGTCAGATTTTGCTGCATTCTAAGAGAGAAGTTCCCATCTGGCTATGCTTGTCACTTATTTGCTCTGCCTGGATGGCTGTGGCAGCTTTCCCCAACAGTTTCATTAAGAGCAGCAATATAAGGGAACATAGCTGTCACAAATCATTCAAAATTATTTACAACTTTTCCCTCATCCTTAAGGTAGGAAGAGACCAAGAAGATCAGTAGAAAGCTCCCAATAGCTGCCTTTCAGTTGCTTTTCCCAGCTTTCATCTCTTTTACATCTGCCTTCTGCTTGATGGCTTGCAGATACTTTCATAGCAAGCCACAGAAACCACAGCAGCAAGTACTTCACAGATCCTGGAGAAACCCTCAAGGGGGAAGGAAAGAAATAGGTAAGAAATTGTTACTCATTTCACTCTCCGTATTTATTTATTTTGGACCCACTGGCCTAGACCACAACTAAAACTTTATGAACCTAATAAAATTCCCAACATTCTCAGACATGGGTCATGATATTTATATATTAGTCAGAATACAAAGGTGTATTTATGAGAAGACTGGAAGTACTTAAGGATGCTTGAGCTCAGGGAAGGCATAAAGTGCACATAAGAAATGTTTTCAGAAATTAGCACGGGTATGATCAAGCTAATGGGCTTGCTTCCCACCTGGAGCGTGAAGATAAACTATACAACATACTCAAACCAGGAACATTTTGGAAACATTGCACACTTCATCACAGAACTTCCCAATTTCCTCACAGGTAGTGGTGAAAGGGGCAATCCCAGTATTTTACACTAGACATTGAATTATTTGTCTAGTCTCAGTATGGCTAAAACACAAGATCTCATTTTGGTGTTGGCAGTAGATATATGTGCTAATAAATAGAGGAAGAGTGTAATAGTAAAAATCTCCTTTCCCTTCTGTCCTCATAAAACATACAATTCAATAAGCAAGATACACTGTCTGACTGAAGTCAAGGGATAATGGGACTTGGCAACTGGTTAGGCTTTCCATCTTTGTAAATACAAAAATGCTAGAAGAAATATATGCTGGGGTATATTTTTGCCAGGAACAAATAAACAGTTCTATCAATATACATAATCCTGCTTCCCAGCTTTCCCCATTCCTCTCTCGTCTTTGTCTACCTCCACCTTCTAAATAAATAAAAAAAAAAAAATTCTTGTATTCATTCTCCTCCTGTAATGCATGATTTTTTAACATATTTCAGAATTAACTTTTTCAGACACTTCCTGTCACTGGAAGACCTCTCTCTCTCCAGAAGATCAGCATATGTCTTCAATTTAGATTATGTTCCCTGCAGATGTTGCAGGACATGAAGGCCTTGCTTTCTCTTTCATTAAAAAGGCACTTACATTTTATTGTCTTGGATGGAAAATAAGTGCATATCACAACATTAAGAAATCAGTCAATGTGATTTCATAATATCTATTTTAGAAGAAAAGGCTAACAAAGTAAAAAAAAAAAAAAAAAAGAAAAAAAAAAAGCTTTGTGTTGAATATATATCCTAAAGAGCATCTGTAAGCATCTCTCCTCCAAAGAGTACTATGGCAGAAAAGGTTTACTATCTTGGGAAGGATTCTACAACTCTAATGCACAGTCACTCTAAGAAATATGTATTATTTTCATTATTTTACATGACAATTCAGAGCACACTTGGGCACACTTGGTTCTCCACAAGATGCTCCAGGCTGTTGTGTACAGCTTTATCTGAAATTAGACCTGTTGACACAAATCCTCTCCATTCTCAAGGCACAACATAGACATCTCATGTGGACCCCAAGTAACGTCCTGCTATAAAACATCATAAAAATAAACGCTACCACAAATCTCATCAGAAAACAACATACCAGAAAAACGCATGCTACAGTCTCTCAAGGTAACAGTGAGAATGCTCACAGTGCCACAGAACCATCTGCTGTTGCCTGACCTTACAAATGTCTACTGCTAGGTATGTGTATGTGCATGTCTGCATGTGTGTGCTCTGCATTCACTCATATTTACTCATCCCATCTTTTGTGCTGAAACTAGGAAGTAAATGAGGTTCTACCCTCCAGCAGAACATATACAAACATGATATGAAATCACCAGAGCTGCCAAAAGCCCCACTGAGGAAGGAAGATCACGTATAACAAAATGGAGAACAAACCACAGTTTTTGTACAGAAAGCTTGTTTTCAACACAGATTTTATTAAGCCAAATCCTAGGTATGTCAGAGCCAAAAGCAATGGTCCATCATAACCTACATTTGTGAAGGCAAGTAATACAGTCAAATGGGTATCTCAATTTATTTCCAAAAACATAAGTCTAACAGTGGCTCTCTCTAAGATTTCCTCACCTTTCTTAAAACTGTCCATCTTCCCTTGACCCAACATGCGCTGCTTTTTATCTTTGACTGTGGCAAATTGTTCTATAACTAAAAATCCTTTGTGAAATGGAAATTCCGATCGCATTACAACTCTGATTAGTTGTTTCCACCTGTATGTCAGTGCATAGGGTGTTGGGTTTCCTGACTATATCCACCATCTCATAATCTAACACCTCTCTGCAAGTACTGTTGGCCCTTTTGTAACGACAGAGTAAAAAATGCAAGAGCAAACTGCTTCTGAAACTCTGCAGTGCCGAGAACCTGAAACCAGGCAAGCTGTCAGGACTGCGTACCCTATCAAGGGTTTGCATCTGGGCACAAATCTCTGAGATCTGGTTCGTTCCTTTGGCTAGTGAGCAACATCTTGCCCACACCCTCAGACTTCTCCCCAGTGCTTTGCCTTCCTGTGCAATGACTTTTCCCAACCCAGATGCTTTCTAGACAAAAGAAACACTGCAGGTCATGTCCCATCCTGACCAACCCCATACTGCCATCAGGACAAAGGAGGTGACTGCCCCAGAGGGATGGGGCAAGTGTTTTTTTACCTATCCTCATGGAATTGATGGACCAGCCTGGGCACAGCAGGAGCAGAGCTGCGGAAAGCAGCCATGGGGAGGCAAAAGGTTATGCTGAACATACGGTGGCTTCATGTGGGCAGGACAGCTAACAGAGCAAGTAAGCACTCCGTGCTTTCCACCATGGCATTCAAATAACATAAACCCTTCTGTAACATTTCCAGGGAGTGATTGACTGAGAAGTTTATAGGCCAGAGACTACAACAACACTCTGTTACTCCATGTACATTCATTAAAAAATATAAAAATGAAATGGAAATGTCCATATTAAAAAGATTTGATGCCCTTGGATGGACACATTTATTTTCAGGGCTAAGTTGCTTTCATTCCAAGAAGGCTGATAGAATCAAAGCCCAGAACTTGCTAAAGTCACCCCATAATGCTATCCCACAGGGCTGCTTTTGTTTGCTGTTAAGCAGTATTCTGTAGTTTCGTCTGCTAACTCAAAGGGCTGTTTGACTGGCCCAGATTAAGCCAAAAATACATAAATAGAAATCCAGAAAATATTGTAACAGATAGTCAGAATCATGAATCTGAAATCAGCAAAGCAGAGAAACTTTGTTAACATCTTCATGTAAAATAACTATTTGTTGAGGCATGCAAATAAATTCTTAATTTTAAAAGTAGCTTTGCAAGCCGAGGAATTTTGGATTACATGTACAAATATCCAGTTTGCTGAAAGCTGTGCAGCTGTGAAAAATTCTGTAACCTTTAGACAGCGCTGTGCTGCATATTTACATCCCTATGAGCCACATGGTTCCTGTCTGATGCAGCCCTTCAAGGGTCAAGTTATGCACTTTCCACAAGACAGTGCCAGCAAACCCCAAAGCAGCTGCTCTACAGACCTCACCAGTCTGCTCCCAAGCTCTTGAAGACCAGTGCATGGGATGGGCAATGCACATCAGCACAGTACATCAGGTTGCTCTTTTACAGGGGGTAGGTAGAGAGAGAAGTTGTAATGGGATGGCCATATCAACGTTTTGTCTCATTTTAGATTGTTTCTTAATACTGTCCACAAGGTGTTTGCACTTTTTTTATATTTCCACCATACACTGAAACACAGTAAAACCCAGAATTCCATAATGAAAGTTATACATATGGAAATACTGCCTTATTTTGTAGCAAAGATTTTGTGCCAACACATTGGTTCAAGACAGATGGCCTCAAATCTCTCAAAAATGCATGTGAAACCTAAGGTTGTATTTGTAGGATTTCGGGGAGTGCATTTTAAACAGATGACTAAGGGATACAGCTGGGGAGCAGGGGCTATTCACAACATGGTTATGGGACAGGAGCTGAAAGGCCAGTCACCTGGAGTGGAGAGTGAGGGCAAGCAGTTGCATCAGTTCCACCCTCACTTACAGTGAGGACCCACAGTGACCCAGCAGTGATGCTGAAACAACAGCTCAGAAAAGCAGCACACCCAAATTCGTATAGGTAGTCCAGCTATCCATATACTTTCTCTCTCTAATATTAACCTACACACTGTGAACATCAGACTTGACATAACACATACTCATCTACTGGCATGTTACAAGGGAACCTTGTTTACTTAAGTTGTTGTATCCACAGCTAAAATATTTACCATATCTGAAGAGATAGACAAGCTATGCAGTGTTAAATGATTACTGATCTCTTCCAGCTTTGCAACATTTTGGACATACCTGTAAACAAACTATCATCTTCAGTACCTCAACTGGAGGTATAGCAAAGCATAGCAGAAGGCATGCTATAAATAAGTATGGCTACCATATGGTACTTTATTCTTGCCCATGTGAATAAGGCACAGTGAGTACTCTGTCCTGTGTCTACTTTGGAAAGAACCCAATTACTTAACAATATCTAGAATGCAATGCTTTTGCACATCAAAATTAACCTTATGCCATGAAACATCACTCTAAATTGAGGAGGAAAAAAAAAAAAAAAAGCATACATATATATGAGAGTTACCACATAGTACATGTTCCCCTGTCTCAATAAATAGGGTGGTTGGCACTTCTTAAAGAGCAATGACAGCAAAATGTTCTGATGTTCGCTGTCTGCAGCCTCACTGGACTTCAGCCCCTGAATGAGAAGATGTGAGCAGAGCTCTTGCAGGCTGACAGCCCTCAGCCCCCAGCATCAGAGCTGCTGTCATCATCCCAGGCACAAGTCCTCAGGGACAGGATGATTGCCAGGCATTCCTCCAGACATCTACTGGATATCACCAGACTCAAATATCACTGTTTTTTCAGTTCCTCAGAGAAGTTAAGGTTTTCTCTCAGTCCTGACTCATCTCACCGATTTTCAGCTCATTTTCATCCTGGTCTACCTTTTCCATCTCTCAGGCCTTACCCCTCATGCCACACCAAGCAAGCAGTATCAACCTCCAGGTAAAGACTTCAAGGTCCTATTGGGACCCAGCCCTCCAGCTGGGGCTGGAAATCTGATTCACCCTCACTGCTTCTCCCTTATCCAGCCTCCTCTTTCTCTTAGCTTCCCTGCCCACATGCTCCTGTTCTCAAGTGTCTCAGATTCACCTCCTTGCACACGAGTTTCCAACACTCACCCATGTCACTCTCGCTCTCTATGTGCAACAATGACTGAATATTTCTTGCAGAACAGAGAAGAAATATTAGAAGTATTTCTATCAAAGTGGTGAGTATATGAGATATACAGAGACTGTGCTTTGCTGTACATTGCAAGTATTACTCTCCCAGATGGTCCCTATTCATATATAATTTTTTCACCTGGAAGACGCTCTCTCACTGATGTTCATAGGAAAGAAGGCAGATGATACTACAGAAATTCAATGTGGGATCTCAGGGACACTCTGAAGACTGAGTTCAGCCATGAACACCATAAAAACTAGTGTAAGTTGTCCACAAAGAAAGATTTCCCCACAGTGGCTTATGACTCATTACCTAGCTATGGTAGGCAGAGGAGCATTCTTGCAAAGGCTCTATAAGCCTCTTGGGGCTGCTGCAGAGCAAAGGAATGAAACTTCTTTACAGCAAAACATATTATAGGAATTAAATAACTTAAGTCCTTGACCACAGTATAAACATTCTCTCATATTTTTCTCCAATGGTAAGGGCTGAGCCAGTAAAATGCAGAGTTCTGTTCAGAGGGTTCACTTCTGTGTTGGAAAAAAGCTTACTTCACATGAGGAAGATGGGAGAAGAGCAGACAGACCAGTAAAGGAGGGATAGTGGAGAGGTCATGCTCAGAGAAATGACATGAAAGGACTGAAGGGAGAGAAAAAGTGACGGATAATAGGAAACAGAGAATAACATTGGACTGGTGCTGTTCTGAGGGAACAAACAAACTACAGATGGTCAAATAATTGACCACGCTAGAAATACTTTGGTGAACATCCCAAACATATCACACCCCTGAGCATTGCCTTTGACTTCAGGCTTGCACTAGCTCATGCTTTAAGAATACAAGCTGAGTATCTGTATTCCATATAGCTGGGTTTCCACCATCCCCTCTGAGCCACTGCTGCCTCTGAAATATTAGCAACTACTGAGTATCTTCTGGACATCTGAGCTGCTGAGTCTCACTTTACTCACTCCTATAAGCTACATCCTGGGTAAAGTTTAACTGCCTTTGGGGTTGGATGCCATCTCTCCTATCAATATTTACTATAGATTCTTTTTCTCTGGCCACTAATAATAGCAATCAAAAACACAAGAACTGGCTCAAATTTCATTCACAGAGATTCTCAGCTCTGGGAGATGTCCCTTAGCTCAGCCCCATGCCCAAATTCATTCCCAGGCATCATCAGTGGGGGGTTGAGCATCTTGTACAGAGAACCACTACATAACAGGAGTTACTTCTATTTAATGAAACTAAAAGTATTCCCTCTTTTATCACCTTTTTTTTTTTTAACTAGAATGTTATGCATTATCTGTTTCTTTGCATGCTGAAAACTCTAGATGTACATCTCCTTGTTCTTAAGCCATCTTGGCTTTCTGTCTTAGTCAATAGATGCTTTATTGGCTATAATTATGCCACCTCTGCTTTCCATTTCCAGAGCAAGTCATTTTTAACCTCAGATTTTTGAGTAGCTCACTGTGAAGGCACGTGTTTTTTCCCCCACCCAAAGAAATTTTAATCTGTTGCACCTTAAATTCACATTTCTTAGTATTCTCCAGCTTGTTTTCACACTCTTGGATTTGAGGCACTTCTCACTGCACTGAGCTCACTAAGATCCTGATTTAGCCAAGAAGTTAAGGACATGCTTGATTTAAAGAAGGTGCATAATCCTATCCCTGTTCAACAAAAAGGATGTATCAACTGCTTCTCCAATGGGACAAAGATTCACACTGAAAGGTTGTAAAAATGTCTATTCTTAAAACCTAATCCTCTAGTTCTACTGCAGCACCTTCTGGTTCACAAACATTTTTTCCTCAATTAAACAAAACATGATTTTGCAATACACATTTGCTTTCATCCTTTCATTTTCATGGTACTTTTAACCTTCTGCCTTTTTCAATCCCTGAGTTTTTTTTACATCCCCTAGAAAGTAGTATGTTTTACCATATTGGCATGACAAGCATTTATACTCTCGCAAAGCAAAAGACTCTATACACAGTAATCAAAGTAAAGCTGACTGGCAGTGTTTGCATTTGTGGAAGAATCAATTGTGAAGGCTCAAATTTATTTTTGTAAGGTTTTGTGCGGACATAGAGACTACCCAGAGCCCACATACTCACAGATTAGGAATTGCCTCATTTCCATTCTTAAGGGATGTAGAAAGTGACACCAACCATGCACACTGAAACATACATCCAGGGGATGAAGGAGCTGACAGAGACTACATAAGCTGCAGAGATGATGGGCTGGATTTCCATACTACCAGTCACTGCTCCATGGGGTGATTTTTTGCCTCCTCCTTTTGAGAATCAAATGAGCAAAAATCCTCTCCGCTCCTGAAAGAGCAAAGTTGTAATTTGGTAGTATGATACTGTCCTGGTGAATTTTTGTGTTCATCCCAAGCTTCTAAAGAGAATCATGCTTGCTCTAGTAACCAAATGTAAATTGAAAAGGAATGAAAAGGATGTGACAGGGCAGAGCAGCAAATCTTTTTATGAGTGAGCTTTGCCTTAATAATTAAAACTGATAAAGCAAGGATAACAGTAATTTTGCACCTTCAAGTAATCAAGAAACTTTGAGTGCCCACATTCAGTCAGATGCAGTACTTCTGAAGTACAGCTTCACTCTCTGTCTCCTATTTCTATCTATCCAAGAAGTTTTTTTCTTGGCTAAGCTGTTGACTCTGGGTGGAACATGATTTCCATGCAAACAGCAGAACAGAACACAGACCTGTTTGATTCTTGCCTTGGTGTCTTGCTTTTGGCTTAAACAAAGCTTCAGTTTAAATTATTTATGATTTTTTTGTTGTTGGATTTTAGGGGGAGGGTGTTAATAACTTTGCCTCATGTTTTAGTATTATTTGTTAAAAATATTGTGCAACTTGGTGCTATCACCCACACCCCAAAAACACTTCAGCACTTCAGCATTTTATCACTTACTCCCTTTTAACCAGAAGAAGAATTTTTCATGGTGTTAATGGAAGCGCACAGGAGAAGAGAAGCACAGAAAGGTTAGTCTAAATCAGGGCTTGGTTGTAGATTTTTTTATATAAACAAATCTAAAAGATTTTATTAACATAGGAAATAATTCAATAGAATCTGTAGGCTACAAAGCAGAGTAATAACCCTCAGATGGTACAGTTACCCAGACAAATGGAAAAACTTGTCTTTGTACAATTAAGGGTTAGTGTTGAAGAGATGATAACACTATAGGAGATAGGAGGTTAGAGATAGGTATTGCTCTTCTAGGGTATAAAGAACAAGCACATTGCTATCATGTTATCCAAGTTTGGCTGTTGCTATCTAACACTAAATTAAGATATTTAATATTTCTTCATAATAAAGAAGTCATAAATTACAAAGTACTGAATCCTTTGGGTAGCACAGTTTTGTAAGTTTGAAGACAAAGAAGAGATCAAGTTTCATTCCTGTCCTCACTATAATCTGTGTAGTAACCTCCAGGTCAGTGAGAGAGGTGAGAGCCTATGGAGGTAAGCCTCCAGTGGGAACAAGTAATTTTGATTTAGATTGCTTTGATTTCTTAAAAGAACATAATTCTGTGTGAATAATTTTGGAGCATTTTGCCTCAGAGGTCTGAAAGAACACAATTTGGTATGACATTAATTTGGGGATTATTTTGTAACTGAGACCTCTCTTTATATTTATCTACTTTTGCTGTAAAATGTTCCTTTCCAAGAAATAATTTCTGAGTCATTCTGTTCCTGTGTCATGTAAAGATTCTTTCTTCCCATTGTCAGTGTTTGGGTTTTTTGCATGAACCACCCATTTCTCCACACTAACATGCATTAGTTACTAACAAAAAGGTAGATGAGACAACTCAGTGGCTGGCCATCTTACATCAGTGGGGAACTGCCAGTTTGCTATCATCTACCTGATCATTTCAAGGTACTTTTAAGCTATTAAAGCTTTACAACAATTCATATGGTTGTTATTTTTATCCTTCCATAGAAAAGATGAAGAAAAAGCTAAGTCCAGTGATACAGAGAGCAACGGAGAGGGGCCCTGAAGCTGATAAAGCTGCAGCATTCCATCTTCTAGTTGAATTCACCTACTTCTGGAATGAGAGGTCAGCAACAATGTTTTATGATCCATGGGAAAAAATATGTGTAATCCGTGCAACTTCTTGGTCACAACTGCAACACAGACTCCTTCTCTAAGAACCAGGAAATAAGAATTAAATTGGAAAAATTCACCTTATCAATCACATGCTGCATATTTCTGCATTAGGATGCAAACAATGTGTTTATAAATTGTTCTAAAAGGTAGAGGAACATGTGACAGAAGCACTCAGCATTTGCAGCGAGATCACCATGAGAAACTGGGTGAGCACATGAGCAAGGTTGGGGCCATTTATCCACTGGTTGGTTTGGTTTCACTGCTCACAGGGTTGCCTATTCTACCAGGCTGGCTAGTGTAGCTATAGCTGTACTGAAGTGCACACGTGTCCATCCACCTGGTCTAGTGCCATGGTGAAACATTTCTAAGAGTACAACCTGAAGTCTGCTTTTGAAGTTTCTATGGGAAGAAAGAAGCCCATCCAAACAGACTGCATCCAGAACCCAGGATGTATGGAGCTGAGAATTATAGTGTCATGATAATTACAGTGTTGTTCCTACAGTGTTGGTGAATGGCTGCAGGAGCAGGGATGTCATGGCAATATGTACGAGCATAGTTTGCACAGCAGCACAGACTATAAACTCATGGAAAAGTATTAGATGTTGATAGGAGATCACGATGTTCCTAGGCCAAGTGACAAACAACTCAAGGTGGACATGAACTGCTTCAGCTGAGCAACCCAAGCTGCCAAGACGTCTATGGGAAACTTCTGTGATTATGTTGTTCAGCCTGCCTTCAGCAAAGAAGGCCTTACAGGACTGCTGATAATTGTAACTATAGGAATTTTTTAGAGTAAGCTGTCCTTGGTAGTCTATTCCGTTTAGCTAGCAGGTGTTCCCTTTGGGCTCTGTGTTATGCACTGGCCATGCTGATACGGTGCTCAAAGGAAACTACACTGTGTGAACCTCGAGAAAAGTAAAAGCAGGAGATGGTCTGTGGTGAGTGGGAGAGGAAAAGTGCACTTTGAAGGAGGGGATGCCCTGCCAGCGCTAGCGATGCCTTTCACATCCGCCACCAATGCATTCCTGCCTGGTTTCTTAGGATTAGGATGATATCAAAAGTCGCCTCCTCCAGAATGTGTTTCTCACTGCTGTGAATTGTTGGGAGTTGCTTTAAAGTTGTTTTTCTCGAGGCTCTCTACCAATGGTTGTTAGGTATTTTCTATACGCCCCTGTCTTAAACACTGTAAGAATAAGGCTGTCCGGGTAATAAACTGAAGCTTGATCATTCATATTGAGTCCTGTCGTGCTTCCCCGCCTGAGAGCAATCTACTTGGACCCTGAATCCGCGGCACTACAGTGAAAGGAGTCTAGGCTGTTATTGCATAAGAGTTAATCATTTTCCTGGCAGCGACTGCAAATATGAAAATTTTGAAACTGAATTCCCAGTTTCACCATCATCTCGCAGAAAGATGCAACCAGCAATGGAATTTCATACTCTCTCCATCAGCAGATGATTAATTCCTGGTGCTGGAGGTACATTTGAGTGACTTAGAAGAACTCTGGATGTCATGAAGAAGCAAAAAAGGATTTGACAAAGGCTTAATCATTCTATTCTGAGGACTTGCTTCATCCAAATCTCCACTGAGTAGAAGCCAGCAATAATTTTTCCTTAATAAAGGCAAAGGAACACATCAAGATAATCTGTTTGCATCTTGGGATCTCACATGAACAAAAAACTAAAGCAAGACAGATTAAAAGTAAATTATATCTTTTCGAAGTCAGATGCCTGATGTTAAGCACCTAAATGCATTTTTTTTTGAAACATGAGCATATTCTCCCAGTGCCAGAATAAATTGGCCTCTGAAACATAATTTAATCTCTGACATATTAATCACGAAGAATCATGAGTTCAATTAGAGTGACTTAAGTTAAAAGGCTTTTGTTAAACAATTCATGGGTGATTATGGAAAAAAAAAAAAAAAAAGACTCCTCTTACCTCCCTGTTCTTATGTTCTGGACACCCAAACATAAACCCCCCTCTGAAGCTTCAGGCAATTGCAGCACTTCCAAAAATGCATTTCTCAGCACTATGCTCACTTGTGGTGGTGGTGACTTCAAAGTAGCTCTCAATATTTCCCATCTTCCTTAAAATGCCAAGCTAGAGCGGAGTTACAGAAACTAATTCAAATATAATTCCAAAGGAATAGACTATGAGTACCTTCTAAAAACATCCTTTGCTAGGGCTGAGAATAAATATCATATTTTACCACCTTTCTCTTTACGGTTAATAAAAATATTAAGAATACAACACAGACCCAGCAAGTATGGACATTGGTTGGATTGCTGTAAATTTTTATTATATTTAAATGTTTTCACTACTTTTTCCACTCTCCCCTTTGAAGATCTGGAAATTATTAAAAAAAAAATCCATCTTTTTAGCAAGCGGTAGAGCAGCCAAAGTATTCTTGCCAAAACATTCCCAAAATACTGATCCAATTTTTTCCAAAATTCATAAATATTTTTGAAAAATCCGTATCTGTCTACTTTTTTATCTCCCCCCAAATAGAAAAGGTTGGTTTAAGTAACACTGCCGTTACAGACAAAGTAAACCCTGTTCATGATTCAACAGTGTTCCTATGCATTAACCATCCACTTTCTGCATTGCCCTCTGCGTGTTTGAATTTCACAGCACAAAAAGCAGGTGTCCCTCAAAACATGTTCCCCGGGGCACCTCTAGATCAGCTCTATGTGACATACAGTCTATATGTGCTATAACCTGGTTGACATACCATGAAAAATATTAACATATACAAGACTGTATAACCATGTGAGAAATACATCAATGCTGAACGAGTGCTGCGTGGCATTTGCTCTCCTCTTGGGATGAACCGTGGTGTCAGCGTTCTTGCTGTCCCTTTGAAACAGGGGTGCAAGATCTATTTGGTAAACAGGAGCGGAGCAGTGTGAAGAATGACACTACTTTACCATGATAATCTTGACACTGCTCGATGCACAGATGCCTCATGGATATTACAGAGAACTGAAATTCATGGAGAGGAAAAGGTTAGAATAGCTAATGTGAATGTTCTTCTATAGCGAGCCAAATCAGTGGGATTTCACTGAGTGCAAGCCAGTTCAGAATGATCGGTCATTAAGGGGAAAAAAATTGAAAACAGTTATTAAACCCCCCCCAGAAATCAGTAGATTCTTAAGGTTTAGAAATGCTGCTCTTGGTTTACTTTTCTGCTTACTAAAAATATATATTTTTAAATCTGAAACCTTTACTCAGGAGGTTATACTAAGGTGTCTTATCAAAAAGACTTATCTCCTTCCTTCACCATGCCCTTTTGTTGCTATATTTAGTTCAATTTCTGCCCTTCCATCTGCTAGAGCTGCCTGATTCCCCCACTGTATTTCCTAAAGATGATATTTCAGTCCTTCCCTCTGCAGACAGTGCCTCCCAGCTTGTTTCACCAGCCTGTGCTTTTAGCATGCTCCAACTTCAGATGACAAAATTATCCATGGGATGATTAAGTGAGGGAAAAAAAAGAATTATTTTCCAGATGGTGCAGGAGGAATGCCACAAGTCTTTCTGCAGTTCAACCCTTGTCCTTCCAGGCAGTAGATCTATTGACTCTTTAACTTTTTCCTTACCACTTGATAGTTTGTCTAGAAATACATATCTCCCTCAAGTTATTTCAGTCTGCCACACAGCTCAGTGGCACTGAAGTCCTGCCAGATTCAATCTCTATATTTCAGTTCTTTTGAGAAGTAATAATCTTGTCCAAAGTTCTCTGACAATACACCTTTTGTAAACTCCTGTTGCTTTTCCTTTTTCTTTTGTTTTTCCCATATTCTACTTGTCTTTCTATATCTGCTCTCATTTCATTTCAAATCCTTTCATACTGAGCTTACAGTACTGGACTACCCAGATTAATCTTTACCTACCTTCAATAGAAGATATTACAGGCATTATCTCCTAGCCATGAAACATTACTGTACTGCACTGAACTTCAATGATTTTATCCCATCATGTATGTGCTGCTTCATTCTGAATCAAGCTCCAGTGTGCTGAGCGTGTCCTTCATAGATTCTGTGTCTAATCTCCCCTTGAGAGATCTTGGTGACAGTAATTTGGCTACTTCCCAACAAAGCAGTTCCAAAATTTAAGTCTTCTGTATATGCCTACAGAGTGTGAAGGACAGAAACTGTTTTCCTTTCATCTCAAAGCTTGCTTTGTGAGGCCTTTCTGTTGATAAGACTAGCTGACAAATGCAAATTATTTAGGGGGTGTCATGGTGCCTCAGTACCTCTGCTTATTGTTGTAAAGATAAGCAGAAGCAGGGACAAGCCTGTTTTTTTCAGGGTTTGGCTTGGAGAAGCTGATCACTGCAGAAGATAATAATGCTTGTACATGGCAAAGAAGGTACCACTCCATGCTGGCTTATCTGTTGGGCCAGGTATTTTCTCCCACTAACAGAGAGAAAAGAAAAAAACTGAGAAATGGGGGATAAAAGGCCTTCGCTAAACCAAGGATTTTCGGAGAAGAACTCCCAAAGAAAAAATCTTTGACGGAGAACTCCCAAAGAGAAAAAAACCTTTGACAGAGAATTCCCTGAGGGGAAAACCTCTTTGGAAGAACCCCTTGGCCTGCTTGCTGTGAAGCTTCCTGGCTTTCTCCCATCCCCCGCATTGACCAGAGAGTTCCTGAGATCAACAGACCTACTACGAACTTTGCAGGATCCATGGTGGTGATTATACCTCTCTTGCTTTCTACCAAGACTCTTTGCTTTTTATCTCTTTTCTATCTCTCATCTTCCCTTCTCCATATCCCTAAGCAACTAGTATTTGTAATAAACTGGTTGGGCTAACATTTGACAGTTCTGTCTTAATCTCACCATCGGGTATACACATAATCAAAGAACCATGTCTCTCTCTTTTATATTGGAGCAGGACACAGAGTAACTCTCTTTTCCATCTACTACTTATTTTGTACTTATACTTCTTTGTAGTTCTTAGCAATGTTTCATTACTTGCTCTCATGGACATGATTTTGCAATAGCTTACCTCATTTTCGTATGCTGATTTCTGCCTGTTCACTGGGTAAGGAACTTAGTCACCAAGACGTTTTTCTTTATTCCATTACCAGAGCTAGGAGCTTACAAGCCAAGAGCAGAGATGCTGAACATTGAAGGACTCAGATGGATCTGGATGTATGTGAGGCTCCAGTTAATGTGAGTATAAGTATAAAAGTGTCAATGGTTTATGGGGTTGGTTTGGCCTGGTTCCTTGATGATTAGGGTGGGGGACCCACTGACCCACACCCCAGGAAAGGAGAAGGGAGAAAGGGAAAAAGGAAAAGGGAATTGGGCCTAAAAGCAAAACAGCGGCAACAATCTGAGGAAAAAAGCTAATTTAGTAAATAAGATATTGGAATGTGAAATAACACAATATGATACAATATAACTGGAACTGAAGCTAATAAATCAAAGTAAATGAGAGAAAGAGAGAGAGAGATTGATAAAACTGAAGACCTTACACTAAACACTGAAGGCAAGATGGCTAGTGAGCACCTGCTGCTGGGTCAATCCCCAAAGGAAAGAGAGCCTCTTATGACATGCAAACAGTTTTCATCATTCCTTCTGTGAGGAAAATGTAAAAATAAAAAGCAATGCAAAGTCTCCTGGGGTATGTAATTCTTCTCTGCTGAGACAGGTATACCTGTAACTATCAGTGATCCATGGAGCTGGAGCATTAACTCTTTAATTCCCAATGCACTATACGATGTTATGATGTGGAATACCCATAACAAAAATCATAAAACCTTGACAGAAAACAGTTTCAGAAGATTGTAGAGCTTGAACTAAAAGCATAAATAGTTCTCACATAAGTTTATGAACAATTGCCTGCTTACGTTAACTAATATTTTCTTTCATTTCAGTCTGCAGTTGAAATATGTAAGTATTGTCATTCAATATAAATAATGTCTAAAGTCAAATCATCATATCTTCTGTAGTTTTGCTCTGCCTCCAGTGCATCACTCCTTTTCTTTCTCCTAGCCTAATACTAAAGTGCCAGGTTAGAGTTAAAATGTTCTTTCATGTCAAACATTGATAATTTATCAACAAGGGGGGGAAGAATATGATTTTACCAAGGAGACAAATGACTTGTGATTCCAAAGTAGTCTGAAAAATAAAGGATTCCAAATTTTCAAGGACTTTTTAGATGGTCCAATGTAAGGAGAAATCAGGAAGATGCAGGCATTTGTTACACTGCAGCCTTCCACAATGCAGCAAAGTGCAATGCAATGCAGTACAACACAATATAACAGTCTGAGAGGTATAATAAGATTTTCACACCACTAAAGTGGTTTGTGAGTCCTACAGTAAAATATTCCAGGTCAGAATAACAGCCTCACTCCTTGGACTCTGGTGATTCATATTCTTCCAAGTTATTACTGAAAACAAAACATCCAAAAACAAAGTTTTGACCAGTATTTACATGTGAAAAAATAATAATTTGATGCACTAATTATATTTCTCCCTATACAAAGACTGCTTTTCGTTGCCAGAGGAGTACAAAGAAAAACTGGTAAATGAAAACCAGCCCAGCATTTGTACATGAAGTAGAACTGTCACCTTTCTTCTTGTCAATAGGATGAAGCTCATTAATAATACATTTAAGTATAAATGTTCATAACATGAAGCCCACACATACATCTGTCTTTATATAGTTGATTGCATTTCTATTATTTTGACATACATAGGGGTAGGAGTCAATGTCTCATGTGCAAACAACAACTTTGCATATTCAGTCACAGCACTGCATGTTAGAAACAGGTCTGGGCTCAGTATTAGCTGTGCATCTCCATGATCATCAGATCACCACTCTAAAATACTTCACTGTGTAATATCCTCGTAGCTTCACATAGCAATATGCAGACACCAAAGACACCACCAAGAGGGCACACACACACACAGACTCACATTTGTTTAAGCTTTTTAGGAATTTTTGCAAAATGCACAGACTCATCTTGAAGTTCAGAAAGCACAGAGTTCCCTGGAGTAGGACTTCTACCCAGCAAAGTGCACATCCTCCCCATGGGCAAGTTTAGTCCCTCCAGGCATGACCTCTTGCAAGAGGCTAACTGAAGAGGTGCTGCATTCTGTTTCACAGTCACAGATACAGCTAGGAGTACAGATTTTGCATGTGTCTCATAAGTCAACATTATGATGGGAAAAAGCCACCCAATGCCAAGAGCTCCAGCAATACTGTATAACACTTCATTTATGAGCTAAAAGCTCAACAGGGATTTAAATGAATTAGATCCTTGTGCATAGGAGAAAGTTAACCCTTACCAAGTAAACTTTTATTAGTGGGTCAAAATTAGATAGATATATTTCTTAAAATACATTTGAAATTTGAATTGAAAATTTGTAAAATTTGAATGAAAATGAAATGAATGGCATATGGTGTCTTTGAACGTTTCTTTTCTATAATTGGTTTCCTCTTGTTTTATGATTAGAGAGTTTCACCAGCTCTTCCCTGTGGGTCGGAAAAACAAAGATAACTTCTAAAAACAGAAGAAATGAATCTTATTTGAAAACACACAAATAGAAGGCTCTCTCTCTGGTTTGACCTGAAACAACAACAACAAACCTCCAAAAAAAAACCCACATTATGAAGTACAGTAAAAGTTTGCCAAGTCTCTTTAATGACCCAGAAACTGATTATGATGTACTGAATTCTGAAGTTAGTAAATATACCCACATGCATGATAGCAAAACAAAATGTTAGGACTCTGTCACCAACAGGATTTATTGTTCAAAATTACTCATGACTAATGGCAGAGTGATTTCTAGGGAAAACTTTTGTTGTGTAACTGGATGACATCAACAGGCATGTAAAGATGCTATTTGCAGACAACTATAGATGCTTTTTCAGTGGAAGAGTTCTGTCAGTTGTGCTGCAGTGGACTCCACAGTAACCCCTGACTCTCAGAAAGCCATGGTGACACTGGAGGGCTGAAGTCAGTTCTCTATCCTGGCATCTGTTCCCACTTTCTCCTCCTGCCTCTGTACTCATCAGCATAATCACATGTGAAATAGCTGGGCTTTGTTTTATGCTCCCTTATGGAGCAGTGAGGAGAAAACCAAGGAAGTTTCTCTCAGATATGTCACCCCATAGCACAAGGCATAAGCAGGACCTGACTCAGTCATTCCAAGCCAACCGATATCCCACTCCCTATGGCATTTGACTGGGATCAAGCACAGCGCAGCACAAAACACAGCACCATTCTTTTCACAAACAATTACACTGACAAGAGGATCCTACCATTTTAAAGGCATGTGTGCTGTGTTTAGCAAAGTCAAAGGGTCTTAATTAAATGATGTCTAATTTATATATATGAGGAGGCAGGTCAGAAAATGAAATTATATTTGCTATTCAAAATCCACCTTTGCTACCCAAGTAGTTCTCTCTTTCTTATTCAAGTATTTTGAGTTTCCCTTGTCAGGAAGCACCAGCACTTGGCAACTTGGCCTTGGGTGGACTTATGGTTTGTGGCATTATTTATTCTCTTGGTCTCCATGTGTCTTCTTGAGAAAGTTATGTCTGAATTGTATTCCTTTCTGAATACACCCAAGTAGGTGAAAGGCAGTTTTATTTTCCTGCTACAAACTTTTCAGTCACATCTATTTTTATGTTAGCAAGGGAAACCTCTGTGACTGAATAACTACAAGCCATTTAATAAACATGAACTCAAACTTATAAAGAACAAAAGCAAATGCTCCACTCCAAAAGGTATGTTTTCCTTTTAAACACTTCTGTTAAAAGAGAAACATAAATTTAACTGATTTTTACATGATTTTATTTTGTCTAAACAAAAACTTATTCCCTCACCCCATCCCAGATGGCTAGATGTTGACTTAGTGCAAGGAACTGAGAGGTTATACAAACAAGAGCCTAGTTTGATAAACCATTATAACTTGGCTGATACCCCTTGCAAGGGGACTCTGAGACACCAGCTGAACCACTGATTAACCACCTGAAGAAAAGACCCAGTCAGCCCTGGGTGTACAGGTGAAGGCAATTCACCTGTGCAACCAGAAGGGATGGAGCCTGGCTCATTTAAGGGCTGACTGCCACTGAGGAGAAATCTCTTGTTGGAGATCACTTCTCTTGGAGTTTTTTCTCTACAAGCTTAGGTTCTTGGGGATGGATACGCATCCTCCTTTTTTATTTTTATCCTTCCTTTTTGTAACATCTCCTTGTTTGTAGTGTAAAATGTAAAGACATTGGGCAAGGCAGGCCAAAACTTCAAGGAAGAAACTGTGTTTCTTCGGAAGATCTTAAAGTGGGTCAAGGGGGAGAACGCCTTTGGATAAAACCCTGCCAGAGCATATCCCAGGATTTCTGGGATCACCCATTATGAACTTGCAACTATAGTTGAAAAATGGGGTCCCTTGTGGGATAGTGGGAATGTACTTCAATTTCCATCCCATGTGGCAGAATATTTCTATGGGTTAGTGGGTTAGATAAAAATATTCCAGTCACAAAGGAGTGACAGCTGGCTGCTTCCACTGTGGTGTGGCCACTAGTAAATGCATTAAATCAAGCACAACTCTCAAATAACTCCCTTGAGAGTGAAAACCAGTTATTATGTGATCACACTGAGAAACTAGAGCAATGGCTTAGTGTATTAACAGGAAAAAAATCAAGCTTAGTTATCCCTGTAAAATAAATTTGGAATATTGCGCAGGAGAATACCCAGGTATACAAATCAGTGAATGTGGGCATTCCAAAGGAGAAAATTTCAAGATCTGATCTTGGAGCCCAATTTGAGGCAGATGCTTTTGAGATCCAACCCATAGTCAGATAAAAAACTAGAAAGATTCAGTATACACCAGTAGGGGTGCCCCCTGATCAATAGCCCCCTTCCCAAACTCATCATCATATTACATCCTACCCCTATATGGCTTCTGAATTAATGGACTTATTCCAACGATTTTGTCAAAAATCAAGAGAAAGGGTACCCTCTTGGTTACTTTGGTTTTGGAATGTGGGGGCGGAGAATGTTGTTGTCAATAGACCAGAGAACTCCAAACTCGCATCCATTACCTTGCACCCTGTCCTTAGACAAAAGATTATACACCACTGTGCAACATAATGAAGAAAACCATTCACTAATGGATAGTGGTGTGCCATATCACTTGGCCTAATAAGGCTGACATCCCGGTACACGTAGGTTTGTGGTCCTCCATGGAGGACCTCCAAATGTGTATTTGTGAACAGGGGATGAAAGAGGCAATATACAAGGATTCCTTTGAAAGCCCCAATTCAGTAAAAATTTTTGGCTGGAATGAGGGACCTAATTCTACAGCAGGAACCCTCCCACTGTCACCTGCATTGTGAAGAAGCTCCCACGCACATTTGTGCAGAACCTCCTATGCATCAGTTTGTGGCAGTTTCCCCTTGTCCTTGCCACACACTGCTGAGAAGAGCCCAGCCTCATCCCTTTGCCTCCCTCTCCTTAGATATTTATAGACTTGGGCCAGATCCCCTCTGAGTCTTCTTATTTCAAGGCTCAACAGACCTAGGTCTCTCAGCCATTCCTCTTAAAAGAGGTGTTCCACACCCTTTATCATCTTTGTAGCCCTCTGCTGGACTTTTTTCAGACCCTGTCTTTTTGTACCAGGGAGCCCAGAACTGGACACAGTACTCCAGGTGAGGCCTCACTAGGGCAGAGTAGATGGAGAGGATCATCTCCCTTGACCATGCTTTTTTTAATGCAACAAAGTATATGTTAGTATCCATATTGAACCCTGTGGTGGCCTTGGAGGCTGTTGTCCAGCAGACTGCTCAGCTGGTGGCCAATTTGGGGGAAACAGAACACCTTCAGGCCAGCTACAGTATTCAAACATCGGAAGGGGACAAGGTACTCCCTGTAACTAAAACCAGGAGGAGCACCCCATGGACTCCTTAATTGGGACTCATATGGGTATCCCAAAAACAAATGTTCAACAATTTAATTTGGGCTGGAATTCAATTTTCTAAAATTGATCACCAGCCCAATCATGTCCTCCTCCAGCTGTGGAAGCAGTTGGAGGACAATCAAAACTTTTAGAATCAGCCCAAAAAGATAGGGGTGAAAACTACTGAAAGAATACCAATAACGTGGAACCTGGAAAATTTCCTGGCTCCCAGTAAAAGGAAAAAGCCTCCTCAGTTGACTCAGATCTCTATGCCCAAGCCACTTGACGGAATAGATATGGCAATTGCACTGTTCATGGTGTGACAGGGGATGTTAGTCCCTGTGTAACTGGGGCCTTTATATGGGACCGGAGGTCTTGTGTTGAACTGACAATTATTTGGTACCAGAAAAATATACAAGCTATGGCAGGTGCAGAAGCATAGATTATTTATGGGGATCCTATTAAGTTTAAAGAGGACAGAGTGATGATCAGTGGCTTTGGGGAACAGACCATTCCTGTCACCTAGACATGGTTAAAACTGGGGTTTGGGCACCTCCTACCCTCGGAGTATAAGTTGTCTATTGCCCCGGTCCCAGAATACATCTTGGGCATTGACATTTTATGAGGTCTGGCTCTCCAGATGACCATAGGAGAGTTCTGGGAGGTGCAGGCAATATTGAGACATCATGCAAAGCATGAGCCTGTTTGCCTGATGGAACCATGCCAGATTACTAGCATAAAGCTAGACTCAGGGAGGGGGGGAGGCAAGATGAAATATCCAGGATTGTGCAGAAATTACAGTAGCTTGGGATCATAAAACCTCCACATAGCCTGTATAATTCCCCCATATGGCCAGTGAGGAAGTCAGATGGCACATGGAGAATAGCCATTGACTATAGAGAGTTAAATAGGGTCACGCCACCTATTCACGCAGCAGTACCCAATATTACCTCTGTAATGGACACACTCAGAAGAGAAATAGCCAAGTCCTAGACTCGGAAAATGCATTCTTCAGTATTCCAACTGATGAAGAATTGCAGGACCAATTTGCATTTACATGGGGAGACAGGCAGTGGACCTTTAGGTCATGCCACAGGGGTACGTACATTCACCAACATACTGTCATAACCTAGTGGTGCATAACCTGGCAAACCGGGGAAGACATAATGATGTTAACTTCTATCACTATATCAACAATCTCATGTTGATGTCAGACTCACTGGAGGCAGTAGTTTGGGGCAGCAGATTCACCTATCTGGAGGAAAAAGGATGGGCTATAAATCCACAGAAGGTGCATAGTCCAGGCCTATTTGTGAAATTCCAAGGAGTATTTTGGACAGAAAAGTACAGAGCAGTCAAAGATAATGTTCAGGCATTCCCAATCCCTACAACACCTAAGCAGCTGCAAGAATTCTTTAGTATTTTGGGATACTGTTGTTCCTTCATAACCCACTTAGCACAGCTGCTGAGGCCTTTATATCAGCTCACAAAGAAGGGCCAAGTATGGCACTGGGGAAGAACAGAACATGAGGCTTTTCAGCAGGCAAAACTGGTTGTTAAACAAGCACAGGAGTTGGGTATATTTTATCCTACCCTTGCAGCTGAACAGGATGTTCACATCACTCAGGACAGCTTTGGCTGGGGCCTGAGTCAATACCAGAGTTCCGTTCAGACCCTGATCTGGTTTTGGTCACAGGGCTGGCATGGAGCAGAAGAAACCCAGGTCTACACATCTATCCCCCTCTCTCCCCCCTGCCACTGCCTGATCAAGAATATTGAACTGTGACTTGATCTTAACGGAGATGCCAAAGCTCTGAGTCTGTCCCATACATACAGCCTCAGACCTGGTGGAAAATCTCCAAACAAAACAATCATGTTAATTCAGACTTTCTTAACAGCTTCTTTATGGGGGCCTGAAATACAACTTTTAAATGGGTATAGAGGTGCTTTTTTTTGGTTTGCAAGGTGGTGGGCTGTGTCAGCCTGCTGTCTCAGCTCCTCCAGAACCTGAATCTAGGTTCTGCTGGGGGAGGTTGTGGGATACCATCCAGACAAGTAGTGGCACAGCAGCACAACAGTCTGGCCATTGATTCACATGCTGTGTGGGCTCCTGCAGAAAACACATAGCTCCGTGTTAGCATCTGCCTGTCTGCCAGCCCATGTGGCTCCAGAGAGGCTTTGGCAGAGCTGCCCCAAGAAGGGATGCAAAGGACAGGTTCCCAGGGTTTGGCACTTTATGAGACACATCTGCAAAGGATCCCAGCAAAATCCAGCTCCATGGTTTGGACACCTCCACATCAGGCTCTCTAAACATACGGTGTTATTTTCACGGCACTTGACTTTCTTCTAGGATAGTTCAGATGGTGCATTCATTCTCCCAAAATTATGTCACTGCTTTCTGTGTTTAATGGATACAGTTAAACATCACTCACAGCTCCCCCTGTTTCTCTTCCCCTGTGAGATACCTCCAGCTGCACGTACTTCACCCATGGCTGCTCTCCATGCTCTCTTTACTCCCACTCTTGCCACTCAATGGGGCTTCGGACCCATGAACCACATGGTGTCAGGGCATGTGTGTCCTGCTACTGCCAGGAGATGAGTTTCCCCTGGCCAGTCTCCAAAACATGTTGGAACCATGCATCTATCATCATGCCTCACTGCACACCGGGCTAAGGTAAGTAAAGTTTGGCAGGTTTGCATTTCCCTGCAGAACATCACAAAGGCAGGCAAGAGTTCCTCCTAGGCAGATGAATGGGGCCCTCTGACCTCTCCCAGTGAGGTCTCCTTGATGGAGCAGAGCAGAGCAGGACTGAGTAAACAAACCCACCTCTGTGGGAATCAAAACATTCTTTTGTAATCTGAAGTTGAATACAACATTTTGAAGACATCCTAGATGTCTGAGGGACAGAACTTTATTTAACAGTGAAGTGGCTTAGGAGCTCTGGAGCTTATTCCCACCAAAACCCTCAGACTTAGGATCTTAAATCACTTAAATCTCTGCCACCTATGCATCAGGAGGGGCAACTGCCAGACATGTCAGTGGGACTGGGGACCATGCTCTGTGTGGTTCTCAGCTAGACAGAATGTTCTGCCACCTGTAGGCCTGGGGAAGCGCAAAACAAGCACAGCTCCCACACAAAATAACCTCAACATGACCTACCTTGTAAGGCATCCCTGAGTGCTGTGAAGGAGGGGGCCAAGCCTTGGACAGCGGGAGCATCCTAAAAGATATACCAGGTGTGAAGTCATCTGCTCAGGGAGCCAGGAGGTGTGGAGGGAGCCAGTGCAGCATACAGTTCAGCAAAGCCCTTAAGCATGTGTTTAAGTGCTTAGCTAAATCAGGACCACAGGGTGTCTATCCCTGATAGATCTCGGGCTACCTGATAGCATCCCACAGAGGGAAAAGGGGCAGCCCTACAACCATGGATTTCAGCAGGAGAAGACACCACAGGGATGTGGGCAGAGGCACAGCCTGGAGAGTCAATCTGCATCCAGAGGGCTGTGCACTTCTCAAGGCAGTCACACTGAGTTATAACCATACAGTATCTTTTCTCTTTTACTGTCGTAATTTCTATAGTGGCTTTTTTTTTCCCCCTAAGTCTTTTTCTGTCAGAATTTCCCATCTCCATTCTCAACAGTGGAAAAGCCGTAGCCTACATGTGTTGTGCAGATCCCTGGGCCCATCACCCCCTCTGAGGGTTTCAACAACAATTGGTTGTTTTCTGTACAGCAAGAGGGATTACAGCCCTGTGGTATCTTTGTGCATTCTTTGAAATCTTCCCCTCTCTCAGGAGAAGAATCTGCTTCTGATGTTGATGTAGTTCTATGTGTTTGTAAAGCATTCTGGTCCTGCCTGCTGTCACCACAACATGGTGATAAATTAATAGTTTAATTTCAATTTAATTTACTCTTGCAGATTAACAAAGGCAGAGAACAGGGCAGGGAAGGACAATTGCTAATATCTCTGCGTTGCTCACTTCACTCACGTGCATCTCCATGGGCTGTAATTGCTTTGTCCTAATGTCGATATACAAAGCAAGAAAACTGAAGATTTAGTAGAATTGGTATTATTTTGACTTATACTATGGAAAGAGAGATTTTAAGAAAGACTCCTTGACAGCAGAGCTAACTCCAATCCTACTCACTTGCTTTAAGTTTCTCATCTTCGCTCTAATTGCTGCAAGAAAGCACCATGCTCCATTTTTCTGAAGCATACCCTTAAACTCCTCAAAGCTGTAGGACAAACAGACAAATGGCAGTGCCAGCACTTGCAGCAGACAAAAACATGGATGCCGGCAGGCCCTCCCAATGCAGGCATGACCCCTCCCAGCACACTCAACAGGACATGACCCCACTGCTGCCAAAGGCACAATGGTCTTAAGGTCTGAAACCCACGGGAAGATGGGCACATTGTGGTACTCCAGCTGCAGTCACACTCACTGTTGCCACATGGAGACATGGCATTGTGAGTCTTCTCAGGCACAACTTCTGTGGAGGCATAGCTGGATTAGAGCCAGGATGAGGTCCTGCCACAACTCCTCTGGAAGATAGCTTCATATGTCCACTTGTCACACACAGGAAATCCCAGGCCCATGGCAGAGGAGAGCAACGGGCAATGTTGTGCCATGGCATGGCCTCCACACCTCACAGCCATGCTGTACCTCAGCCCTCTGGAAGAAAGAGACATGGTCAGAAAATGACAAGGAAAGGACCTGAATGGAGACCCCTTGGTTCTTGGCATGACAGTTTAAGTGAAATGTTAAACATGGAGAAGCCACTTTTGGCTGTAATACATGATGCTAGGCATCAGGAATGTTTCAAAGAGTGGTAATTTATAGATGCTTTTCTAAGGAGGACAAATGTCTATGTTACTTTTCCTTTAAAGTGCAGCTGCAACAGCAAACCACATACACTGTGTAGGTTTTATAATCTTGCTAATTTTCCATAAGTCTTGGGAGCTATTGGTAGTAACTATAAAGCTTTTTTGTTTCAAGCTAAGAAAAAGAAAAAGCTTTTGTTTTCAGAGTACAACTAAGAGCTGAATTAAAAGAAAAGCAGAAAAAAAGAAAAAAAAAACGAAGAAAAAAAGAAAAACTGGCCATGATAAGGAGAATATTTCACACAATTTACTCTTGATTCAGCCAATTGAGTTAGGTTTGTATTCTTATTCCTACCTATATCAGTGTTTTCCACTGATACAAAACTGGACACAAAACTTGCAGAGATAAATGACAACTAAGGAAATGCCAGATGAATCAGTAACCATTTTGGCTGTATACTGAAAATACACAGCCATCAGAAAAGAGATTCTGGGAATATTGCACCAGATGAGGTACTGGGATGGAGAGGAATCAAATTCCAGCTCTGCTATACATTTCCTTCCACTCACACTTCACCCAAGTGTGAAACAGGCAGCTACAATACTAGTTTAGGGAGATGTGCAGGAAGGTCAAATACTGCAGAAAGGAGGAACATGTACCAATCAAGCCTGAAACCTTCATCTGTTCCCCTCACCAATAAAGTATCCACCAACTATTTTATTTTATGCTAGCTCTCAAGGCTTGGAATGATATTTTTCTCCCATAGGAGAAGGAAACAAAGTTTTACATGGTCACATTTCAGAATAGTTCAGAATCAGGGTACAGTGCAGAACACTTGAGTTAATCTTCCCAGCTTTTTTTAAGTAAGGACGAGCAGAGCTCTGACTGCAGGTTTGCCCAACTACCCATGCAGAAGAGGTAAAAGCAACGTTCTCTGTAACAAAACAGTTGCAGAAGGCATAAAATGAAAATCTTCTGCTAGAGTTCAATCCACAGTCCACAGCTTAAAAAATATTTATTTTAGCTGTATCTTAATGTGAGGCGGGGGATGAGGTTCTGCATAGAAAGGTTTGTATTTGCCTTTTACAGCCTGGGACTAAACTTTTTCTTTCTTCCACTTCTCTGCACATTTGTCTCTGCTCAGTTGGAGAAAAAAATCACTTTTAAACCCCTATGGAGGTCCAAAATGCTGCTCACATTCTAAAATTGCTGGGAGAGTTCTCATAATAAAATATTTGTTGGAAAGGCACCAGGACATATTAAGTATAGAGAGACAGACCTAACTCTCTTTCCACACCTTCATGGGCCTGAGTCATAATGTTAACATTATTTGAACTATACACAGATTTCTTACTTAACTTAAAGCATTTCCTCACCTGTCAAACAGCATTTTATTTACTCCCATGTGTTATTATTTCATTAGTTGTGTTACTTTAGCTGCAGTTACCATGTAGTGATACTGCCAATCTGCTACCTAGTCATAAAACTATGTAGCTGTTTATTGTCATCGAGGTTTCAAGACATATGTGCTAATTCTACCATCTCAAAATATATTTTACCAGTTCATATCATAGAATCATATCATAGATCATATCACAGAATGGCCTGGGTTGAAAAGGACCACAATGATCATCTAGTTTCAACTCCCCTGCTATGTTCAGAGTCGCCAGCTACCAGACCAGACTGCCCAGAGCCACACCCAGCCTGCTTTTGAATGCCTTGAATGCCTCCAGGGATGGGGAATCCACAACCTCCTTGGGAAACCTGTTCCAGTGTGTTGCCACTCTCTGTGTGAAAAACTTCCTCCTAATATCTAACCTAAACCTCCCTTGTCTCAGTTTAAGACCATTCCCCCTTGTCCTATCTATATCCAACCTTGTAAACAGTCATTCCCCCTCCTGTTTATATGCTCCCTTCAAGTACTGGAAGGCTGCAATGAGCTCTGCCCGGAGCCTTCTCTTCTCCGAGCTAAACAATCCCAGTTCCCTCAACCTTTATTCCTCATAGGAGAGGTGCTCCAGCCCTCTGATCATCTTAGTGGCCTTCCTCTGGAACCGCTCCAAGAGCTCCATGTTCTTCCTGTACTGGGAGCCCCAGGCCTGGATGCAGTACTCCAGATGCAGGCCTCACAAGAGCTGAGCAGAGGGGGACAATCACCTCCCTCACTCTGATGGACACTCCTTTTTTAATGCAGCCCTGAACACAGTTGGCCTTCCAGGCTGCAAGCACACACTACTGGCTCATGTCCAGTTTCTCATCTACCAGGACCCCCAAGTCCTTCTCCACAGGGCTGTTCTCAAGGAGATCTTCCCCCAGTTTGCATAAATACCTGGGATTGCCCCAACCCAAGTGCAGCAGCCTGCACTTGGCCTTATTGAACCTCATTAAGTTTTCATGGGCCCACTTCTCCAGCCTGTCCAGGTCCCTCTGGATGGTTTCCCTTCCTTCTAATGTATCAGCTGCACCACTCAGCTTGGTGTCATCCACAAACTTGCTGAGAGTGCACTCAATGCCATCATCTATGTCACTGATGAAGATGTTGAAGAGCACCAGCCCCAAGACCAACACCTGAGGGACACTGCTTGTTACCAGCCTCCACCCTGACACAGAACCATTGATCACTACCCTTTGGCTGCATCCAGCCAGCCAATTCCTAATCCATCTAACATCCTTCAAATTCACATCTCTCCAATTTAGAGAGAAGGATGTGATGAAGGACCATGTCAAAGGCTTTGCAGAAGTCCAGGTAGATGACATTCACCTCCCTTTCTCCATCCACCAAAGCCATCACTCCATCATAGAAGGCCACCAAATTGGTCGGGCAATATCTGCCCTTGGCGAAGCCATGCTGACTGTCTTGAATCACCTCTTCATCTTGTATGTGTCTTAACATAGCTACTAGGAGGATCTGTTCCATGACCTTCCCAGGCACAGAGGTGAGGCTCACTGGCCTGTAGTTCCCTCGGTCTTCCTTTCTCCCTTTCTTAAAAATGGGAGTTATGTTTCCCTTTTTCCAGTCACTAGGGACTTCACCAGACAGCCATGATTTTTCAAATATGATGGAGAGCAGCTTGGCAACCACATCAGCCATCTCTTTCAGAACCCTAGGATGGATATCATCCGGCCCCATGGACTTACACATGTTCAATTTCATGAGGATGTCTCAGACTTGTTCCACTGTTACAGTGGGACAGAAACCACTCCCCACACGGTCACCTAGAGGCTCACGGTCCTGGCAGACACGGGAAGCCTGACCACCTGTGAAGACTGAGGCAAAGTACTCACTAAGTACCTCAGCTTTTTCTATGAGGAAGCCAGCTCCCCATTGCCTTTCATCAGAGGGGGAACACTCTCCTTGGCCTGTCTCCTCCTACCTATGGACCTGTAGAACCCCTTCCTGTTATCTTTCACATCCCTCACCAAGTTCAGCTTCATCTGTGCCTTGGCTTTCCTAATCCTATCTCTACACACATGGAAAATGGCCCTGTATTCCTCTAAGGATACACAACCCTGCTTCCACCTTCTGTACATTTCTCTCTTTTCCCTCAGTTTAAGATGGAGGTCCTTCCACAGCCAATACAGTCACCTGCCTCCCCTTCTTGACTTCTTCTGCAGGGGGATGGAGAGTTCCTGTGTTCACAGAAGGGTTCCTTAAAGATCTGCCAGCTTTGTTCTGTGCCCATGCTTATAAAGATAGTTTCCCAGGGGATCCCACTCAGCAGTTCCTTAAGCAGCTGGAATTTTGCCCTCCTGAAGCACAGGGTCTTAGCTCTGCTTTTTGCCAGGTCCTCATTCCTCAAGATCACAAACTCCACCAAGGCATGGTCACTACAGCCCAGGCTGCCTCCAATCTTAACCTCTCTAATGCTCTCCTCTGCATTAGTGAGCACCAGGTCCAGTAAGGCTTCACTTCGGGTCAGTCCATCCATTACCCGGACTAGGAAGTTGTCCTCAACGGACTCCAGGAATCTCCTGGATTGTCTGCCAACCACCATGCCACTTTCCCAGCAGATATCCAGGTGGTTGAAATCCCCCATCAGGACAAGAGCCCATGAGCGCAATGCCTCCTGCAGCTGAAGCAAGAATTCCTTGTCAACAGGCTCCCCCAAAGTTGAAGAGTTCACTAATAAGCTTTTCATTATCTTAATAAAAATGAAGTTCTATGAACAGAAAATTACAGATTTTTGTATCCTATTCTAATTTTCTTTGCAGCGTTATTCTAATTTTCATTTGCTTCTGATTCTTCACATCCTAATGTGAAAACATCACAAGAGAGACTTAAAACTAAATAGCATGGGAACAGGAAAAGAAGTTAAGAAAGTTCATAATGGCACCTAGAGATATACCAAAACAGTTTTTAAACTGTTCCCATCCAAACAAGAAAAATATGTGGCTAGCAATACTCATCAATACAACAGCAATGGTATAATCAGCTTGTTGACATATCGTAGAATCATAGAATGACTTCGGTTGGAAGGGACCCCAAGGATCATCAAGTTCCAACCCCAATGGCACAGACAGGGCCACTAACCTCCAGATATGGTATCAGATGAGGTATCCCAAGGCCTCATCCAACCTGGCCTTGAACACCTCTGGGGATGGGGACATCCACAGCCTCCCTATCCTCAGGCAGACAGACACTACCTCCCTACTTAGTGTCATGTGCAAACTTACTGAGGGTATACTCAATGCCCTCATCTATGTCATCAATAACAATATTAAACAAGATGGGTCTATCATCTAGGCATAGTTTTGTGAAAGTATGCACGCCAAAGCTTAAGAACAACTTAAACTGTGAAGAAAGTCATAATGCATGTTTTCTGAGGAAGACTTACTGGCATATGGCATATGAACCACTGTAGCACAGACACAAAGATCTATGCATACCTCGTGTACATATAAATAAAAACAGTACAGATCTTTGTTGTAAATCTAATCCTGCTCCCTTTTATGTCTATCATCTTCAGCGATGCAGAGAAAATTCAGCAATTATCCCTGACTAAGCAAAAACATAACACACATGTGCATTCCTTAAATGCAATGAGAAACAGTGTAATGCAATAATTATTGCACGGGGACTCCACTGAATCAAAGCCTGCATTTGACTTTCCTACAGATAAATTGTGTGATTTACAGTACCCAATTTCTCTGTTTTCTGAAAACAGGGAGTATGGATACCAACTATACACTGAAATATATAGAAGCTGAGTATTAACAGCTGTTTTTGTGCAGAATACAAAACCATGGAACTGTGAGTTCCATGGCTCTAACCACACTTCTCTGCAACTGCTGATTCTCATTAATAAGGCATGGAATTACAGTCAGTGTCTGGGTGTGAAAGTCCCATAAGAACCCTACACTTTTGTAACTTATAGGCCATGCCAAAAGAGAAGAATTTGTTGGCAATCCCTTCTCAGTGATCATTCTTCAATTCTTCTTACAACATCACTTGCCAGACACTTAAGAGCAATAGATTTCTCAAAATGACGTTTATCCCATAGAAGTCTGGTGAGACGCAGGTCATTAGTGCCAAGTACCCTGTATTGTCTAGGAGAGAAATAGCTATTTGACCTTGTAATACTTGTTGATTATTTATTTAACTCAACATCAAACAATTTAATCAATAAGTAAAAAAAATAAGATATTTGTCATGGTTTTATGATTTTTGGTACTGGTATTCCACAGCATAACATCATGTAGTCCATTAAGAGTTGGAGAGTTAACACTCCAGCCCCATGGATCATTGATAATTCCAGGTATACCTGTCTCAGAAGAGAAGAACTACATTCCCCAGAGGACTTTGCAATGCTTTGTATTTTTACGTGTTTTCTGCTCAGAGGGAACAGATAAAAATTCTCTGCAGTCACAGGACACTCTCTTTCCTTCGGGATCGACTCAGCAGTGGGTGCTCACTGCCTTCAGGGTTAGCGTAAGGCCTTCAGTTTATCGGACACTCTCTCTTGCTCATTTTATTTGATTATTAGCCTCTATTCCAATTATATTGTGTTATTTTGCTTTCTGATATCTTATTTAGTAAATTAGCTTTCCTCCTCAGATCGTTGCCGCTATTTTGATTCTAGGCCCATCTCCCTTTTCCCTTCCCCATATCCTAGGGCGTGGGTCCATGGGTCCCCCACACCAATCGTCACGGGCGCCCAACGTGGGGCTCAAACCCACGACCCTGAGATTAAGAGTCTCATGCTCTACCGACTGAGCTAGCCAGGCAGAGACATACTTTTAGAGTGAATCTGTCTCTTGTTAGCAAGCTTATCTGTACTGCAGGTACTGTATGGCATAACACGACCTTGAAGTCTGGGCGTACTGCCAGTTGTTCTGGGATATTTGTAAACTTTTTTGGGTGCTGCTAGCTTGTTTTAGTGAAGAAGAAAAAAAAATGCTCTCGCTCTTTAAACTGCTCTTAAAGGGGCTGCATTTCATGGTTTTTTCCCTTGTAATGCTCAGAACATAGTGGGACTTAATTAAGTTTGCCAGTCTGATCCATGGAGCTTGGTTTCTATATGATAAACTAAAAACACTGATGGAAATACCTACCTGGCTTTTGTATACGATGTGGCATTCAGTTCCGGAGGGAGCAACCCCAGATGGAGTTGTTAATTCTACGGAACTCATGATTTTTAAACCGGCTCCTGGCCTCTCCTTTGAATTCATTATGCGTTCTCTGAATGCTCATCCAATGCTCGTAATGATTGTGGTGTCAGTCTCTCTGAATGTACTCTTAATCAGTATCTGTATTTATGATACTTTGAGAAAGCCTTCCCCAGAGCCAGAGAACAGTGACTTGGAGGGACTTAGGAGAGACTTTAGAGAAATGGGCATCACTGGTGTCATGGGACTTTTCTTCTGAACACCTGCAAGATCCTGAGAATTTAAGCAGGTATTTGAGACAGGGATGTTGTGGCTCAGACAGATCTGACGAGGCCCAAATTATTTGGGGTCTGGCTTATGCCAATTGGACCTTATTCAGTACTATCCCAGAGAGGCATAGAGTTTCTGAAATAGAGAGAGAGAGTCTCTGAGCCGAAAGGGACAGTCTTCAAATTCGGAAAGACAGTCTTTTAGCTGACAATCAGACTCTCCAGTCCAATCTAGACGCCCTCCAGACTGAGCGAGACACCCTTCAGACCGAGAGAGACACCCTCCAGTCTCAAGTAGATGCAATCCAATTCAACATGGACACCCTCCAGACCGAGAGAGATGCCCTCCAGACTGAGAGAGATGCCCTCTAGACCGAGAGAGAGACCTTCCAGTCTCAACAAGAAGCTCTTCAGTCCAACATGGACGCCCTCCAGACCGAGAGAGATGCCCTCCGGTCTCAACAAGAAGCTCTCCAGACCAACATGGACACCCCCCAATCTGAGAGAGACATCCTCCAGACTGAGAGAGATGTCCTCCAGACTGACAGAGATGCCCTCCAATCCAAACTCCAGAGCCCTCAGTCTCAACAAGATGCCCTCCAATCTGAGCGAGATGCCCTCCAATCTGAATTAGATGCCCTCCAATCTGAGCGAGACTCCCTCAAAACTGAGCAAGACGCCTATCAATTTACATTACTCCGTTTCCAAAATTAACTAATCCATGTTCGGGCTCAACAAGTCAGGCTCCAAGGTGAACTAAATTTTGTCATAGCTGAGCGAGATGGACTTTGAGCCGAGCTAGAGAGGATGATCATTAATTCTAACCAATGTGATCAACCACAGGTGACACCAGAATCGATGTCAGTTGCCCCTGTAAGAGGGCGGAAAATGAAAAAAGTCTCGACTCCCTTAGAAGAGAAGAAAGAGGAGGAGCTGAGAGTGGAAGAAGCAGACTCTGAAAGAGAAGAGAAGAAAGTAGAGGAACCAGACACTGTAAGAGAAGAGGAGAAAATATGTCCAGAGGGAACAGATAAAAACTCTCTGCGGTCACGGGACACTCTCTTTCCTTCGGGATCACTCAGCAGTGGGTGCTCACTGCTGTATCGCCTTCAGCATTAGCGTAAGGCCTTTGGTTTATTGGACACCCTCTTGCTCATCTTATTTGATTTATTAGCTTCAATTCCAATTATATTGTATTATATTGTGTTATTTTGCTTTCTGATATCTTATTTAGTAAATTAGCTTTCCTCCTCAGATCGTTGCCGCTGTTTTGTTTTCTAGGCCCATCTCCCTTTTCCCTTTTCCCTTTTCCCTTTTCCCTTCCCCTTTCCTGGGGCATGGGTCCATGGGTCCCCCGCACCAATCGTCACAGAACCGGGCCGATCCAGCTCGGTATAGCATCTTAGTACGAGCTGTCACATCAGTTAAGATTGCTCTGTTCCACCAACACTGTAACCCAGAGTTGAATGATTCCTCAAGACTAGGCCAACTGAAGAGATACTTTCTTAGGAAGAAAGACAGGATAATGCTTTCTTTCATCTGCTTCAGCAACTTCAGTCACCTTCCAGCTTGTATGGCATGAGAAATTACTTCTAACAAAGACTGCTGTAATATAAGAAATGAACGCTGGGGGTTTTGGAATTATTTAAAAGTGATATTAAAATGTATCTACCATATTCATCAAAGGCATGGGCTTCAGCTTAGAGCTGGTCAAAAGCTCACTGAAATTAATATGAGTTTAATGAGTGCTTTTAAGAGCCGCCCTACATAGTCATTGTGCATGCAATATGAGCACAAGCACATGTTGCATTCTGTGGGATATACCCCATTTCTCTTACCAGTTCCAGGAAAGCATCAGAGAAACTGCAGGAAGAATATATTTCACTTAGCTGCAATTCCATTGTCCCTCCATTCCTGCTGCCTTGTGCAGCAAAAGCTGGCTCCCATAAGAAACAATTCAAAATGAGCAGAGAAAAAAAAAGAAAAAAAAAAGAAAAAAGAAAAAAAAGAAAAGCAAAACAACTGTTATTAAATTCAATGTATTTTCATAGGGCTATTGTTTCTATCTAGTCCCTTGAATATTCTGGTTTAGCAGACACCCTTAACATGTCATCAGTCTGACTTTTCAGCAGCCCAAACAGAGGACACCACCATTGATGTAACTGGGTTGAGTGTCACTTAATTGTTCTAGGGCAGCGTATTCTATAGATTTACTATACAGCTTTGTACATTCTACTGTGTTATTACCAAAAAATACATCATGAAAGACACCAAGCAGCACTATTCACACTCTCTGAATTGAGGCATCAAATAGACCCATTGCTATTAGGGTGATGACAGTCAGGAATTACATGTAAAAGCCTCTGATTATTCCTCACTCCTTAAAATTATTCATCTCTGTTCTATCCTTTTCCTCCTCCTTTCCTGGTGACAAAACATTAGGCAGCCCCTTCTGTGATTAGGCAGAACAGTTACTTGTTAGCAGACACACACTAGTGATGATAAATGACAGACAAGAAAGCAGACACAAAGCTACAAGACGTGGATGTATACTCTGTGTACACACAGCATTCACCTAGCATTAGCTGGCTTTCTGTGTAAGAAAACCAAATGATACAGACCAGAAAATATGGATCATCCATGAGAAAACAGTGACCTAGGTGATATTTTGGAAGCACTTATACATATATGAATACTTTATTTACAAAAAAAAAAAAAAAAAAAAGCTTTGTGCCATCTTTGTGCTATCCTCATATATGAATACCTGCTTACTTTCTTCACACTCTTTATGGCATCAAACCTCTGTATGACTTCACACTACATGATACTACCAATGCCTGTCAGAGAAGACAGAGCGATACCTTCCTGCATGTGGCCAAACACTCATCAGGTTTTGACTCCCAGAGGATGGGACTGAACACTGAATCCTTTTCTTAAGTTCCGTTTTATAACAACTTGTAAGAAGCACCTTGCTAAACTACCAATTAGTTCTTCCTTGTGTTGGTAGAATGGTAGAAGGAAAATGTCACAACAAAAAGGGAAAATGAAAAAAAAAAAATTCCATCATGGTTCTACAGTGATTTGTAATGGGAATTTGACACAAACCTGCATTAGAAACTTGCCTAACAGTGTATTAAGCTACTTAAGATGACTGATATTTCAGTTGCTGAAAAAAGCATGAAGATGAACTGGACACGTCTATACCTGCAGGCTTCAGACACTGAGACCAAGTTACAGCAGAGAGGTTTCTGTAGTTGGGAATGTTGAAGGAGGACAGAAGTAGGCAGAGCTGCCCGCAATAATACAATACTGAGAAGAGATTGGCAAATCCAGAGAAATAGTTGAGGTGGACTTCTTTCTACAGATAGCCCTTTTCCTGCCTTGTTGACTATATTAATGCGCTGATGGATAGTGACAATAAATTTCTTTAAAAGTATTTATTGGGGAAAAATGAGAATATTAATTTCTTTCTATTTTCTGAAGTCTGAAGTTTGTGTGTCCATGAAATCCTGCCTTGAAAGGGTCTTTTATCAGAAGTGTTACCAAATGTTTTTCAGTCGAAACATTTTGATAACATGCTTTGAGTATGTTGCAATAATCACTTCAACACAAACTATCACTGACATGTTCAGGAGTTTAAGTGCTGGAGAAGTCCAGCTTTTCCACAAGTATTTTTTTGCTTTGGAAGAAATCCATGTTGGAAGGAAAACATTTTTCTTACCAAGTGTATGGGAACTGTTGAATCACAGCCTGAACCACTGATTGATCACCTGAGGCGTGCACTGAGTCAGCCGCAGGAGCACAGGTGAAGGCAATGCACCTGTGTGACTGGAAGGGGTGGAGTCTGGCTCCACCTCTCTGAGACCCCATTTAAGGGCTGATCACCACTGAGGAAGGACCCCTTGTTGGAGGTCCCTCCTCTGTAGAGTCATTGGTGAGCCTTGACCATCCAGAAAAGGTGAGCCACTCTTTATTTGCCAGTTGTCTGTTTACCATCTATATAAGCCTAATGAAATATACCGTCTTCCACGCTATTCTTTCTGAGTACCACTCTTTGGGGTTATTTGCCCTACACCAAGCTTTAAAACAATTATCAGATAATGCCGGTGATTCTCTTACTTGAGATGGTGATACTTTAGTGCAGGGTAGAAGCACTCAAACAGAAAAGTTATTTCATAAACCAAAACAAAACCATACACATTAGGCATAATTTGCAGCAGTGATTTTCCTACTTGAGTCCTTGGCTAAATGTTGGCTGACACAACAACATAACAGAAGAAGAATTTCTCTGCCTTGTTACCTTAATGTATGTTACCTTAATGTATGATTACAACAATAGAACAAGAAAGAAATGGCACTTTACATCTAGAACATTCATATAGTTCAAATAACAACACATATGTTTCTGTATGAAGAAACTAAACCAGGTAATGTTGGATCAAGCCTGTAAGTATAGGATAGAAAAGTGAGAATATCCGCTGCTGGGACATTAATAACAAAGGAGCTCAGTTTTAAAAGAGTTGCAAGAAGAAAAACATGAATAGCTCTTAATGATTCTCACAACAATGAAACAGCCACTTAAAGAGAAAATTGAAATTCAAAAAGCAAATGGAGTGTAACTTTGATTAAGTATTTGTTTTTCGAAGTCATTCATCTATGTTACATGACTGGAAGACTTCAGCCCCTGTAGTGCAAGATGTTCGTATTGAAGCTCAGATCAAGTACATGATGTTTTGATTGGAAACTGGTTATAAGGAGATTCCTTCAAACAATAACCAAAATGAAGACATTGACATGAGGAATTCAGCTGTGGTTTCCCACACAGCTGAGGCTGTCTATAAGCTTGCTGACTATGACAAAACTGCTTCTCTCCTTCTCCCAGAGTTCTCTACTGATGCCCCAGCCTTGCCCCACTGCTCCACCAGTTAGTTGCAAGGAAAAACATCACTTAATAACCTACTGAAAGCCCCAACAAGCTTCCTATCTCCCTCCACAATGTCATTTAACGAGCAGAACCATTTAGCTTAATCCCCAGTCTCCTGAATGGCCAGGTAAGGACCTCAAAGTACAGCAAATTTTAGCAGCTTTAATTCAGGACAGAGCAGCCCAGCTGAAACCAGAGCCCATCCTTCATTTCACACAGAAAGGTGAGAATAAACAGCAGTGGCACCCATCAAGTTGCATGCTGCACTAGATTTATAAACAGGTTTTGTATTCAGTTAATGCTTTTGGCTCTGGCATGCAGAACAAGTTTGCTCAAGAACAGAAAAAGACTAATACAAAGCTGCACACTGCAGTGCTTTATTCATTTTTTTCTCATTGAACCGATGGCCTAATTAGTTACATTTGTGCAGAATTAATAGCATTTTTTTTATAATGGCTGCTTCTTTCCTCAATGTCTTATGTAAAGTTCAGAGGTTTGATATTGTAGTATGCTAAAAAAAAAAAAAAAAAAGAAATGGTATTGTTTTCCCCTTTTTCTTGCCCTTGATAAATCTTGGTCTGTTAAAGTTGTTAATTTTTCTGCTCAGATGCTAAGCTATAAAGATTTTTTCTTGGGTAGAATAAAAGAACTTCTGAGGATGCTCTTGAGATCAGAGTCAATATCCATATAGACAATAATATGCATAGCCAAGAAGGGTTATGAACAGGAGAAAGGCCAGTACACATTAAACGCATCCAGTGGATTTGTATAGTTGTAACAAACACTTAGGTGACTAAATAAGATGCTGTAGCAAGTCACAGACTGAAACAGTGATTGAGCACCTGATGGGAAAGCAGGGCCAACCCAGGGGAGCTCAGGTGCACACAATACACAGGAGTGACCAGAAGGGGTGGAGTCAGGATCCACCCCTTCCCAGACCTCATTTAAGGTTTGGCAGTGGAGATGAGGGCTTGTCTTGCTAGGAATTCTTCCCTATCTGGGACCTTCTAAAGGTAAGTAGCTCTTTTCCTTCATTGCTGTTGCATTTGGACTTGGTCTCATTTGCTGCAGCTGAAGACTTTGCCACCCTGCTGTTATTGCAGTAATTTCCATCATGTTGTAACTTGGTCAGCCAGGCAAGTATTTATTTAGAATGGATCCCATTAAAAAAAAAATTAACGTGTTAGGTGGTTAATGCACTGAAAGCAGAACTCCTGGGGGAAATCCTGGGATTTCTGGGTTCCCTGTGGCTAAGTCCTGCTTAGGTTATTGAAGCCTATAAGAGACAATGATTCCCATTGTTAAATCACCTTCAAAAATGGCCAATGCCTTGAATAAATTAAGACAATGCTCTCTGACAATTGAGGAAAGAATTTGTTGTGACTTACTGTTAATGCATATCTTCCCTTGGAGGAAGAATTAAAAGATGAAATTAAAACTCTGAAAGCTTATATTAGACAACTGGAGGGGAAAAAAATGTTATTGACAGAGCAAACTGCCCCACCTTCAAATGGAACTTACCATTTGAAATTAAGTTCTGTATTACTAGAAGGGTAAAAGGACTTGGATCAACAGGATCCTTAGAGCCTAGTTGAACTCAAATACAAAAATAAGACCAAGCAAACTAAAATCCAACTAGACTATCTGGGAATCTCAGATCTTCTAGTAATAAGGTCGGTAATAACTCAAAAGACCTAGAAGACCAGGAAGGCTGGCACCCAAAGAGTGGACCCCAGCACAGATGATATTGAATGTAATAGTAGGCCTACTGAGCTCATGGATCTGTTACAGTGATTTAAGCAGAGACCATGAGGGAGCATACTAACTTGGCTCTTGAGAATATAGGATATAGGGGCTGAAAGTGTAATACTTAATGGGCCTGAGATTTCTAAACTGGCATTCATTACCACACATCCAGCTCTTAGACAAAGACTGTGATACGCAATAAGGAAAACAATTTTCTAATTCAATGGATAATGGTGGTGTGTAGAATCATGCAGCCATAAGCGATGTTCCAATAAATACTGGTCTGTGGACCTCAATGGAGGAACTTCAAAATTATATTAGAGAACGGGGAGTAAATGTGGCAGTTTATGATGATGTATCTGAGAGTCCTGATCTGGTTAAATTCTCAACAGGGATGAGAGGTCTCACACTACAACAAGCTCCTCCTCACCTGTATGGCATACTAGTATCCACGCTGAACCCTTTAATGGCCTCAGAAGCCATAATCCAACAAACCACCCAATTGGTGGCTGATCTGGGGGAGACACAGTGCCTTAGAAATAGGTGCAATCTCTAAACATTAGAAGGGCCAGATGTCCTCCCCAAAACTAAAACCAGGAGATCTGCCCCATGGACTTCTTGATCGTGGCAAACAGCTATCCTGAAGGCAAATGTTCAATGTCTTAATGGGATTTAATTTGCTAAAACTGATTGCCAGTCCAATCATGTCATCCTCCAGCTCTGAAGACAATTGAAGTCAAGCAAAAGTTTCAAAATATCCCCCAAAAAAACAGGGTTGAGGAAAAATACCAAGAACATAGAACCTAGAAGATTTTGTAGTTCCTGGTGAAAGGAAAAAGCCTTTAAGTGACCTGGACTACTATGCCTGTGCCACCTTAGGGAATAGATATGGCAGTTGTGCAGTTCGTAGAGTGACACAGGATGCCAGACCCCCTGCACCTAGAGTCCCCATATGGGACTGGAGGCTTTATGTCAAACTGGCTTTTTTTGGTCCTGAAAGAATATGCAGTGAGTTATGGTACTAGTTGATATGGGTGCAGAAACATCAATTATTTATGATGATCCAAACAAAATCCAAGGAGTTAGGATGATACTGGTGGGTTTGGAGAACAGACCATCCCTGTAACCCAGACATGGTTGAGGGAGTGTAACATGTCTACTGCCCCAGTCCTGGAGTATATACTGGGCACAGGCATATTATGGGGTTGAACTCTCCAGATGACTGTTGACTGGGAGAGAGAGATGTATTCATATCCTGGCAGTGTAATTGATGTTTAGAGGCTATGTGAAACATGAGCCTATTCTCTTGCCTAATCAGTTCAGGATTACTAATGCTAACCAGTACTGACTCCCAAAGGGGAGGGGCAAGAGGAAATCTCTAGAACAATGCAGAAGCTAGAAAATGTAGGGATCATAAGACCTGTACGTAGTCCATATAATTTCCCCATATGGGCAGCATGGAAGTCAGATGGCACATGAAGGATGTCAGTGGATTACAGAGAATTAAATAACGTCACAGTGCCCATTCATGCAGTCATGCTCACTATTGCTTCCCTGATGCACACATTGAGTATGAAGATAGAAACCTACTGTTGTGTCTTAGACTTGGCAAATTCATTCATCAGTATTTCCGTACATGAAGAATTACAAGGCAAGTCTGAATTTACTTTGAGAAGTGTGCAGTGGACATTTAGTGTCTGTGCGTTCACCAACCTATTGTCATAACTTAGTGGCATGTGACCTAGCAAGGTGGGATAATCCTAACAGCATTAAACTGTAGTACTATACTGATGATATCATGTTGATGTCTGACTCACTGGAGGCATTAGAAAAGACAGCAGTCTCATTAACAACTCACTTACAAGAGAAAGGGTGGGGTATAAACCCAGAACAAGTGCAAGGACGAGGCCTGTAGGTGAAATTCTTGGGTGTAGTTTGGTCAGGAAAGACCAAAGTATTACCGAGTGCAATAATAGACAAGGTTCAGGTGTAGCTGCTGTCATAGGGACTGGGAACAAGAATTTTTGGGTATTTGGGATACTGGTGTTCCTTTATTCCCTGCTTAGCACAGCTGCTGAGGCTTTTGTATTTGAGTCACAAAAAGAAAGGCCAAATATGGGACTGGGGGAGAACAGAACAAAAGGCATTCAGCAAGTAAAACTACTTGTCAAACAGACCCAGGTTCTGGGTATATTTGACCCTACCCTTCCAGCTGAACTACTGTCCATGTCACTCAGGATGGGTTTGGCTGAGGACTATGATAACACCAGAATTCCATTTGAATTCCAGTTGGGTTCTGTTCTCAGGTTTGGCATGGAGCAGAAGAAAGGTACAGTATGATTGGAAGACAGTTATTAGCTGCTTACTCCACCTTACAGGTGGTAGAGCCAATAACCCAAACATCTGAAGTCATAGTTAAGATCACCTCGCCAATTCAGGGGTTGGTGAAAGATGCCACCCACCTTCCTAAGACAGGGGTGGCCCAAGCAGACAGTGGCATGATGGGTCATTTATCTCAGCCAGAGAAGTAGTCTGTCTTCATTAAAAGAAGAACTTCAAAATACCCTAGGCCCTGTGATTTATCACAGTAATATGACAGAAGAGACAATGGTCACTCCGCCAGAGAAGAGTCCTGTTCAGGAAGGGGAATTTCCTGAAGATGCTTGGTATATGGATGGGTCCTAGCAAGGATAGCCTGAGCAAGTGGCAAGTAGTGGCACACCAACTCTCCACTGAAATAATCTGATTTGAAGAGGGAGGGTGGTCAGAGTAGCCAATGGGCAGAACTGTGAGCTATGTGGGTGGTTATAACCAAAGAACCTGGTGACAGTATCCTGAATATCTGCACAGATAAATGGGCTGTGTAATGGGGGCTCATTCTTTGGATTGCATAGTGGTCCCCAGGAATGGACTATCTACACCCTGTGGGACCTGAATGAAAGGCCTAGAAATAACTGACCCAGTGCCTGGAAGATGCTACAGAAAAGACAGGCCTCCCTGCTTATGATCCAATTTACAGGCACCGATAACTTGGTAAGATCTCAGACTGGCCTTGAAAATAATCTTCTACTCCTTGCCTCTGAAAACCTAGAAAGTGGTATCTGTAAATTAAAATGGCATTGGAAGTTGCAAGTATGAACAAAGCTGCTCTTCAAGGGCGCCTTTCTGAGAGCACAGGTGGTCTCCATCCCTCTGAATAAGAAAGTGGGCAGAGGAGGTAGGAAACAGGTATGGCTTAGCAAGGACCTGCTGGGCACATTGAGGGTGAATGAAGTAAGGTGCATACAAGCTCTGGAAACAAGGGTGTGTCACCTGGGAAGAATACAGGGTTGCTGTATGGACTTGCAGATGTGGATTGGGAAAGCCAAGGCACAGGCAGAACTGAACTTGGTGAGGGATGTGAAAAACAACACGAAGATATTCTACAGGTACATTGGCCAGAAAAGACAGGCTAAAACAAGTGTACCTCCTTTGGTAAATGTAAAAGGAGAACTGGCTTCAATGGACAAAGAGAAGGCTGAGGTACTGAATGAGTTCTTTGCCTCTGTCTTCACTGGTGACCATGATTCCAGTATTTCTCAAGTCCCTGAGCCCTGCATCCCTAAACCTCTAGGTGGGGACCAGGGCGGTAAATTCCCCCCCTCACTGGAAGGGCAGAGCAAGTCTGAGACCACCTCAAGAGATTAAATGTGTACAAGTCTATGGGGCTGGATGCTGTGCATCCCAGGGTTCTGAAGGAGCTGGCAGAGGTGGCTGCTGAGCTGTCCTCCATCATATTTGAAAAGTCGTGGCTGTCAGATGAGGTCCTGGATGACTGGAGGCAGGGTCACGCCACTCCCATTTACAAGAAAGGGAGCAAGGAAGACCTGGTGAACTACTGGTGAGTCTCACCTCTGTACCTGGGAAGATCATGAAACAGATCCTCCTGGATGACATGCTTGATCACATGAGGAATGAGCATGTGATCTGAGACAGCCAGCACAGCTTCACCAGGGGAAGGTCATGCTTAACCAATCTTGTGGCCTTCCATGATGGAGTGACTGTATTGGTGGACAAGGGGAAGGCAATTGATATCATTTACCTGGACTTGAGCAAGGCCTTTGATGTGGTCCCCCCACCACATCCTTATCTCCAAATTGGAGGGATGTGAATTTGATGGGTAGACCACTTGAAGGATAAAAATTTGGTTGAAAGGCCAGAGACAGAAGGTGGTGATTAGTGGTTCTGCCTCCAGATGGAGGCTGGTAACAAGTGGTGTCCCCCAGGGGTCTGTCTTGGGGCTGGTGCTCTTTAACATCTTTATCAAAGACACTGACAACAGAATTGAGTGCACTCTCAGCAAGTTTGTGGATGACACCAAGCTGACTGGTATGGCTGAAATGGTGGAAAGAAGGGGTGCCATTCAGAGGGACCTCAAAAGACTTGAAAGGTGGGCCCAGGTGAGATGAGGTTCAACATGGCAAAGTGCAAGGTTTTGCACTTGGACTGGAGGAATCCCAGGCATCTATACAGACTGGAAGGAGTGGTCCTGCAGAGAAGGACCTGGGGGTTCTGATGGATGAAAAGCTTAACATGAGCCAGCAGTGCGCTCTTGCAGCTCAAAAAGCAAATGGTATTCTGGGCTCCATCAAGAGAGGGGTGGCCAGCAGGGACAGGGAGGTGATCATCCCTCCCTACTCTGCTCTTGTGAGGCCCCATCTGGAGTATTGTGTCCAGCTCTGGAACCCCCAGTACAAGAAAAACAGAGAGCTGTTGGAGAGGGTCCAGGGGAGAGCCACAAAAATGATCAGGGAGCTGGAGCTTGTTCAGCCTGGAGAAAAAAAGGCTGCAGGGTGACTTAATTTCAACATTTCAGTACCTAAAGGGGTCCTATAAACAAGGAGGGAGTAAACTCTTTGAAAGGGTAGATAAAACCATTTCCCCTTGACCTGCTGTTAAGTTGAGGGAAGGAAGATGTAGGCTGGATGTCAGGGAGAAATTCTTTACAGTGAGAATGGTGAGGTGCTGGAACAGGCTGCCTGGAGAGATTTTGAATGTCCCTAGAAGAGCTGAAGGCCAGATTGGATGGGGCCCTGGGCAGCTTGGTCTAGCATTAAATGGGTAGGTGGCCCTGCCTGTGGCGACGGAGTTGGAGATTCGTGATCCTTGAGGTTCCTTCCAACCTGGGCCATTCTGTGATTCTGTGGTATGGTCTACTTGCACCTTAGCGAAGGTTACTGGAAGTTAGGCATCGGTGCTACCCCAGAACATGGCCTGCAGGCACTGTGGTCAGTGTTCTAATTTTCTTTGTTAAGGGGACCTTCATGAGCCCCCACATCGAATCTGAACACACTTTCCAACACCCCTCCACCCCCCCCCTTTGAAAGGGACTGCATTTCATTGTACTGGAACTTATTCATAGATTCATAGATACCTTAGGTTGGAAAGGACCTACAAGATCATCTAGTCCAACCATACTCACACCACCATCCCTACCCGCTAAGCTACTAAATCAAATCCCTTAGCACCTCATCTAAACGCTTCTTGAACAGCGCTAGGGACGGTGCCTCAACCACCTCCCTAAGCAGGCCATTCCAGTGCCTGACCACTCTCTCAGAGAAAAAATTTTTCCTCAAATCTAATCTAAATCCTTCCCCGGCGCAACTTGTGGCCATTCCCTCTTGTCCTGTCATTAGTTACCTGGGAGAAGAGGCCGACCCCCTCCTCACCACAGCCTCCCTTCAGGAAGTGGTAGAGTGCAGTGAGGTCTCCTCTGAGCCTCCTTTTCTCCAGACTAAACAATCCCAGCTCCCTCAGCCGCTCCTCGTAAGACTTGTGCTCCAGACCCCTCACCAGTTTTGTTGCCCTTCTCTGAACACACTCCAGGGCCTCAATGTCTCTCTTGTAGTGAGGGGCCCAAAACTGAACACAGTGCTCAAGGTGCGGCCGCACCAGAGCTGAGTACAGGGGGATGATCACCTCCCTGCTCCTGCTGGCCACACTATTCCTCATACAGGCCAGGATGCCATTGGCCTTCTTGGCCACCTGGGCACACTGCGGGCTCATGTTGAGCCAAGCATCAACCAACACCCCCAGGTCCTTTTCCTCTATACACTCTTCAAGCCATTCTGCCCCAAGCCTATAGCACTTGTCATGGTTTTATGATTTTTGGTACTGGTATTCCACATCATAACATCATGTATTGCATTGAGAGTTGAAGAGCTAATACTTCAGCTCCATAGATCATTGATAATTCCAGGTATACTTGTCTCAGAAGAGAAGAAGAACTACATTCCCCAGAGGACTTTGCGATGCTTTGTATTTTCACGTGTTTTCCGCTCAGAGGGAACAGATAAAAACCCTCAGCGGTCACGGGACACGCTCTTTCCTTCGGGATCGACTCAGCAGTGGGTGCTCGCTGCCGTATCGCCTTCAGCGTTAGCGTAAGGCCTTCGGTTTATCGGACACTCTCTCTTGCTCATTTTATTTGATTTCATTAGCCTCAATTCCAATTATATTGTATTATATTCTGTTATTTTGCTTTCTGATATCATATTTAGTAAATTAGCTTTCCTCCTCAGATCGTTGCCGCTGTTTTGTTTCTAGGCCCATCTCCCTTTTCCCTTTTCCCTTTTTCCTTGCCCTTTCCTGGGGCGTGGGTCCGTGGGTCCCTCGCACCAATCGTCACGGAACCGGGCCGATCCAGCCCGGTAAACTGTTGACATTTTTTTGGCGCCCAACGTGGGGCAAACGAGCTGCCTTAGCCGGGCAGAGACATACTCTTAGAGTGAATAGAGTGAATCTCTGTCTCTTGCTAGCAAGCTTATCTGTACTGCAGGTGCTGTACGGCATAACACGACCTTGAAGTCTGGGCGTACTGCCAGTTGTTCTGGGATATTTGTAAATTTTTTTTGGGTACTGCTAGCTTGTTTCAGTAAAGAAAAAAAAAAAAAATGCTCTCGCTTTTTAAACTGCTCTTAAAGGGGCTGCATTTCGTGGTTTCTTCCCTTGTAATGCTCAGAATATACTGGGACTTAATTAAGTTTGCCAGTCTGATCTATGCAGCTTGGTCTGTATATGATAAACTAAAAACACTGATGGAAATACCTACCTGGCTTTTGTATATGATGTGGCATTCAGTTCCGGGGGGAGCAACCCCAGGTGGAGTTGTTACGGAACTCATGATTTTTAAACCGGCTCCTGGCCTCTCCTTTGAATTCATTAGGCGTTTTCTGAATGCTCATCCAATGCTCGTAATGATTGTGGTGTCAGTCACCCTGAATGTACTCCTTATCGGTATCTATATTTATAATATTTTGAGAAAGACTTCCCCAGAGCCAGAGAACAGTGACTGGCAGGGAGTTTGGAGGGACTTAGGAGAGACTTTAGAGAAGTGGGCATCACCGGTGTCATGGGACTTTTCTCCTGAACACCTGCAAGACCCTGAGAACCTAAGCAGATATTTGAGACAGGGATGTTGCGGCTCAGACAGATCTGAGGAGGACCAAATTATTTGGGGTCTGGCTTATGCTTACCGAGCCTTATTCAATACTATTCCAGAGAGGCTTAGAGTTTTTAAAATAGAGCGAGAGAGTCTCCGAGCCGAAAGGGACAGTCTCCAAATTGAGAAAGACAGTCTTTTAGCTGACAATCAGACCCTCCAGACCGAGACAGACGCCCTCCAGATCGAGAGAGACACCTTCCGGTCTCAACAAGAAGCTCTCCAGACCAACATGGACGCCCTCCAGTTCGAGAAAAACACCCTCCAGCCTGAAAGAGATGTCCTCCAGTCCGAACTCAACAACCCTCAGTCTCAACATGATGGTCTCCAGTTTGTGCAACAAGATGTTCTCCAACCTGAAAGAGACACCCTCCTGTCTGAGCAAGATGTCCTCCTGTCTGAACGGTACTCCTTCAGAACTGAGCGAGGTACCTACCAGCCACAATAGCCCGTGCCCCCCAGCCAGGGGGGGGAAAGGGATAACAGAGTGTATTGGACTGTGTGGATTCGATGGCCTGGCACATCAGAACCACAAAAATATAAGGCATTGGTGGACACTGGTGCACAGTGCACTCTAATGCCCTCGAGTCACCAAGGGACAGAATTAATCTATATTTCTGGGGTGACTTGGGGTTCACAAGAGTTGACCATGACTCACTCACCTTTTGACAGCCCCATATGGCCGGTGCGTAAAGCCAGTGGAGAATGGAGGCTGACAGTAGATTATCGTGGCCTGAATGAAGTCACACCCCCACTGAGTGCTGCTGTGCCGGATATGCTTCAACTCCAGTACGAACTGGAGTCAAAAGCAGCCAAGTGGTATGCCACCATTGACATTGCCAATGCCTTCTTTTCAATTCCTCTGGCCACAGAATGCAGGCCGCAGTTTGCCTTCACCTGGAGAGGCATTCAGTACACTTGGAACCGTTTGCCCCAGGGGTGGAAGCACAGCCCAACCATTTGCCATGGGTTGATCCAAACTGCATTGGAACAGGGCGGTGCTCCTGAGCACTTACAATACATTGATGACATCATTGTGTGGGGCAATACAGCAGGGGAAGTTTTCGAGAAAGGAGAGAGAATAATTCAGATCCTCCTGCGAGCTGGCTTCGCTATTAAGCGAAGCAAAGTGAAAGGGCCTGCACAGGAAATTCAGTTCCTAGGAATAAAGTGGCAAGATGGACGTCGTCACATCCCAACAGATGTGATTAACAAAATTATTGCTATGTCTCCACCCACTAGTAAGACAGAGACCCAAGCTTTTCTGGGTGTAGTGGGCTTTTGGAGAATGCATGTTCCAAACTACAGTCTCATTGTGAGCCCTCTCTTTCGGGTGACGCGGAAGAAGAATGATTTTGTATGGGGTCCTGAGCAGCAGCAGGCTTTTGAGCAAATTAAGCAGGAGATAGCCCGTGCCGTGGCCCTGGGGCCAGTGCGGACGGGACAGGATGTAAAGAAAATCCTCTACACTGCTGCTGGAAAGGAAGGTCCCACTTGGAGTTTGTGGCAAAGAGCTTCTGGAGAGACCCGAGGCCGACCCCTTGGTTTCTGGAGTCGAGCATACAGGGGGTCTGAGGAGCGCTACACTCCAACTGAGAAGGAAATCTTAGCCGCGTATGAGGGGGTTCGAGCTGCTTCCGAAGTAATCGGTACTGAAGCGCAGCTCCTTCTGGCACCTCGACTGCCAGTGCTGAACTGGATGTTCAAAGGAAAGGTTCCCTCTACCCATCATGCTACTGATGCCACTTGGAGTAAGTGGATTGCACTGATTACACAGCGAGCTCGGATGGGGAACCTCAGTCATCCAGGAATCCTAGAAGTGATCATGGACTGGCCTGAAGGTAAAAAGTTTGGAACAACACCAGCAGAGGAGGTATCACGTGCTAAAGAAGCCCCACCATACAATGAACTACCAGACAATGAAAAGAGATACGCCCTGTTCACAGATGGATCGTGTCGGATTGTGGGAAAGCACCGCAGATGGAAATCTGCAGTGTGGAGTCCCACACGACAAGTTGCAGAGGCCACTGAAGGAAAAGGAGAATCAAGCCAATTTGCAGAGGTAAAGGCTGTCCAGCTGGCCTTAGATGTTGCTGAACGCGAGAGGTGGCCAGTGCTTTATCTTTACACTGACTCATGGATGGTGGCAAATGCCTTATGGGGGTGGTTACAGCAATGGGAACAAAATGGCTGGCAACGGAGGGGTAAACCTATTTGGGCTGCTGAACTGTGGAAAGATATTGCTGCCCGAGTAAAGAATATGGTTGTAAAGGTGCGCCATGTAGATGCTCATGTTCCTAAAAGCCGAGCAACTGAAGAACAACAGAATAACCATCAGGTAGATAGAGCTGCCAAAGTTAAGATGGCTCAAGTAGACTTGGACTGGCAACACAAGAGTGAATTATTTTTAGCTCGATGGGCCCATGAGACCTCGGGCCATCAAGGAAGAGATGCAACATATAAATGGGCTAGAGACCGAGGGGTGGACTTAACTATGGACGCTATTGCACAGGTTATCCATGACTGTAATACTTGCGCCACAATTAAACAAGCCAAGAGGATGAAACCTCTTTGGGGGGAAGGGCGATGGCAAAAGTATAAATATGGGGAGGCGTGGCAGGTAGATTATATCACCTTGCCACGAACTCGCAATGGTAAGCGTTATGTGCTCACCATGGTGGAAGCAACCACTGGGTGGCTTGAAACATATGCAGTACCCCATGCTACCGCCCGAAACACCATTCTAGGTCTCGAGAAGCAAGTCCTATGGCGACATGGCACTCCAGAAAGAATTGAGTCAGATAATGGGACTCATTTCAAAAATTCTCTTGTAAGTAATTGGGCCAAAGATCATGGCATTGAATGGATTTATCATATCCCCTATCACGCACCAGCTTCTGGTAAGATTGAAAGATACAATGGGTTGCTGAAAACCATGTTGAAAGCAATGGGTGGCGGAACATTTAAGCATTGGGAGAAGCATTTGGCCGAAGCCACCTGGTTGGTCAACACTCGAGGATCCATCAATCGTGATGGTCCTGCCCAATCCAACTCCCTACCTGCTGTAGAGGGAGATAAGGTCCCTGTAGTACATGTAAAGAACATGTTGGGCAAGGCGGTTTGGGTACTTCCAGCTTCTGGAAAGGGCAAACCTCTCCGTGGAACTGTCTTTGCTCAGGGACCTGGGTCCACTTGGTGGGTGATGCAGAAGAATGGGGATGTTCAGTGTGTACCACAAGGGAATTTGATGTTGGGGGAGTGCAGTCAGTAATTTCATGTATATACTTGTATATATGTTGTGTGCGTGTATATCTAATGCATGTTAATCATTGTTCTTCTGTATGTATCAAGCATGATGTAACAATGTGGAATAAGGGGTGGAATGTCATGGTTTTATGATTTTTGGTACTGGTATTCCACATCATAACATCATGTATTGCATTGAGAGTTGAAGAGCTAATACTTCAGCTCCATAGATCATTGATAATTCCAGGTATACTTGTCTCAGAAGAGAAGAAGAACTACATTCCCCAGAGGACTTTGCGATGCTTTGTATTTTCACGTGTTTTCCGCTCAGAGGGAACAGATAAAAACCCTCAGCGGTCACGGGACACGCTCTTTCCTTCGGGATCGACTCAGCAGTGGGTGCTCGCTGCCGTATCGCCTTCAGCGTTAGCGTAAGGCCTTCGGTTTATCGGACACTCTCTCTTGCTCATTTTATTTGATTTCATTAGCCTCAATTCCAATTATATTGTATTATATTCTGTTATTTTGCTTTCTGATATCATATTTAGTAAATTAGCTTTCCTCCTCAGATCGTTGCCGCTGTTTTGTTTCTAGGCCCATCTCCCTTTTCCCTTTTCCCTTTTTCCTTGCCCTTTCCTGGGGCGTGGGTCCGTGGGTCCCTCGCACCAATCGTCACGGAACCGGGCCGATCCAGCCCGGTAAACCGTTGACAGCACTGCATGGGGTTATTGTGGCCAAAGTGCAGGGCCCAGCACTTGGCCTTACTGAACTTCATCCTGTTGACCTCAGCCCAGCTGTCCAGCCTATCCAGATCCCTCTGAAGGGCCTCCCTACCCTCAGGCAGATCAACACATCCTCCCAACTTGGTGTCATCTGCAAACTTACTGAGGGTACACTCAATCCCCTTGTCTAGGTCATCAATAAAGATATTAAACAACATGGGCCCCAATACCGACCCTTGGAGGACACCACTCGTAATGGGATGCCAGCTGGACTTGACTCCATTAACCACTACCCGCTGGGCACGGCCCTCTAGCCAATTCTCAACCCAGAGAAGAGTGAACCTGTCCACACCACGGGCTGCCAGTTTCCCCAGGAGAATACTGTGGGAGACCGTGTCAAAGGCTTTGCTGAAGTCCAGGTAGACTACATCAACAGCCTTTCCCTCATCTACCAGTCTGGTCACCCAGTCATAGAAGGAGATGAGGCTGGACAAGCACCACCTGCCCTTTGTGAACCCGTGCTGTCTGGGTCTGATCCCCTGATTGCCATGCACGTGCTGTGTGATCTCCCTCAAGATCAACTGCTCCATAACTTTCCCTGATACCGAGGTCAGGCTGACAGGCCTGTAGTTCCCTGCATCTTCCTTACGGCCTTTCTTGTAGATGGGAGTCACATCGGCAAGCCTCCAATCTTGTGGGACCTCTCCAGATGACCAGGAATGCTGATAGATTGCAGAAAGCGGCTTGGCAATCACCTCTGCCAGCTCCCTCAGCACCCTTGGGTGGATCCCATCTGGTCCCATGGACTTGTGGCAGTTCGGATGGAGGAGCAGGTCTCTGACTGTCTCTGCTAGGACCACAGGGGGTGTATTATGCACTTTGTCCCAGACTTCCAGGTCAGGGCGAAAAGTACCCTGAGGATAACTGATCTGTCTATTAAAGACAGATGTGAAGAAGGCATTGAGAACCTCACCCTTTTCCTCATTTTCCTCATCCTCTGTGGTTACATTCCCTGCCGCATCAAGTAGGGAAATTCTCCTTAGTTCTTCTTTTACTGTTAATATATTTGTAAAAGGACTTTTTGTTCTCCTTTACTGCAGTAGCCAGTCTAAGTTCAAGCTGGGCTTTTGCATTTCTAACTTCCTGCCTGCAAATCTTGGCAAGTTCTCTGTAGTCTCCCCAAGTAGCCTGTCCCATCTTCCATAGGCTCTCTTTTTTTCCCGGAGCCTCAACAAAAGTTCCTGGTTCATCCACACTGGTCTTCCCGTCTGGCTCGACTTAATTTAAGTTTGCCCATCTGATTTATGGAGGTATTGGTAAAATAAATTAAAAACTCTTTGGAAATACCTACTTGGTTTCCGCACACAATGTGGTATTCAACTACAAAGAGAACTGCTAATTCTACAAAACTTCTGATTTTTAAACAGTCTCCAAGTCTCTCCTTTGAATCCTTTATGCATTATTTTGGATGATCATCTAATTAATGATCATGGTGTCAATCTCCCTGAATGTACTCCTTATCAGTATCTGTATTTATAAAATTTTGAGAAAGCCTTTCCTAAAGCTAGAGAATACTGACTGGAAGGGAGTTTGGAGTGACCTGAAAGAGACTTTAGAGAAACAGACATTACCAGTATCATGGAACTTTTCTCCTGAACACCTGCAAGATCCTGAGAACTAAAGCAGATATTTAAGACAGGGATGTCAGCTCAGACAGATCTGAGGAGGTCCGAATTATTTGGGGTCTGGCTTATGCTTAACAGGCCTTATTCAACACTATCCCAGAGAAGCTTAGAGTCTCTGAAATAGAGCAAGAGAGTCTCCAGATCCAGAGAGTCTTCTAACCGAAAAACAGAATCTCTAGACTGAGCGAGTGTCTCCAGGCTGAAAAGGAAAGTTTCCAGGAAAGAGCCCAAGTCAAGAAGGAGAATCTCCAGATCCAGAAAGAGAGTCTTCTAGCCGAGAAGGATGACTTCCAGGCTCAGAAAGAGCGTCTCCTAGTTGAGAAACAGTCTCCAAATCGAAAGAGAGTCTCCAACCTGAAAGGCAGAATCTCCAGGTTGAGAAAGAGAACCTTCTAGTCAGTCAAGAGAATCTTAAGACCTGTCATGAGTGCCTCTGAGCTGAGAAAGAAAGCCTCCGAGCTGAAAGGGATGATCTCTAAGCTGAGAAAAAGTATCTCCAATCTCAACAAGACATCCTTCAATCTGAAAGAGATGCCCTCCAGTCTCAGCAAGACAGATTCCAAGCTGTGCTAGAGAGAAAGAGCACTGAAACTGACTAATCTGATAAACCACAGGTGGCACCAGAATTGATGTCAGTTTCCCCTGTAAGAGGATGGAAAATGAAAAGAATTTTGACTCCCTTAGAAGAAAAGAAAGGAAGAGGAGAAAGTAGAGGAAGTAGACACTGTAAGAGAAGAGGAGAAAAGAGGTCCAGAGGAGTAGTTCTGAGATCCAGGATATCCAGAGGGAGGGCTGAGATCCCCAGTAAGATCATGGCCACCAACACCTAGGAGGGTAACAGTCTTGAAAGAGTAGGAGGTGAGAAAGACATTGTCACCATTATTACTGCTGTGGAAACGGGCATCCATTATTTGAGAGAGTATGCTGTGGTGCAAATATTACGTGATCCCGGATTCAATCATGATGAACCAGATCAAGAACATGATCTTGAGAGAGTCAGGTGCACACCAAATATGTGGCTTATATTCACAAGGACTGCACCAGAAAGGTATGCCAGTACATTAGCAGCAACATATGGCAGAGGGGAAAGAAGACCCCTTATAAATGAACTGATTAATAAACTTCAAGACACTGAGTTACATTTAACCCCTCTACAGGCTTATGTTTAAGCCACTGCAAAGGAAACTGAAGAACTGGACAGAATGGAGAGCAATCAAGAAGATATAATGGAGAAACTATCTACCGTGCTTTATTCTGATGGAACTAATTAATCCATGGTGGTATCAGATACATCTCGTGGAGACCAGGATTCCCAAAACAGCAACATCTCAGCTATCAAAAGAAGACCTCCTCCTGCTCAAGCAAGTGACAACAGTAAGACTATGCTGCACACTGCCTTGTGGCATTACCTACGTGACCATGGAGAGTGGTATAGAAGATCCACTCCTGCACTTCAAGCATGGATGAAAGAATTACAAGACAGATCAAACACCAAGGTTAACTTCTACAAAAAGGTGACTGCTCCAGTGGCTGCAGGACACAGCAATAGCTGTAAGAACAACAGAGGTAACAGAGGGGCCCTGCCCCCAGCCAGGGTGTGGAAAGGGATAATAGAGTATGTTGGACTGTGTGGATTCGATGCCTTGGCACATCAGAACCACAAAACTATAAGGCAGTGGTGGACACTGGTGCACAATGCACTCTAATGCCCTCAAGTCACCAAGAGAAAAAAATAATTTATATTTCTTGGGTGACTGGGGGTTCCCAAGAGTTGGCAATGTTGGAGGCTGAAATAAGCCGCAATGGTAAAGACTAGCAAAAACATCCTATTGGGACTGGCCCAGGGGCCCCATGTATACTTGGTATTGATTACCTTAGAAGGGGGTGTTTTAAGGATACCAAGGGGTATTGATGGACTTTTGGAATAGCTGCTGTAGGTACAGAAAACATTAAGCAGCTGTCTGTTTTGCCTGGCCTGTTGGAAGATTCATCTGTTGTGGGGTTCCTACGAGTAAAAGAGCAACAGGTACCAATTGCTACAAAAACAGTGCACAGACAGCAGTACTGCACTAACAGGGATTCCTTGCTCCCCGTTCATAACCTGATTCATCAGCTAGAGAGCCAGGGAGTGATCAGTAAAACCCACTCACATTTTAACAGCCCCATATGGCCAGTGCGTAAAGCCAGCGGAGAATGGAGGGTGACAGTAGATTACCGTGGCCTGAATGAAGTCATACCCCCACTGAGTGCTGCTGTGCCAGACATGCTCCAACTCCAGTATGAACTGGAGTCAAAAGCAGCCAAGTGGTATTGACACTGGCATTGCCAATGCCTTCCTTTCAATTCCTTTGGCCACAGAATGTAGGCTGCAGTTTGCTTTCACATGGAGGGGCGTTCAGTACACCTGGAACTGTTTGCACCATGGGTGGAAGCATAGCCCAACCATTTGTCATGGGTTGATCCAAACTGCATTGGAACAGGGCAGTGCTCCCAAGCACTTACAATACATGGATGATACCATTGTGTGGCACAATACAGCAAGTGAAGTTTTTGAGAAAGGAGAGAGAATAATCCAGATCCTCCTGTGAGCTGGCTTTGCTATTAAGCAAAACAAAGTGAAACGGCCTGCACAGGAAATCCAGTTCCTAGGTATAAAGTGCCAAGATGGACATTGTCACATCCCAACAGATGTGATTAACAAAATCGCTGCCATGTCTCCACCCACTAGTAAGACAGACACCCAAGCTTTTCTGGGTGTAGTGGGCTTTTGGAGAATGCATGTTCCAAACTACAGTCTCATTGTGAGCCCTCTCTTTCGGGTGATGCAGAAGAATGATTTTGCATGGGGCCATGAGCAGCAGTAGGCTTTTGAGCAAATTAAGCAGGAGAAAGCCCGTGCCGTGGCCCTGGGGCCAGTACAGATGGGACAGGATGTAAAGAAAATCCTCTACACTGCTGCTGGAAAGGAAGGTCCCACTTGGAGTTTGTGGCAAAGAGCTTCTGGAGGCTGACCCCTTGGATTCTGGAGTCGAGCGTACAGGGGGTCTGAGGAGCGCTACCCTCCAACTGAAAAGGAGATCTTAGCCACATACAAGGGGGTTCGAGCTGCTTCCAAAGTAATCGGTATGGAAACGCAGGTCCTTCTGGCACCTCGACTGCCAGTGCTGAACTGGATGTTCAAAGGAAAGGTCCCCTCCACCCATCATGCTACTGATGCCACTTGGAGTTAAGTGGATTGCGCTGATTACACAGTGAGCTCGGATGGGGAACCTCAGTCATCCAGGAATCCTAGAAGTGATCATAGACTGGCCTGAAGGTAGAAAGTTTGGAACATCACCAGCAGAGGAGATATTATGTGCTAAAGAGGCCCCACCATACAATGAACAATGAACACCAGTCAATGAAAAGAGATATGCCCTGTTCACAGATGGATCGTGTCATATTGTGGGAAAGCATTGCAGATGGAAATCTGCTGTGTGGAGCCCCACACAATGAGTTGCAGAGGCCACTGAAGGAAAAGGAGAATCAAGTCAATTTGCAGAGGTAAAGGCTGTACAACTGGCCTTAAATATTGCTGAACGAGAGAGGTGGATAGTGCTTTATCTTTACACTGACTCATGGATGGTGGCAAATGCTTTATGGGGATGGTTACAGCAATGGGAACAAAATGGCTGGCAACAGAGGGGTAAATCTATTTGGGCTGCTGAACTGCAGAGAGACACTCCTGCTCGAATAAAGAATATGGTTGTAAAAGTGCGTCATGTAGATGTCCATGTGACCAAGAGCCGGGCTACTGAAGAACAACAGAATAACCATCAGGTAGATCAAGCTGATAAAGATAAGGTGGCTCAAACAGACTTGGACTGGCAACACAAGTGTGAATTATTTTTAGCTCAGTGAGACCTCACGCCAGCAAGGAAGAGATGCAACATATAAATGGACTAGAGACTATGGATGTTATTGCACAGGTTATCCATGACTGTGATACATGCGCCACAATTAAATAAGCCAAGAGGATGAAACCACTTTGGGGGGAAGGGCGATGGCAAAAGTAGAAATATGGGGAGGCGTGGCAGGTTGATTATATCACCTTGCCAAGAACTTGCAATGGCAAGCATAATGTGCTCACCATGGTGGAAGCAACTACTGGGTGGCTTGAAACACATGCAGTACCCCATGCTACTGCCTGAAACACCATCTTAGGTCTTGAGAAACAAGTTCTGTGGTGACATGGAACTCCATGACTCCAGAAAGAATTGAGTCAGATAATGGGACTAATTTCGAAAATTCTCTTGTAAATACTTGGGCCAAAGATCATGGCATCAAATGGATTTATCATATCCCCCATCACGCACCAGCTTCTGGCAAAATTGAAAGATACAATGGGTTATTAAAAACAATGTTGAAAGCAATGGGTGGCGGAACACTTAAGCATTGGGAGAAGTATTTGGCAGAAGCCACCTGGTTCATAGATTCATAGATTCATAGATTCACAGATTCACAGATTCATAGATTCATAGATTCATTAGGTTGGAAAGGACCTACAAGATCATCTAGTCCAACCATACTCACACCACCATCCCTACCCGCTAAGCTACTAAATCAAATCCCTTAGCACCTCATCTAAACACTTCTTGAACAGCGCTAGGGACGGTGCCTCAACCACCTCCCTAAGCAGGCCATTCCAGTGCCTGACCACTCTCTCAGAGAAAAAATTTTTCCTCAAATCTAATCTAAATCTTCCCCGGCGCAACTTGTGGCCATTCCCTCTTGTCCTGTCATTAGTTACCTGGGAGAAGAGGCCGACCCCCTCCTCACCACAGCCTCCCTTCAGGAAGTGGTAGAGTGCAGTGAGGTCTCCTCTGAGCCTCCTTTTCTCCAGACTAAACAATCCCAGCTCCCTCAGCCGCTCCTCGTAAGACTTGTGCTCCAGACCCCTCACCAGTTTTGTTGCCCTTCTCTGAACACACTCCAGGGCCTCAATGTCTCTCTTGTAGTGAGGGGCCCAAAACTGAACACAGTGCTCGAGGTGCGGCCGCACCAGAGCTGAGTACAGGGGGATGATCGCCTCCCTGCTCCTGCTGGCCACACTATTCCTCATACAGGCCAGGATGCCATTGGCCTTCTTGGCCACCTGGGCACACTGCGGGCTCATATTGAGCCGAGCATCAACCAACACCCCCAGGTCCTTTTCCTCTATACACTCCTCAAGCCATTCTGCCCCAAGCCTATAGCACTGCATGGGGTTATTGTGGCCAAAGTGCAGGACCCGGCACTTGGCCTTATTGAATCTCATTCCATTGACCTCAGCCCAGCTGTTCAGCCTATCCAGATCCCGCTGAAGGGCCTCCCTACCCTCAGGCAGACCAACACATCCTCCCAACTTGGTGTCATCTGCAAACTTACTGAGGGTACACTCAATCCCCTTGTCTAGGTCATCAATAAAGATATTAAACAACATGGGCCCCAATACCGACCCTTGGGGGACACCACTCGTGACAGAACGCCAGCTGGACTTAACTCCATTAACCACTACCCGCTGGGCACGGCCCTCTAGCCAATTCTCAACCCAGAGAAGAGTGAACCTGTCCACACCACGGGCTGCCAGTTTCCCCAGGAGAATACTGTGGGAGACCGTGTCAAAGGCTTTGCTAAAGTCCAGGTAGACTACATCAACAGCCTTTCCCTCATCTACCAGTCTGGTCACCCAGTCATAGAAGGAGATGAGGTTGGACAAGCACTACCTGCCCTTTGTGAACCCGTGCTGTCTGGGTCTGATCCCCTGATTGCCATGCACGTGCCGTGTGATCTCCCTCAAGATCAATTGCTCCATAACTTTCCCTGATACCGAGGTCAGGATGACAGGCCTGTAGTTCCCTGGATCCTCCTTACGGCCTTTCTTGTAGATGGGAGTCACATCGGCAAGCCTCCAATCTTGTGGGACCTCTCCAGATGACCAGGAATGCTGATAGATGGCAGAAAGCGGCTTGGCAATCACCTCTGCCAGCTCCCTCAGCACCCTTGGGTGGATCCCATCCGGCCCCATGGACTTGTGGCAGTTCAAATGGAGGAGCAGGTCTCTGACTGTCTCTGCTGGGATCACAGGTTGGTCAACACTCAATCCATCAGTTGTGATGGTCCTGCCTGATCTAGCTCCCTACCTACTGTAGAGGGGGATATATCCCTGTAGTACATGTGAAGAGTCTGTTGGGAAAAGTGGTTTGGGTCTTACCAGCTTCCAGAAAGGGCAAACCTCTCCATGAAACTGTTTTTGCTCAGGGACCTGGTCCACTTGGTGGGTGATGCAGAAGGATGGGGACGTTCACTGAGTACTGCAAGGGAATTTGATGCTGGGGGAGTGCCATCAGTATTTCCACGTATACATATATGTGTGTGTGCATGTGTATATTTAATGCTTGTTAATCATTGTTCCTGTATACATATTAAACATGATGTAGTGATGTGGAATGAGAGGGTATCAATGATCCATGGTGCTGGAGCATTAACCCTTTGACTCCCAATGCACTACATGCATGCTATGATGCGGAATACCAATAACAAAAATCAGAAAACCATGACACAAGCAAGATTACAAGATCATCTGATTCCCATCTATAAACAAAGAGTGGGGAAATATTACATTTCCTTCAAGTACCTAAACCTCTACTTGTCTATAACAGAGGGGATGAAAAGCCTACTCCTGTAGTATGAACATCGAGCTTAGATAGCATAAGGTCACCAAAAGGCACCTTCACAGAAGGCAAACATCAGAGCAGCCTGAAGCACTCTCTCTCCTCTCTACCACCCAGGAATTCAGCCAGATGAAAAGCAGTCTTCCCTCCAGGATAACCAAACAAAAGCCATGCGTCTTGAACCCTCACTGCATCCACACAGGCAAAGGGAGTTTGCAGAACAAGCTGCAGGGTCAAAGGATTTCCACCGAGAGTACTCTGCAACTAGTCCTCAGAGGCCTGGCCTACACTTCCCAGCCAGCTCCCACTGTTGAAGCTGGCGCTTCATCACAATGACATGTTTGACAGTTTTGCCAAGAGCACTTGGTGAGGTGCCAAGGAAAGAGTCGCTGCACTTTCCTGAAAAAAAGCAGGTGTGCTGAGGACGAATGCTTGAAATGCTCTTTCTACTAAACCTGGATGTTAAAGAGCCCCTATGGAAAAACACCAAGGGTTGTTGATACGTTGGTTGTCTCCCAGGGAAGAAGGGAGAACTGGTTCTTCCTAGCTTCTCCCTCTTCAGAGCTTGCCCACCCATTGTCAGTAATGTTCACAGCATCTGCATTGAAGAACAAACATTTCTTTTTGTGCTCAGGCCCACTTAGAAGACATTTTCACACTCTGAATTTGAAGCTAATGCCCTGTATTTGCCTTGCCTCAATTAGCAGCACTTCAGAGGCTCAGTGCTCAACACAGGCTTTCATCAGGTCTCTTCATTACCCAAGAGGAAGCCCCAGTCCTGGTCCCAGCAGCTCCCACAGTGAGGAGTGCCAAAGCCACCAGGCTCTTGTAACAAAAACTGCCACAACAAAGCTAAACCATATGGGAGAACACAGCATATTTTGGTCAGTACCATTACGAAGATTTCTCTGTGCTGAATGACACTAGGATTCATTCATTCAGGGCTATGAAGATGATCAGAGAGCTGGAGCACATCCTCTGTGAAGACAGGATGAAGGAACTGGGCTTGTTCAGCCTGGAAACGAGAAGGGTACAGGGAGACCTCACTGTGGCCTTTCAATATTTAAAGAGAGTTTATAAACATGAAGGAAATAAACTCTTTAAAAGTGTAGATAGTGATAGGACAAGGGAGAATAGCCTTAAACCAAAGTGGGGAGATTTAGATGAGATGTCAGGGGGAAGTTTTTTACTTAGAGAATGGTGAGGTGCTGGAACAGGTTGCCCAGAGAGGCCGTGGAAGTCCTGTCCCTGGAGATGTTTAAAGCCATGTTGGATGGGACCCTGAGCAATCTGATAGAGTACTTGATCTGGAGGTTGATCTGTGGCAGGGGGGTTAGAACTTGATGATTGTCAAGGTCCCTTCCAACCCAAGCCATTCTCTGATTCAATTAAATGCCCATATACCTCTGCAGCTGCATGGAATGGGTATATGTACACAATAAGATCTCCACAATAGCTACCTGAGACATCATTATACTCCAAAATTTATATCTTGGTCGAAGGTCTTAATAGCACAACACAACCTAGGACATGTATTGATTCCAGTTTTAAGACCTGATTTCTGTTTGGTTTACATAACACTGTCTGTCTTTACACAAAGCATAATGGAAGGCTCTTCTTCCATTGTTTTTATGTGTCATATCCTTTCTTTCTGTTTCTTCTTTAAGACATAATTTTTTGTTTGTTTGTTTATGTAATGCAAGGTGGTGCATCCAGGACTTTGCAGATGGAATGAGTAATTGAACATTATATTCTACTCTGGAGAGACACACCATAAAATTAATATTTGAACAATATTCTTGCAGAACTAGGGGAAGTGAGCAAAATAACACAAAAAAAAATCTAAAGCAATTTGGGGCCTATCTACAGAATATTTTCAAGATATTTGCATAGTAAGAAAAAGACTTAACATTAATAACAGGTTGATTTATAATTCACAAACAATGTTACTCTGCTTAATTCCTTTAGCCAATTTTGCATATAAAGAGTGTGCATGAACAGTTTGGGGTGCCAGTGAGAACAGAGAGAGGATGAGAAAAGGACCGTATTTCAGATAGTTCTCTTTATGCATCCTTCTCACTCCCACCTCCCACCAAATATCTGTGCAGTGGGAAAACACAGAGCAAAAGACAGCTAGAGCTCAAACCACATTGCAGATGAGACCACAGTGGGGTCAGAGTTTCACAGCATGGCTCTGTGAAAGGCATTTGAAATGCTGAGGACAAAAGATTATTAGTAACATTTGATGCAGTGTTACTCTAAAGTCAAACAGAGGAGGGAAAAAGAAGTATAGTCAAGAGAGAATGAAGGTCAGGGAAAATAGAAAGAGGATGGCCATTGCTAATCAGCTATTTTAGTCATTATCATAGGCATGAAACTAAGATATGAATTTGGAGTGATAAGTACCTCATACAGAGGTGCTTTGCCCTGGGATACTGGTGTGAACAAAGAGATGTCAAATCATTAAATTTCAAGCTAATGACAGATAGTCTCAGATTGCGGAATTTCTGTTTCTTTCCAAAATGCAAACAGTAGGAAAAATGAATTTGAACTTTATCACATGAACACTGATCTTGATATCTATTGGCATCCAAAAACATCTGAGTTCTGCACAAGCTCTGGTTTCCACATTGCTAGGACTCCATTTTTCATTTTCCCCAGATGTGAGGCTTTTTCTTACTTAAAATATTGTGATATGGTATTAATGGCAGCAGAAATTTATATTTAAAAGCATACAGTAGACAATTCTGCATTTGAAAGTGTGCAGTTCAAAATGTGCACTCCAGCAGAAATTTGCCTTTATTTTTTTCTTTAACTGGTCTGACATCTCTGAACTCCATCTATGGACAAGGAAAAAAGAAAAGGTGCATTACCACCACCAGCAATCACCATTAATTAATACCAGAAAAGATCCAAGGAGAAAAAGTGCGCCTACACCACTACATCTGCAGTTCATATGTTTATTAGTCACCACCTGATGCTAGAAGGTCTAATACCTGGCAAGGCTTTCCTCCCTCTGATCTCAGGAAGTTTACAGCTGGGAGGGCCATAGACACAACACAAATAATGTTTACTTATCCCACACACTGCAGTATGTAAAGCGAGGAAACAATGAACACAAAGCATCTGAGTTCCCTGTGTCAGCACCCCAGAATGAAGATGGACATCCATCCCATCACTGCGAGGCACAGCAGGACAGGACAGCATGTAGGTGCACAAGCTGTTCAGTGTATGGGCTTCCAACCTGCTGTCAGTGCTGGCCACACACAGAGATACAGGGGGACCGAGCAGCTTGTCACCACCACCTCATCAGATGCCTCACTTCCCTGGCCACCATGTCCAGGGAGGAAGCACCCTCTGTTGAGAAGTTCTGGGAGAAGACATTTCCAGAGAGTTGCACATTTGAGGAGGCACTTAAAAAGCCCAGACCTCTTTGTTTAAACTCCAATTGAAGACAGATTCATAAACTCTGTGTATTATTTATTGCTTATTGTCTCATTTAATCCCCTTTGGAAAGGCAGCAATAGAGGATTTAGTTATAGTGCTCTTTTTTTTTTTTTTTTCCAAGCTAGAGACATTATTCCTTCACTCCAAAATTTAAAGCAGAGTGTATCATATGTGCTACGAGCACAGCCAGGTTACATCAACCCACCTCATTTGTCCTGTTCCTGACTCAACAATGAGCTCCATTAGCAAAAGCATTGTTTGGGAACAGGAGTTTTTGCCCACATACCAGAGCTCAAAGGAGTGGATCAAGCAAAAGTACTCCTTGCCTGAACTCCCATGAAGCCTGAGATAGGCCTGTTCAAAATTCTCACCTCAAGGCCAAACTACAGGTGGAATCCTGGAGTAGAGTAGAAAGAGGCACTTCCAGAGGACAGAAAAAGCTTCTCACTATCTTAAGCACAGTCTAGTCACGGTCTCCCTGAGGTGCACCAAAACTCCCTCTGACATCAGAGACATTACTGGGTTATCCATGACGGCAAGAGGACACCTCTGTTTTTCATAGACGGCTTGAGTTGGAAGGGACCTTAAGGATCACCTAGTTCCAGCACCCTTCTATGGGCAGGGCTGCCACCCACTAGACCAGGTTGCGCAGAGACCATAAAACCTGGCCTTGAACACCTCCAGGAATGAGGCAGCCAAAGTTTCTCACTATCTTGTCTTCAAAAACAAGAACAAAACAAAACAAAAAACTCACCACTCTCTCATGCTAGATGAAAGCCTATTAATAAGTAGGAAAATCAGCAGACTCCCAGCTTCCCTTCTATGGACTGCAGCAAACTACTTTCAGACACAAAGGCAAGTTTACACGCAGCTACTGGCATTTTTGTTTAGAAGAGACATTTGCTATGAGGAAAGAGGTGTATAAAAGTCAGGCTGCAACCTGAAATCCAATTTCACTCCTTTAACGGTGGGCTTGGGCATCTGGAGTGTGTATTAGCAACAGTCAGCCTTCAGTTCAGCTTGTAAAATCTTTCTGTGGGGGTAGAAACTTTCCTGGTGTTTTTCACATTTGAATAAATTAACTTAAGGTTGCATGGAAGGTAGGAATACATACAACTAAAATGAAAAGTCAAACTAAAAATAGCACTAAACCAATTGCACTGTTCGTAGTGAGGGAAAGGAAACCTGGGGGAAAAAAAGAAATATATTTAACAGCTGTCTCAACATAATGTCAGAGTTATTCAATATTTCTAAAATAGTCTTTGACAAGCGTTGACTCATTGTGTAGGGCTGGAAAGCGTATTGAGGGTGGACTATTTCTTGTGATTTATAAGAGACCACTGTGACTAGTTTGAAAAACCTGCATATAAGTGCACTAAATTAAAACAGAAGCCTACATAAGACATGTACCTTGCAGACAAAATTCTTAAAGCATTCTTCACTCTCAATCATTAGCGTGCGGTCTGCAAAGAGAAATGGGCTTCAAGAATTTTTAATAGCCAAATATGTTTTCTCCAATATTTAGAACTTGTTTATTCCATCAGCACTTTCTGGAATTGAAATTCTAAATCCATACAGATAGAGCAGGCTTCCAAAGGGACTACACTTGGACTCTGTATCAGAAAATGCAGAAGTTTTCAGTGGCTCATTAATACCTGGACTCCAGATCTTACCATTACAGCTAATGCCCAGCCTACACAGTGGACCTGCAGTCTCTGTGTCACTATGCAAAGTCTGGGACAGAAAACAAGCAAACCTCCCAGAAACTTCTGCTTTATTAGCTGGTGTTTGTAGAGGAATGACCAGGACTAGACTAAATGATAGTCTTAATGAAGGCCTTGAGATCAGAGTAGACTTGCAGTTCTCGGTATAATACATTACTTTCTACACTTTGTATACCTACACCTTCTTGGCTGTATTAAAGACAAAGGGTTGAAGTAAGAAAAATAAGAAAGTCATGAACAAGAGCAGTAGCAGAGCATTCCAGCATTTGCACCACCTCCCTTCTATGCAGCTCACAACCATATCACCACATTTCAGCCACTGTTTGTCTGATGTGACTACTACCATGGGTAGTGAATACTGAGTGCACCTGTTCCAGCTTGCCTCACAAAATTACAGTCAGTAAGATTTCTGTATTAAACCATTGGAGAAAAGGCTCCTGATGCATATTCATTCATCCACAACTCCTGCCTTATTCCACAGCAACTATCAAAGAGTACTTCAAAACTTCAGGAGTTACAATTTTTTTATAGCAACTTTCCCATTCTTAGGTGTCAACTAAAATAAAGGAGACTGATATGGATTTCACATACATATCCATGTTATCCCAGCACTGTGTTCTTCCCAGGCTGAACAAGTATCTCATCAATCACTGCTACACATATTGCTCATATAGGGAGAATTGTTATGGCAATAGGACAGTAAAATCCAGGTGTACAGTAAATGAACAGATAGATTCCAAAAGTTTGGGATGTACTTACTGATGAGTTACCAAAAAAAAAAAAAAGCAAAAATGCCACCAAATTAACCACCTGATTTTCATTGCAAGGACAAGCATACACATCTCAGGAAAGAGAAAAAGGGAAATAATGGAAAAAAAAATTGTAAACAGTAACACAGCTACCTTTTCTGTGTTTCACACAAGCTGTAGCAGCACACCTTCCTGCCTCAAAATACACCTGAAGTGCCTAGAATTACTGATTGCTGCAGGAGACATCAGTTGCTTGATAGGAAAGTCGGATACAGTGCTTATGAACAGATGTCCATGCATACTTGCACTAAAACATACATGCCTCCCTAAAGAAAAAAGAAAAAAATGTAAAGATGCACTACAACCAAGATGAGCACACCTTTTCTTTGGCTGCATGAAACAGAAAAGGATGCAATTACTACATTCAATTTGTGTGCATGCACACAATCAGAATATGTATATACACAGAGAGCATATACATACACAGAAACATTCACATACATACACAGGGGAATAGTTAAACACAGAATTATTACAAGTATATCCACGCACATGCACACAGACAAAACCTTGGATTGCCAGCAAAGCTTGAGCAATTCAGTGCAATAAAAAAGGGCTCCTCACAGCAAAGCGCTCAACCAATGGCAGACTGCATTCAAAGAGTGCTATTACCCCCAGGAGCTGAGGGATTTGGCTGAAGTCTGCTCTATGAACAAATGGCCTAAAGACTTGTTAGGGGAAGGGATTCAGCAGTCAGGAGGCTTCATCTCCTCTGAAACCCTATATATTTCAGCCCCAGAGCAGACGAAAATGTAATGCTTTTCCATACGTAAAAAGTTTGGGCTTTTTGTTTTGTTGTTGTTGTTGTTGTTTGTTTTTTGTTTTTTGTGAAAGGAATCCAATTTCAGAAAACTACTGCATCCTCCCAGCATTTTCAGAGCCAAATTCTCCTCTCAGGACCACTGGCAAAAGAGTAACACTTTTCATTACTGATTTTATTCTTGTATACAGATTAGGGAAAACTGAAAAACCTAATCAGACACCACTTCAGCATGCTATTCCAGATGCCCACTAGGGATAAATGATGGCTCTGATATTGGCTACCTTCTGGAAATCACCTTTTCACTTTCCCCTAGAACTCACAATTTGAAGTATTTGCAACTCCTCTCACCTTTAACATAACATTTACAGCATGTTTTCTATTCTGGGAGCTCAGAATTCCTCCTTGACTCCAGCTCATACATCACTTTTGTGTCAAACTCTGACCTCAGCTCTATTTGCATTCCCTACTCTGATGGAGCAGCTATTTCTGATTGCAGACTGGCAAAATAAATCACAGAAAATTGGAGTTTCAAGGAAAGTAACATTTCATGTTTCATCATGTAGCTGTTATGAGACAGCCAGGCTTTCTTTGATTGTTTTATTTTTACCAGGAGATGTTCCATGCTATAATTCCATGTGCTCCCAGAATGAGTCTGTGTATTTGTGGTGTTCAAAAACCTCAAAAAACAGGCACTTAAAATGCTCAAGAATGGTGACTCTAGACTTCTGAGAACCAGTTTCTCCTAGGGCACTGCTGGCTCGATTTGCCCCAAGCAGCCATACTCCTCACGCCTCCAGAAATGCACAGAATCCCAGAATCGCTGAGGTGGGGAAAGATCACTGGAGACCACCTGGTCCAAAACTCATCACAAAGTAGAATCACCTAGAGCCCAGGACTAACAGATCACCACCCCTCAGTAGCTCCTCCACCTGTATCAGGTTTTATATTACCATCAGAAATCACAGAATCACTGAATTGTAGGGGTAGGAAGGGACCTCTAGAAATCATCGAGTCCAAACCCCCTGCCAAAGCAGCTCCCTAGATCAGCTTGCACAGGTAGGCATCCAGGCAGGTCTTAAACATCTCCAGAGAAGGAGACTCCACCACCTCTCTGTGCAGCCTGTGCCAGTGCTCCACCACCTGCACTGTGAAGAAGTTCCCACACACATTTGTGTGGAACTTCCCGTGCCTCAGTTTGTGGCCATTTCCCCTTGTCCTATCACCACTCACCACTGAAAAGAGTCCAGCCTCGTTCCTTTCCCTCCCGCTCCTTAGATATTTATAGATGTGGATCAGACTCCCTCTGAGTCTTCTTTTTTCAAGGCTGAACAGACCCAGGTCTCTCAGACTTTCCTCATAAGAGAAGCGTTCCACACCCTTTATCATCTTTGTAGCCCTCCGCTGGACTCTTTCAAGGAGAACCCTGTGTTTTTGTACTGGGGAGCTGGACACAATACTTCCAGGTGAGGCCTGTCCAGGTTAGAGTAGAGGGGGAGGATCACCTCCCTTCAACTACTGGCCATGCTCTTTTTAAATCTAATGGAGCAGAGAATAAAAGGCCTTCAGGAAGCTTTGTTATCCATTCAGAAGACGCAAAGCCAGCTCAAGTTTCCCATGGAGACCAGGGCCTGCGCATGGCAGGCTCCTTCCACCCATCTGAGAGGACCAACTACTTCTTCTTGATGTGGGGTTCAGAGCTAAAAATTAGTTACTCTGTACTAACTTGCAGCATTTCCCTAAGTGCTTTTATATGATGATTCTTAACCATAATGCAAGAGAAATAAAACATAAGAAATTCCTTATCTATGCGTAGTCAGTACCATTCTCTTCTTTTTTTTTTTTTTGTGGTGGGGGGAGGTCACTCTATTAGTGGGACATGCAACTTGCAAAAGACACAAGAACATTAAGAACATAATGTGCTGAAATCAATACAGAGTAAGTAATCAGGGATATCAGACTTACACCTTCAAAAGCAGATTCATGGCTGCCAGACTGGAAGACATTTTGAGTTTAAGCTCCCAGCTACCACATGAGAACCAGTGGTTCTCATGTGGTCCCCTCTGCAAAAGGGTTAATGTAAATCTAAACCAGAAAGTAACACAGCTACATTTTTCTGTCACCTCCAAGTACAAACAAAAGGGCAAAGTAACTAATACACTGCCTCTTCTGACCATCTGTGAAGCCAACAACATGATAGTGGGTGACCCAGGTTCAAAAGTATGTTACGGTGTAAATGCTTCTAAAATAGTTCCTAAATATACAAAACTCCAAGTACGTTTAGAAATCTGTAAGAAGCAAAGTGCAAGCTTTCCTCATAGGCAGAAGATAGACTGTCCTAAAAGAGCACAACTAGAGGAGTTTGTTTTACCTCTGAACATTTATCCAGCCCAAACAGAGCTTTGTTTAGCCTGCTAACAGGGCTGAATATCCCAACATTCTGGGATAAAAAGCTAAGTTCTAGAGCTCAGTACTGCAGGAGACTCAAAGGGTCTTGGGATGAGTGTTAGCAAACTGAGTCTTACAATGTCCTCTGTGGCAAGCAGATTTTCTTAAGCCCCTTTAATAGAAAACAAAACATATGCAGAGAGATCAATGATTTGTTCAAAATCACACTGAGTTAAGCAAAGTTGAAAACAGAAGCCAGGTTTTTCCCATCCTATAGTCTCTTCCTTGAGCCATCCTTCTCCTTTCCCAGAAAAAGCAAATTAAACAGGGAGATTGCTATATAGCAGAGAAAAGTAGCTGGGATTTGCCACCATTAAATCAGTGAGACACCATCTGCTTAATATATGAGGAAACATAAGGAGGGAAACCTCAAGTAACTGCTCAGTAGTCATTCTTCAGAGTAAAAGATTCCAAGGAAAATCTCCTGGTAATGCTCAATAAAGGTATTCATGGACACATTGCAGATGCAGTAAATAATATTATTAGACCCTCTACAACTACAAATAGGTCAGAGATGCCAGATGCTTTTCTCCCTTCTTCAGAAAATTAAGAGGTATAGCAAAAAAACTGAATCCAGAGACACATCCCAAGAATAACAGCAAGAGTTTCAAATATGTGGAGAACTCCTATGGTCAGAGACACAGTCACACATTGCACAGCATTACAGAATTAAAGCTGTTACCTGCAGATATTTGCATGCACAGCCAGCAGTAATGACACAGGCCATCTAGGAAGGATTAAGGATTAGTTATAATTTCAACCCAATGAAAGAAGATCTATATTTCTCTTTTGGACACATAATTCACAGGAGAATTGTGCTTGCCAACACTCTGAAAAAATAATCTTTCAGAATTCTTGCAAACCCACTGTGTTATGATTTCATCTCATGAAATACAACACCTTTACATTAAACCTCATAAAACTAAATCCTGCTGGACCTCTTCCAGGCTTGGAGAATAAACAGCTATATCAGTGATGCCTAGAACAGTAAAATCTGGCCCATTGTCATATGGTACGTACCCATTTATAGAGGGAAGCAGGTCTGCAAACAGCTAATTCACTCTGCTATTACAAAATCCTCACATATAATGAATTTCTCACATAACTGGTCTAAGAAATACTTCAAGGGGGGAAAAGAATGCTTTGAACACCATAATGCATATTAATTTCTACTAGCTTTTTACCTAGTCCCTGCCTTCTCCCTAATGAAATATATACTGCAGACCCACTCTGGTTTCTAGTGAGAAGTGAGCTCAATTGTGTCTGGAAATCTGGGAGATAGCCGGGGGGGAGGGGAGAGCGGGGGGGATCTGTTGTCAAAACAGTTCAAAGCACAGATGAGTATGTCCAATGAGATTACTTTTTAAAGCCTGAATCCTTTCCATTTTGCCAGTTCCACTCAGAGCATGAGTAAGGATATTAAAATAACCTGCACACATGCACTAGGAGACACAGACTTAGTGCAAAACCCATCCTGTGGAACTTTCAATTAAATATTGGCCAAATGCTCTCCATACATAGCATATGGCCAAAGAACAAAAACAATTTTCTATATGAATTAGACTCTTCCCATTGAAGAATGGTTCAATCCCTAAATCTGGGCAGCCTGAAGAGCAATCACAGATACACACATCTCGCACACTCCTGGAGCCTCTCAGATCATTTTGGAGGCTAATTACACCTCAGGCAAACTGCAACAAGATAATCTTCAGGGTTGAAGAGTGCTCTGCATAGCGCACAAGCCAAGGCTAACATCACCCGATACTATGCCTCACCCTAAGATTTCCTTCCTCACTTTTTCCATTTGAGTCGGAGCACACCAGATTTTAGTAGCCAAGACTGGAAGACAATATTTCTATAGTAAAAGACAAAATAAAGAAAAAAAGAAGGGGGGGGTAGGGGGAAAGGCACACTGCCTTGAACCTTCCTGCCTGTGCTGGGGGCCCAGGTTAATGGTGCTGTAAAATGACCATGGCTGATGACACAAAGCAGAGGGAGGAATCCCAGGGCTGAGGCCCCCAGCGTGTGAGAGCTGCCATGGAGCAGACAAAGGTTTCCTGGGAACTGTCAGAGGACCCTTTCTGAAGGAGGCAGAAGAGAAACGTCCCTATTAAGATGGGCAATGGAATGATGTAATGGCAGGGTGAGGTCACTGACCCCAGTGCTGGGAATAATTGGAATGGGATGTGCACTTGGAGCACAGCTAACGGTGCCCAGAGCTGCGCACTGAGCAGAGCTCTGCGTGACACCATCACTGCCTCTCCCCACGGCAGGGAAGGCAGCTGCACCAAGGACGGCCCTCCTTGGATTTGGGGCCATCCCAGCAAGCACAGCAACTTTTGTCACTTTGGGGTGCTGACAGGATGGATCACCAGCTGTTTGAATGCATGTCAGCATAAGATGCCCCAGCTCAACCTAGCTGATAACCCAAGACTAGAATGAGCTACCTTTGTTAGCTGCACACCCTGGGTGCCTATGCAATGCAGCACCAGCTGAAATCTAACAGTCCACAGAAACATGCTGCATTTGAAATAGTAAAGAAAAAAAATAAGACAAGAGATAGAAATCCGTGTGAGTGACTAACTCTTATCTGTTCTAATATTACCATTCTTAAGGTTTTAATTTGAAATTGGAAGGTTCAATACAACTTGTGCTGAACCGGATCAATTAGAGATTTGTTTCAGTCTTCTTTATGTTTTTCCAGCTCGGACATTTTCAAGTTCCAAATGTGTAACTCTTAAGTAGCTAAGGATATAAGTGTGTGAATCAAAGTATCTATTTTCCATGTTATAGAATTTCACTGAACAATTTAATCTCACTCTTTTTTCTCAGGCATAAATATTAATTCTAACCTGAATCTAATACACTTTCTGCTTCAATCTTACTTATAGTAACTATGCAAATTTTTGTTTGCTCAAAAGCCTTACAAGAGAGGAAATCTTAAACAAATAAACAAATAAAGAGAATTATGCTCTCACCTTTTTCATCCCGAATATGAATCTAGGTTTTCCCGAGAGGTAGCAAATTAAACCAGCTACATATTGGTTAGGAACATGGGTGGCAAGATACAGTCTCCTGCAAAGCAAGCAAAGTTTCAGACAGACCAGAAAACAAAGCACCAACTTGTGTGCCAAGTTCAGAATAGGTTTAACTTACAGTCAAGTTTCAGCCCACAGCTCTTTTATGCCACATAAAAACACAAATATCTGAATAAAAGTCAGTAAAACCTAGCAAAGTGCAGTAAACCCAGCAAACAAGATTTTTGTTTAGCAGAGCTGCTGCTCTAGTATATTGCAATGTCTTAAGAAGGAAATTAAGATAATGATGTAAGAGAAAAACACAACACTTGTGTATCACTTTTGTTTATCAGAAGCACTTGGGAAACACACAGACAAAAGAAAACTTGTACCGAGCAACCCAGCACTTGAAAATGAGTGAGCATCCCTCATCCTTTTTTCCTATGTTACCTGCATGCACATGCATGTATCAAGAAATAAAAAGCACAGATGGGGAGGAAGTGTGTATTCAAAATGCGTGTAGATGTCTCTACAAGCTTGTTCAAGTTTACTCTGATGAAGTTCAGAAAGGTAAAAATGAATTTCTACATTGCAAGGAGGCAAACAATATAAGAAAGAAGAAATTGGAGATAATGACCAAAAGTTCAAAAATATTCCTTGCTGATGGCTGCTCACTAAGTGACTGCTGCTGCTTTTTCAATAATTTTCGAACTTCCTGAACAGTACTCATGTAACACCATCATGAGCTATTTCACTCACACTGGTCCTGCATCAGGTTCTTCAGAATGGGCCTCAAACATCTGGAATTTTATAAAAATAAATATATGAAAATACCAATTTCATAGTCTGCAAATGCATTTTAATTACTGATGTATATGCCTACTGGCTCAGTGATTTAAATCACTTTGTAATTTAACCACAATCCAACAGAGACTCATTTGTTGATTTGATTATGGTGTCAAAGAGATCTGATTGTCTCACTCCTTTATTTTAAATCAGGTTTAATAATATTTTTTAAACAGCATAGCTTTAGGCAACAGCTTCTCTCATTTTACTTGTTTAAGCGTGTTTTATTATAATTTGTTCTTTAACAGCTATTTCTCTTGACAACTAACTCATGTCCAGTCCTTGAGGCCATTAGAGTATTCAGCTGCAAACCTGAACATTTCCCTGACAGTAGGAATTGGTTCTGAAGATGGGTTTCTGTATCTGACTCGCTCCCACACTCATTTATAGCTGTTTTCTCTGTTAAGCACCACAGAGGCAAAGAGGCAGCTTCTTCCCTGCAGCTTGACAAGATCCCCAGCCCCCACGTCAACATTGGAGCTCATGTGTCCACATGATAGACAAAGCCACCTGCAGTGATCAGCAAAAGCCACCTGCTGTCTGAGATGCCCTGCTGAGCTCAAACGTGGGGCTGGTGATAAGACAACCACATACCCATGGGTACTCTCCTACCAGTGGCAAGCTACTTGATCAGAGAAATGCTACCTAGGACATAGGTGGCCAAAGCCCATCCAAGTCCTGATTTGAAGAGTTAAATTTGGAGCTAGACCCCTAATGCCTGGCAGCAATTACCAAAGTCTTATTGAAGTCTTATAAAGGTAGCACTCCTGCCCCATGCTGCCATTACCATGGGGAAACAGCTATTTTCCTTTATTTCCTCCTGCAGCATGAATCCCCTACCTGGAGCGCAGACCCCCTGCCATAAGCACTGTCTTTGTACAGCTCCAGCAGTGGGGCCTTGCTCCCTGCTGAAAGTGCTTGCTACTACCAGACTACAAGAGGATGGGGTGGGGAGAGGCAGAAAATACTGCAAAGAAGAAAGAAAAGATACATTACATTATAGATTTTTACAAAATACTCTAGGAACACCAGGTACCATGCAATTGGAGACATGTAGGTCATGGTCTCTGGTATCTCTAATTCTCATCCAGCACTTAGATGAAATATTTAATAACAAGAGCAGAAATCACAAACACATTCTGCATGAGCAAAATAAGCTCACCACAACAGAAACTGTAGTCAGATACATGTCAGATAAATTGAAGGATCATAACTTGCTAAAGCATTAGCTCACATATAGATCTGAATTTACATGTGTATCTACGCGTGTGTGTATAGCACAGCATACAAGTACCTACATTTACCATTTAATGTGATATAAGGAAAGCAGAATGCAACATTAAAAATACAGAGGCTTGGAAGAATATTCAATAACATTCCTATGGCTAACATTCAAAACTGTAAAAACTTGACAGAAAATTTTAAGGTACTAAATGCAAGGGAACTATTGTGCTAAAATATGGATATTAGAACTAGATAACTTGATGTGACTTGGGTTTGTTTTCAATTTGAAAGCAATCAGCCCCAGTCTGATTTGTAACCTTTTTGATGCCAAACACAGATGATGCATGGGCTAGAGTTCCAGTCCCCAACACAGTGCTTCTGGTGAACGGAAGAGCTCAGGAGCAGCTGGTAGAAACAGGGCACGCTGAACATTGATACCTGGTGTCACTGGGCAAAGAATTAACTACACAGCATGCACAAGCCACCACAAGATTCTTCATTCATATTCCTAGACAATCATTTCCCCCCATGCACACAGCAACTTGCACCACTCAGCCCATGCTGGGCACCCCACAAGCAAGCTGCTTGCTACATCATACACTGCTGCCTCCTAACTGAGCACTGTAAATGAAGGAAAGAAAGGGTCAGTGATTTCTTTAGGTTTCCTTTCAGAACAGGGAGGGGGAAGAAAGAAGATAAATTTACAGCACTTGCAGTTTTTGACAACAGAGCTTTGAAATGTTGTGGTAAGAGAAAATGAGACTGCTGCCCAGTCCCAGATCTGGACAATGTTGAGTTCCACCTTATCAGCCACCGAAACAGACAGGAATGATCTGCTGCTAAGCTGTCTCACATCAAAACCTGTGCAATAGTATTTCCCACCCCTCCCCAACAAAGGCAACTGTGAGATTCAAGTAATAATAATCTTCAGATACTCTGACACTAGGGATCATTATTATAGATGTGCAGACATTTTCTTCACATTTTTTTACACTGCAGGGAGAAAGCGAGCTTTGTCCTCACCACTGCCACTTCATAGGCTGACAAGAATGAGCTAATAAGCCACATTTTTTCACTCCTTTATAATATTACTAACCAAAAAGTAATTGCTCAAGCCTCAAGTTAATGCTTACAGAATCTCCAGAGCCAGGATCTCTCCAACCTACTTGGTATGGCTACCCCAGCTGTGAGCTGCAGCACCTCACAGTCCCCTGCAGACACAGCTAACCCCACGATTCTGCAGCCAAAAAGCATGGTACTGCCTTTATGTCAGTAGTAAAGGAGCAGGGTTCACTCTAAGGAAAACATCAGGCTTTTATTTCAAACTCATCACATCAGCAAAGCATGTCAACAGGTCACGAGGGGCTGCAGAGCCACCCTCACATGCACTGTATACTAAGGTAAGTGATCTCAAAGTAAGTAATCTCAGGGAAGCAGATTTATAAAAATATAAAAAGGACAGTCTCACTAACAGCATTTAATGCTGCCTGTTTTGAAGCAAGTCTCATCCATTTTTTACTACACCATGAAGTGTCAATGCATCTCCCTCAGCCCTTTCTGGCCCAGCAGGCCAGAAAGAGGTACAAAAGATCTGAGCCCACTCCAGGTCTTGAGACAGAGGAATTGGCACCACTGACTCTGAAACCAATGCCAGATCGCACACACTCTCTAGACAATAAAGATCCCTCCACCAAGAAGTCAACTCATTTTCCCTACAGTTTTCTTAATTAATTTTTACTACCATCCATCAGACTATTTCTTCAAATTTTTCGTTCCAGAGTGGGGACCCCAGACTATCCACTCACTACACTTCATCAGTCCTGTTTTCCTCCTGCAGAGGAAGGCAAACAAAGGGCCCCATCCTGCAGGATCTGGGGAGAGAGCAGCAACCTCACTAGGGCTCACTGCAGTCTCCTGTGTAATTTTGGGCTCCCAAACATCATTTGGCTTTACAGGCTGTAGAGTGAATGACCCAAAAGAGCGGTACTCAGAGAAAATAGTGAGAAAGATGTTATATTTTGTTAGGCTTATCTGGATGGTAAACATACAACTGGCAAATAAAGAGAGATTCACCAATAACTCCACAGGGGAGGGATCTCCAACAAGAGATCCTTCCCCAGTGGCGGTCAGCCCTTAAATGGGGTCTGGGAGAGGCGGAGCCAGACTCCACCCCTTCCAGTCACACAGGTACATTACCTTCACCTGTGCCCCTGCGGCTTACTCAGTGCTTGCCTCAGGTGGCCAATCAGTGGTTCAGGCTGTGATTCAACAGTTCCCATACACAGGCCCAAAGAGCCCTAACCCACTTGCATGGAAAAGCACAGAGCTCAGCTTCCTACTAAAGTGCTTTCCCTGCAAGAGAGCAAAGTGAGGGTAACAGTGATTACCAAGGTCTGGTAGGCTTGAGCTTGTTGTGTTTACATGACCTCAGGTCATTTCAAATTTATAGTGAATGAGTTTGACAAGATTGATTAGAAATAGGGAGATCTCATAAGCCACATTTCAAATCAAAGCTTAATCTAGGAAAAAAAAACAGTGTGCAAACAAGAAACAAACAAGCAAGCAAACACAGTGGAAAAAACTGAGCAGATTTCTATCAAAAATGTCTCATCCTCCAAAACTGATTATTATCTGTAGTCTAAACGGTCTCTTCAGATCTTGGGTGCGTGCACGTAGTTGGTACAGCTAGCTGAGTCTGTGGAAAGTTGCACAGGCAGCTGGAAAGTTGTCTTCTGACCACACTGATCCCCACCCAAAGGGACATCAGTGGCACAAAAAAATGATGTGCAATTAAAAAAAAAAAAGAGAATAAAATCACAGAAAAGTCGTTTTTATAAAGATCCTCATCATTCATTCAGAGTGAAAGCAAACACACTGGTAGATCCTCCTTCCTGAAAAGGAGTTTGCAGACCAAGGCTTGTGGGACCAGCTGTAGGAGGTGACATCTGCAAGCAGCAACAGCAACAGCTTCTGCCAGTCTTCAGGACTTGGTAAAACAGCCTTAAAATGGACACCATAAATCATCTGTAGGGCTTGGTGCCATGGAAGCCAACTGAGATCAAGTGCTACAGATCTGTTGTTTAAAGGAATTAACTGAATGCAGATAGATGGCATGAATATGTCGAGCTTTAGGAAATGGACTGCTTTTAAGAAGTTCCACAAGGGGTGTTAGACATCCATGGCATTTGTTTTCCGTGTTTGAGAGGCTGGTCTACAGGGAAGTCACACCCATGAGCATGCCCTATTGAAAAGGTCCTCAAAACCTTCCCTGAAATGACTGGCACTGGCTTCGAATGGTACCAGCTGCTAGCCCAGAGCGGCACTCCAACCACTCAGTGTGGCTGTCTGTTGCTCTCCCAGTGGATGCTTCAGGTCCCCTGCCTTTCTTTTGCTGACAGTGACCCAAACTGGATGTATAGGGACTGTGCAATTTACAGAAGCTACAACAGTTTTATGTGAAGGGCTGATTTCCCATTAAACGTATCTATAAGAAGATATATTCAGTAGCTGATTAATGAGTGTGGTTTACCATAAAATGAGACTACACTGGCCTACTCTCTTTAACAATAATCCCATAAATAATATTGCTAAAAATCACAGAAATATCCATGAGCTTTAAATATCCTAGAGCTGTGCTGGAATCTCAGTGCTTTGTCTGCTGCTTCTCCCTTGGTGGCAAATCAGCACAAACATAATTCTTTGAGGAAACTTCTAGGTGAAGACAGGAATGAAGGGAAAAGGATGTGCCTGCATGGCATGGGGCCAGCCCCACACTTTTAGCCACAAAAGAACGTGCCAGGCAACGGGATGTCAAAAACCCTTGGACACTCACAATTGAGGAAAAATCCCTGATGGGGAAGCGACTTTCGGTCCACCAGTGTTAGCAGGGTTAGCAGGGTTTGCCTAGCTCTGTCTTCAGCACCTCGCAGGGCCGAGCTGGGCAGGAGAGTTAGGTGCATGTTTGGAGCTTCTCTGTAGGGGTCCATTCTCAGACCCTCAAACACAGCAGTTGTGGAACAGCCCCACAGCCAGGGAGGTGTCCCCATCAGGGGGTAGGGAGCATGCTTGAGGATCATGTCTTGTTCCTCCCTTGCCCTTTGCTGCCCTGGGTGCTGCAAATGGGTCACCTTGCATTCTCCCTTAATGAGCTGGCTTACACCTGGTCCCATGCCCAGGTAGCCTGGCCCCAAGCTTGCGGAAACGACCCGGCAACATCACTTCACTGACTTCACTACCGGCAGTGAACGGACCGAACGTGGATACGGGAGGACGGAGAGAGAGGAGCCCTGCCGCTCCGCAGCGGCTCGGGGAGCTGCGGAGGTCACCTCGATTCAGCTGCAACCCCAAAGTGTTCCCACATCCCCTGCTAGGACGAGGGGCTCCGAGGGCTTTTGCTCTTCCCCCCTTCCCCACGCACACGGGCCAACACTTCTTTTCAGGATTTCCTGCCAAAAGACAATCCCCCAGAGCTAAAGCAGAGCAAGAAAGTAGCGACCAATCCTTTACGGATGGCTGTCACCAGGCTCCTCCCAGCCCTCCGCTCCCCCTGCTATTTGCATACAAAACATCCAGAAAACTCCCGTTTGCCCCCGCACCTCGCTCACAGCCTCTGTCCGTCCTCGCTGGGCAGGCAGTAGAGCAGCTTGGGCTGGGGCCCGCTCGGCACCCCGCTCAGCCCACCGCCCCGCCATGCCGCCCCGCTTCTGTGCCCTGCTTCTGCTGGCCTCACAGTGCCTGGCTTCGGCGGCCGGGCTCTTCCCGTTCGGGGAGGCCGACTTTTCCTACAAGCGCTCCAATTGCAAGCCCATTCCCGCCCCGATGCTGCTGTGCCGCGGAATCGAGTACCAGAGCATGCGGCTGCCCAACCTTCTGGGGCACGAGACGGTGCAGGAGGTGCTGGAGCAGGCCTCCACCTGGATCCCACTGGTGCAGAAGCAGTGTCACCCCGACACCAGGAAGTTCCTCTGCTCCCTCTTTGCTCCTGTCTGCATCGATGACCTGGACGAGATCATCCAGCCCTGCCACTCACTCTGTGAGGAGGTGAAAGAGAGCTGTGCCCCTGTGATGTCTGCTTTCGGCTTCCCCTGGCCCGACATGCTGGACTGCAGCCGCTTCCCCAAGGACAATGACCTCTGCATCCCGCTGGCCAGCAGCGACCACATCCTCCCAGTCACCAGGGAAGGTAAGAGGCGGCTGCCCTGATGCCGGGTTTACTGCTTGGTCAGGCTCAAAGAGATTCACTTCATGACACCCCAGCCCCAGGGACTGCTATCTTTTCCCTACAGCCCTGAAATAAAGTGCTCTGGGGTCGACTTTGCAGAGCTACCCCCAGCCCCTCAGAAGTGCTCGGGAATGAGGCTGGCAGCAGTTCCCTCCTCGTGGAAAAGATATGTGACTCCTGATTGGAACCACATTGTTCCCTGAGTCAGTAATGGGGGCATCCTTCTCCTGCAGGAATCGTTGCTGAAGCGTGGGGTTGGGAAGCTCCTCCTGCCCCCTTTTGCTCTTTTAGCATTGGGGGGAAAAAAAAGAAAAACGTTGGTTTGTGTGACCCTAAAAGCACCCCATATGCTCCCCTCCAGCAGCTTGAGACCAAAGTGAGGGGTAGCCAAGTGGAAAGGCATCACCGAGTGTGAGAAGGCGCACAATCAGTCTGTCTGCCCATCCGGGAATGGAAAAAACGTGTTTCCTTTAAGGGTTCCCAACGCCACCTGCTGTTCCTTTCTCCTTGAGCCTAACAAGGACTGTCCCTTGTATTTCCAGCACCCAAGGTCTGTGATGCCTGCAGGAACAAAAATGAGGACGATAACGACATCATGGAAAACCTCTGCAAAAATGACTTTGGTAAGTGGTAGGGTTGCCCCTTGAATAAAACTTGAGAGATTAGCAGCAGGTAAAACTCCTGTTGGAGTCGGGGAGAGGTGCCTGAATAAAAGCAAGGCTTTGTGTCATCCCAGATGGGCTCATCCATCCTGTCACGTCTGTCCCAGTCATGAAACACAAAACTGCATCTCCAAGTAAGAAGTGGCCCTTTTACAGTCCTTTTCTGTGTACTCTTTTGAAGTAGTACTCTTTTACATGGATGTTGCAGGTGAGCCAAATAGAAAATAAAATGAAAAAAAGGAGTCTTTTTTCTAGACTGTTGCCTGGGGAGAAGTACAGCAAAGTTTCACTTGGACCTATGAAAAAGAGCTGCATGACCAATCTCACATATAGCAAGACTTTCTCTGCAGATTAAGAGTGAAGCTGCATATATAATTTGACAGAGACGGTAATGCACAGACAGTTGGGGATATAAACTTAATGTGAAGATCTGGGGTTAGAAGAGGAGCCCCTTAAATGCAGACAGCTGAAAGGTGCATTATCTGCAAATTAGCATTCCAAGAGAAAAGGGGAATGAGGAAGGGACTCTTTTTGTAATAGGTCAGTATTTATAACGGGAGACAGACTTGTACTAGAAATATCTGCAAGAATTCAAAAGCTTATCTTAAATGACCAAAAAAAAAAAAAAAAACCCACCAAAAAACAATCTGTGGAACTCTGATTGCAGGATATAATTGCTAAAACAACCAATAGCTTTGGCCTAGCAAATTGCACTCAGATAAATCCTCCTAAAGCTAAACATGCCGCACAGATTCTTAAAGAGTCTTGTATCCCCCTCCTAGTTATTTCACCAAATCAAATGCAGCTGTTTGACAAATTTGCCCTCTATGGGATCTATTCTTTCAAAAAAACAACAATGCATGTGAAATATCATTTCCATGCAGGTTTGCCTAAACTCCTCTCCAGCCTAATAAATTAAGTTGTGGAACTTTTCAGCTGCAGCAGAGATCAGGTTTCAGATTAGGTTTAGCTACTTGCCTCCCCACCAACCCTTCATGTTTCAGGGTTTCAGGAATACATCCTGTCCCAGCAAAAACCTGAGTGCTGCTTAACATGGCAAAGCTGCCCTCTGTTTGTTTGCGAACTGGAGAAAAGCTGAAGAAAATATTAATGTAGGAAGGAAAAAGAGAGAAAAGGGAAAGAGAAAAGAACCCCCCCCCCCCCCCCCCCAAAAAAAAAAAGAAAAAAAACAGCCCTAAGGTTCATTCAAACTGAAATGACTTGCATGCCCTTTGTGGCTTTAGAAATAGAGCCACCTGCTGCCTCTTCTGTCAGCCCTGACAGTTTAATTAGCAATAGAGCACCTCCCTCCCCAGGTCCTCTTTATGCACACTAATGGGGAAAAAAAACTCTTAATCTCTCCCTCCCTCTCTCTCATCCCACTCTCCCCTCCCCTCTCTCTATTAGCCTTGAAGATAAAAGTGAAGGAGATTGCCTACATCAATGGGGATACCAAGATCACCCCTGAAACAAAGAGCAAGACCATCTACAAGCTAAATGGGCTGACAGAAAGGGATCTGAGGAAGATCGTGCTCTGGCTCAAAGGTGGCCTCCAGTGTACCTGTGATGAGATGAACGACATCAACGTCCCCTACTTGGTGATGGGGCAAAAGCAAGCTGGGGAACTGGTGATCACCTCACTGAAGAGGTGGCAGAAGGGGCAGCGGGCTTTTAAGCGGTTCTCCCGCAGCATCCGCAAACTGCAGTGTTAGTGGCTTTGGCTGTGTTGGCTTCCAGCAGCCTGCTCTGACCTGAGCTCTCCAGGCCTCCCGCACCTTCTTGCTTCAATCCCTCTGAGCCTTGAGATGCCCCAGTCAAGAGACACAGCAACCAATCTCCAAGAGGGGAGAGAGCCCTCCATTTCTATTCATTTTTTTTATGTACATAGGTTCACTGTAATAATAATAATTAAAAAAACATGACTATTTTTGGGAAGTATTAAACTATCTCAGTTAACAGTTGGCTTTTTTTTTTTTTTTTTTTTTTTAATGGTTGCAAATGTGACTTTTATCTGAGGTTTTTCCCTCTTCCTTTTGGTAATGCTGGTTCATTTATATTGCTGCTTCTCTGTATACATGCATGTTCGTTGTGCAAAAGTAGGAGACAGGGAAAGACAGGCATGTGTGTGACTGGCCTGTATGACTCCTTCACTGAGGTGAAATGGCTTGCCATCTGTATTCAAATTATAAAGGTCATGTTACAACTCTTGCATGTGATACATAGGTACCAATAAGAATATATTAAGCATTCTCACGTTTTATTTTCCACAAGTCTGAGCCCTTTTCTTAGGGGAAAAAAAAAAGTAGGTTTTGGAACTGGTTCTTCTAAATGCAACTTTTTTCTTACTGTTTTGCATGTTAAACCATCTGTAGCCTAACTGTAATATGCCTGGTGATTAACCTGAAAGAGTTGTAAAATATTGCTTTAATTAACCTTGTAAATACTCCAGATAAATGTTATATTCTTGTATATAAACTTTACATCATAGTTTACCCACTGTCTTGATTTGTTATGGGACAAATTCACTTTAATCTGTTTTGGGAGAAAGGTGTCTAACTGAGCTTTATCATGGCAAGATTCACCCTTCCAACACAAATGACCAGCAGTCACGAACAGTGAAGAACCATGAAATATGTAATGCTGGCTGCAATTAAGAAAACCACATGTTACCTCATTTCCCCAAAGACCCCAACCATGTAACATGAAAGTTGGGGTATACTTACTTCATTTTAATACATTTCTGTTGAGCTCTTCAAGATGAAAAGTTTTCCGTGGTTTCTTTGCCTACAATTTCAACGCTTCTCATCCCAGAAGACTCACTTCTTCACTGATGTGGAATAGTAATGAAATCACTTGCTTAAAGATAGCTGTTTATCCACTTCTTACATTTGAAAAAATCATATTAAGGGTCCAAGAGTAGACAAAAACCTCATTTGTAACTAACAATTCAGAAAAATTTAAATGGTAGCACAAGGTATGTTTTGTGTGCATGTTTGCTATTCCTACTTAGAAAATAAACCATTTGCACTACCCTAATAGTATAACTCGAGCAATGTCTTTCAGCATTTTTCTTAGAAATGTTTTCCATGAAAGAGCATTACTTGCTAGAGTTTTATTATACTTACCCTGGATAGGCCTTTGAGCATCTTCTAGTGAAAGATACCCATGGCAGAGAGGTAGAACTAGATGGTCTTTAATGTCACTTCCAACCAAACCATTCCATGTGGCTCTGTGAAAAATAATCTTACTTCCCACTGCTGCGATGCATACGAAGTTTTACTCTCATTAACAGCATGACAACCCCAGTACTTAAAAGGACAATGCCTTATGTTAGCCATTCACTGATTGAATGAAAATCCAACTCAAGATTTTTTAGTCACCATAATTTCATATAATTGGTGTTATTTTTCACTTATCAGGATTGAAAGAAAAAAAAGTAAAGATTCATCATGTTCAATCTGTTTTAGAAAATTCTTATTTACCCAAGTCTTCATACATTTAACATACCCCATACAAACAATGGTAGGACTCTGAACAAGCAAGACATGATCAGTCCTCACCAGGACTATTAAACAGTATTTAAAGTCCAGTACATTGCTGAAATGTCTTTAAAATTTTTCTTCTGAATGGGCCTAACTTCCCAGAAAACAGATTTGAGCCTTCTCACATTAGAGAATCATATCATTTCATATCAGTACATCATCATCCGTATGTCACATAACTCTACCCATCTCACTCATCACATCACCTGTCAGTAAATGGGTCTTGGATATTTTAGTGGGAACAACCTCTCAGAAAAAGTACAGCTGGCTGAAAACCAGCCTGCAGAAAAATCAGATTGTGCCTCCTAGTAAAGGAAAGCAATTTGAAGAGGCAGCAGTTGTAATGCAGGCTCTGAGAACCAAAACCAAACAACCAGAACTGCTCCACACAGCCTGCCTAACCGACACTAAATCTGCTTGCAGCAACCATAAAATTATCTTTATTGGGCTGTCCTAGAAGGCAGCTGATGCAGACAGACAGGTCACAAGTTACCCACTCTGAGGTCATACTGAGGCCAAGACTACACAACAGATTTTTACTTAAATGATTTGGATGTACAAAAAGACATTGTCTATGACCAACATTGCTCTGTCTTAAAAAAACCACAACATTCTCCTTCCTCCAGCACAAAACAAACACTGTTACACCAGCAAAATAATGTTCTTGTCAGGGCAAATTCAGGAGAAGGAGAATAAATCAGATCACCCAACATTTGATTCTGCTAGTGTAATTGGTGTCCAGGATTAGTAGCATTCTACCCTGACTGATAAAGCTTTCTGCATGTGGCCCTGAATGGACTCACTGGGACCATCCAGCCTCAGAGTGAGTTGGCAAATGTGAAGAGTAATAGGAGTCACGTTTTCCGAGTTGAGCTGTTCTAACAGCATTGTGGTATAAAATGGGTAACGTTTTCAACACTGAGGAGAGAGAGCATCAGAGTTGGTGTTACACAACCCATTTCCAAAGGTTTATAAGCCAGACATTGCAAACTATTCAAGTGAAAAATTTGAATTTCAGAGGTACAGCCAGAGGAAACTTCATTTGGCAGATGCTGGTAAAGAAGTAAACATGTACATTTTTCACATTTTTACCCTTACTCTTATTCACTCAACAGTAACTGAAAATCCTTGATTGTGTCACGCAGAGAGTGAAAAAAACATGTAAAAAATTATGAGGACTTGCTACTCCCGATCAGTGTTTTGCATTTAGTGAAGAGTAACTTCATTACCTGTGTGATTCAGTTCTAGCAGGTTTGTTTGCACCTGATGAAAAAAGAGAACTTGCTGTTGCTGTTGCAATTTTAGACACTTTTTTTATGTTCCTCTAATTAAAAGGCATTGTTAGGCAGCCAATTGTGTAGCTCCATTGTATTTGCTTTAATAAAAAACTATAAAAGCAGTTGACTACAATGGATTTGTTTAAGAACAATAGTAATTATCTTTGACATTTATACTGAAGTTTCCATTTCAGACTGCCTTCAAAAAACAAGCATTAATGTCCCTGTTTTGTAGATCAGGAAAATGAGACACAGTAAGGTAAAATAACTCACTCAGAAACCACCCAGCAAGTCCTCTGCAGCCATGAAAAGAGGCATATTTTTTTACTCCAAGTTTTATGCTCTAATCACTAGACCACAGCAATCAGAATGGTATATAGTCAAGGCAGCACTATGATTATAATCCAGGGCTCCCCAAACTCCTCATTTTCCCCAAGTCTGTAAGAAATACTAATAAATAAATAAATAAATAAACCATTGTCCAAATTGAAATTTTAAACCCATCAGCACTGTTCCTTGCAGTCTTTCCCTTTCTTCCTTATTTATCATCTCTATGCTTCAATTACTTCTTAAACCTTTCCTTTCTTCTCATTCACTTCAGACACTCATAGAGAAGCCACTCAGCCTCTCTCTCATCCCCCCTTGTACAGACACTTTCTCCCTTAGTATGTTTTATTAAAGGACTCATGCAGAATAACTGCATAAGCCACAACAATCCTAATAGTCTAGTTTAAGACGTGAAAAATCCATGTGGGGAATTTGGCAAGAAATATTGAAATGTTATTAATGATTTTCTGTGAGGACAGGAAGGGAGTTAGATGCCACAGAGAGCACCACAGATACACACCAGTCACCTCAGGCACAGCCATTGTTCTTATTATGCAACAGGTGAATATAGAGACTTCTAAAGAGTATAGATAGCATATAGAACATACAGATACAGCACTCCTTGGATTGGATATTAGGAAAAACATGTCAGAAAAAGCAGAACAGGTTGCTCAGGGAAGTGATGGAGTTACCATCAAAAACCGTGTGGATGTAGCACTGAGAGACATGGTCTAGAGTGATCACAGGCATAAGTTGATGGTTGGACTAAATAATCATACTGGACTTTCCAACCTTAAAAATTCTATGATTCTGTGATCCCTTCCCTTGCATACCCAGTCACTCACACATCTCAGCCCTACTATTCTAACCCTGTGTTCCTCCACTGGGGCTAAGGAAACACCTATCTCAGCTCTCTTCCTGATGTCTCGCTACTTCTCTACGGTCACTCCGGGTGTTGGCCAAGAGTAGAGCCACTATGACTCTACCTCATCATCTCTTGGCGCCTAGTGAGGCATGAAAGATCCACAAGAAGGTGGCAGAACAGCCTTTTGTCTGCTGCTTCTGCTCTGCCTTCATCAACTACCATGACATGACTGCTGTTGGTTACACTGAAGGAGGAGCGATGGCTTGATTACTTCCAGAACAGTAGGCAGTCTCCCTCTGGTCAGGCAGCCCAAGCTTTTATTTTTGGAGATAGAAGCTCTTATTTCTAGGCTTCAGGGGTATGTCCCTGTGATTTATTTACAAGTTGCCTTCTTATCAACAGCTGCAGATTCAGTACTGCCTGACTGATGACACAACCACAGGAATGGATCTTGTCTGCCTCTAAACAAGAGTGTAAGATATTCACATCATAGGAATCTAAGACCTCAAACTGCCTTATAAACATAAATTAGCCTATGCTATGTCCCTTGAGGTGAGTTTAATAGGGTAACATTCCAAATGCACCCAGCCCCTTCAGGATGAGCTGTGGGCTCCTAAATCACCTAGATACCTTGGAAAATATGAGCCGCTATGTCAGAGCAAAGTTGCAGGCAGTTGGCAGAAGTCAGCCAACAAGCCTGTCACCCAGCCAGAAGGGACACCTTAGAAATCAACCAACCAGCCCATTGTTCTCGCAGCCATCAGAATAACCATCCAGCACAGGAAGTTGCATAACAACACAGCTGGTGGAGCTAACTTCAGAATCAGTTGCTGTAGGTACAGGAAAGCTGTCCAGCAAGGCAGATAGGTTAGGAGTTGTGCTCAGTATCTTACAGAACAGACATAACGAAGAACATACATGTTATTTAAAATCTGCAATAAGGTGCTTTAGGAACAGTAGGGCTCACATCAATGGGCACACACTGAGCTATTAATCATTTCAGTTTACTCTGAGGCACAAAACTGAATTAAGTTAGGCCACTTTAATAAGCAAAACAATAGCTTCAGTGTAATAGGTGAAGCAAAAGAGTTTGGTGAGGTAGATTTTAAGTAATGAAGGCAATCCAAAAAATCAGGAAGACATACTGTAATTTAAGAACTAGGGGTGAGGTGTATTAATTTGTTTTGAATAAGGTGTTTTGATTTCGAAGAGAGTCTTATAGCCTCACACAACCTCTTTGTTTCCTTCAGATGCTGGATTCTTCAATACAAGAAAATTTTCAATATTCTCATTTACACTCTATGATGTATAGCTGCAAAATATCCCAGAGATATGAACAGTGGGTTTGTTGGTTTTTTTTTGTACAGTGGGGATTTTTGAAATAGACCATGGATTTTCAAGCATCTACGTAACTGAAATATAAGCTCCATTCCCAACATATCCTTAGATTTTGAATTTCAAGGATGTTACACAACAACAGGACCAAAAATTGTTTTTGTTGGAGGCAGCACAATGAGCATCTAATGCTATTATATGCTCACAGAAGTTTACCCACTGCTTAAGATACTCACATATGTTTAAAAGCTAGTTATCACATATGTCCTCAAAATACTTAATGTACCAAGAATTTTGAAAACAAGACCTAGACTGTTGAAAATGTGAGCGTGTAGAGGTATCACAATCTGACCAACAAACTTGAAATCTTAAAATTACTTTAACCCTTTTGTTCCAACACTTCACTGGAATATATGACTTACCAGGAGACTGAAATGTCCTGGATGTCCTGGCTTCTCCACAGAAACAGAGTTCTAATACTCATAAGGAAATGCTGCACTGAAATCAGTCCCTCATTCCAGAGCTGAGCTTTAGAAGTCTTCCTGGAAGGTTAGTATTCTCTTGCTTATCTACTTGATGAAGACACAGTACACAGCTGAGAAGAGCTGTATGAATTGCTGCTTCCTACATCACAGTGCAGCAGCAAATTGCATTAATCAATGAGATGGGCCTGGTAACAACTGCACCAGCATAGAATTAGAATTAGAAGTCAGAAATAGTCCTATACTAAACAGAAAGTCTCTTCTGTAATGACATTTCTCAAAATGGAATGTGGAACAAAGACTGAATTTTCTCTTATGTGAAGCTTGAGAGGATCACATGAGACATCTAGAACCTGGACTATGTTACAGCACATTTCCTGTGCTGGTACGCTACCCAGTTTAGTGTGAAGTAACTACAGTAACTACTAACAATAACTTAACATGGGCATTTTGTATCTAAATGTGAACTGCTCCATGATTACCATGCAGGTAAATCAGAGAAAGAATATCCTAAACATAGGACTTCAGCCCGGACACCTTTTTGACTTTACACTAATCTTGATGAAGTAGAGCAACAAGGCCCAGGCTGACTACATTTTCAAACTGACCTCTCCTGCTATTTGTCTGTCTCCCACACTCATTCTATCTTTGATCCTCTCAAGGAGAAAAAGGAACTAGAAGAGCTAGTGGAAAACTTTACACAGAGCAGCACTCAAAAAAAGAGATAAGAATAAGGTGCTGGTGAACATCATAAAAACATTATCTAATTCAGTGTAAGATTTTCATATAGCTGATGTATTCCATTTCTGACACACTACTGAAAAGGTAGTGTAGAAACAGCTTTGTAAAAAAAAAAAAAAAGAATAAGAGCTTTTCCTGCTCACAATCCTATGAGAAGAGGAACATTTTGGATAGATTTAATAGTACGCTACTGAAGCTACTGCCTTACAATAGTACTTGCAATAGTGGACAAAGAATGATGAAAATATGTCCTTGCATAGATATAAAATAATGGAAGCTATATCAAAGAAAAAATGGTAAACCTGACTATCAGTGCTTGAACACACACAGAAGTGGACAACAGACGGTGGTCAGGGTGCTGGCATTGTCACTGTACAGCATCAGGGAAATGGTTGAGTGCAGACCCCAGTAACATGTGCAGCAGATGCTGAATGGCTGGCAGCTGGAAATGTTGGGAGCATTTGTCGTCAGGAGGTGGCAGGAAGCTTATGTCAGCTGGAAAAGAGCCTGGATGTGTGTTGCTAGGGCAGCAGAGAGGGTTTTGACAGATAAAAATGTTGGTGAACAATTGACTAGAGATAAGAATGCAGATCCCTGGGAATGTAGAGTAGGGCTGGCTCTTTAAGTTTATCTTTAGAGATAGAGATGCAGCAGATCACAGTGAACCCCTTTCTGGGGTAAGAACTTGCATAACCCTTAAGTCCTCTGCTGCCACCTTATAAACAGAAGGGAGTTGTTAATCTGACATTTCATGCTTATTTTCTCTGTCACAGTATAAATCCTACAGGTAGCAGGGAGGTTGCAGGGTGGAAGGCAAGGGGCAGGGGGGAAGAAAATACCTTTGGGAAGAGTCAGATTGGCTAGGCTCGACCTTGAGTGACCAAAGTTTGCATGCACTTAGGTCTGCACCTGACAGAGTCTCCTCTTCTTGTATTTTACATGCCTCTGGAGGCATTTAGAGTTAAGAACAAAGACATAGTAGACAGATCTTTAAATCAAGCCTGAAAAAAATGTCCTGTAAAAGAAAACTGAACGGAAAAGGAAATAAAGGTTATTAATTGAGAATGCTAAAACTCAGGAGGGATACCTGAGAGCTGTTCGGATAGACTGAAAAATAACCTTGTCAGTAACCAGGTTACCCCAGAGACAGTGAAAACACTAAGGAAAAAAAAAAAAAAAAGCTTGTAAAGGGCTACTTACTATTTTTTAACACATTTCTCCAAATGTGCAGTATTGCTCAGATATTTCCCAAGTAGAAATATCTTGAAAAAAAAAATGATATAGAAGTGAGAATATTATTAGAGATTTTAGATAAATTAAAAGTCAATTGTCTGTCAGTCTATACTCTATGAGAAGTTTCTTTAACCACGTATGGATTTATGGACCTTTTTCATTTCTTACTGATTTGGATGACTCAAATAAATGGGGTAAATTCACGTCATGAATGCCTTTTTCACTTCCAATGTTGTGCGCTGACAACTCTGTAATTAAATATTGCAATAGCAAATTTGAATAATCACTGGCATTGTCTATATTCACACACTCTCAAATAGGCACATGGGACAAGGTGGCAGACACTTGTCCAGGCTGTGGGTATATATCTGTCCTCTTCTCTCTTGTGATCTATGTCCTTAGCTTAAATCAGAAGTTTAACCAGTACCTAGAGGATTTGTCAGCTATGTGCTTGAATTGAGTGTTTCATCCTTGACCTTCGCTACTGAAGATTTTCTAGATCATATTAAATTATAAAGGAAATCAGTTAAAGACAGAATTATGCTATGGCCTGATGACCAGGTTACTCAACTTGCACAGCAGTGGAAGAAATAAGGGGTTACAGACCACTTCTGATCCTCTGTCTCTCTCTTGACCCTGTATATATGTGCCTTGGCCCCACATCAGACTCATAATCAGAGGAAACTTGACACATGAACTTGATTTTACTTGGTTGAGCTTTTGGAGATATTTTTTTTAAATCTAGATATTCTAGGAAAGAAAGAGTTCCATTCCAGCATATTTCTTTCCCAATGGTAAGACTTTCATTTGAGTGTTAGGTGAACCTTACTACACACTTGAATTGCTTTGTAGTCTTTAATTTTATGTTATTAACATCCCAGGTAAGTTGCCTTACTCACTCAACTAGTGTATAAAACAGGAGAGCTATGATCTCATCCTCTCCCTTTACTGAATGCACCTGAAAACCAAATGAAACAGTTGGTATTGCCAGGTGTTGAAAAAAAAAAAAAAATTCTATAATCCCAAATCAATTCTTGGTGATGTGCTGACAATTCTAAAGAAATGAAGTTTCCATTCAGTCCATAACAATTTTTTTCAGTCCAGCTGCCAAAATACTTTTAAACCTGGCAACTATTTGCGCAGCCCTATAAATTAGGTTTACTAAAGGAAGCAATTAGTGAGCCTGTAGCCTACAGGAATTTCAATTGGTGCTGCTACAGCACATTGTTTAAGTAATTAGAAAATGATTCCAACTATTCTAAATATTTGCAACACAACTGTGAAGCACATTGAAACTATTTTACCAATAATGGGAGCTACAAAATGATTGAAAAGCCAGTCTGCAAAGGAGACCACATACTTATTAAACTGATATATTCTTTTCATTTGTATTGAACTACAATATTAAAATGTAAGTGAACAGGTAAATGTGCTCCTCCTCTGATAAATCTGGGGGAAATCAAAACGTACAGACGTATCACTCCTCTTGAGCTTAAGCAGATGAGCATCTGAATAAATATATGAATATAACAATTAGTGAAATTAAAGTGAAATACTGAACAGAGCTATGAGATCAGCAGCATAATACTGTGCAACCAAAATGAGTTTCCAAATGAGTGCATTTCCAAATGGAAATAGTATTAATCATAAATGTTGGTCTTAGGAAAACTGAACAGGAAAAGTTAGCAGAGGAGTTCAAATCACATCTTAATATATGCTATCATCTTGAAATGTAACTAATCTCCTTAGGACTGTAATATTTCAAAGTGATACAGACTTTAAAAATGTTGCACCTCAGATTTAACTATGAAGCTTTAGAGATGAGCCAGTTGCCAGATGTTTTTAAAGGCTTTTTACGTTACAGTTTAGTTACGGTTACAGGGTTAGACAATGCACTCACATTTAGTCCTCCAACTGACCATTATTTGTCACTACACTGGGCATATGCACCCTGCTGGCTGCTGCTGTCCAATACCATATCATCTGTTTCCCTGACACTGCTAGACGGAGGCTGTCCCATTCATCCCCTAGACAGCCGCCTTTCAGGGGAGTATTACAGGCTCAACAGACCTCTTTGTTGGAGTTCTATTTACACCGCCATTTTTTGTTACTTGGATTGTGAAAGGAAACAACAGGAGATGGAGAGGAGACGGACTGCTAATACAGTGGACCAGAAGTCATCAATGCTGGTTCTTTGAAGTGACACACACAGTAAACATGGAAATTGCACTGATACGTGAAGTAACCTGGTGGTCTACATTTGGTTCCCTATAGAAATGTATCTATATCTACAAAAAGTCAGCATCATAATCAGCAATAGCTGGCAACTTTCCTTGTTATTTACAAAGAACCCCAGTGTAATTATTCACTTGGCTCCCATTGACTATAATGGGATTTAGCTGAATAAATCCCCATGTAACTCTTTGAAAATTTGGGAGCTTCAGGACAGTCTGCTAGGAGGTGCAGAACTGAAGATGCACTTAGATGGAATGGGCTTCCTTTTGAATACAGCTAAAATGCAGCGGCAAGGATTGTGAATATTTGACTCAATTGCTGCTGTCCCAAAGCTATTTTAGAGGCAGAGTTTCCCCTCGCTGCAGCAGGACAGCACAGAGACTGTGTGCTATTCTGACAATGGGCATCAGACCTGAGACTTACTTCTGTCTAGTAATGCACTACATGGAGCACAAGCTGAAATGTGAAGATGTTTAATTCCCTTAAACTCAACGAGACCTAAGCATGCACATGACTGCCCTGTTTCATGGATTTCAGTGCGTGATCCAGGACAGAGTACAGTGGTGGCCTGCAGGACCTTTGCTAGTCCAGCTGTTGTTCCAGCAGCTGTCCACAGACACACCATGCTGCTCAGCGGCTGCCTCTCCACAAGCCACGGGCTTGCCTGACCTCAGTCCACATTGCAAAGGCTTTTGCAGCTATGTCACTTCACTTTGGTGAGTAACACTATGTGTTTCATTAAGCTTTAGCAAGACCAAGGCTTGAGATACAAAGGGAAAGGTGCAATATATAGAGCTGAAAGCAAGGCAGGCATGAAGGGCTTGACTCTGGTGAACTCTGCTCCATTTTCAGACAGCTTCCTTGTACCCTATACAGCAGCTCCACATTGTTCACTTCTTTGCTGCACTCTTGCTGGGATATGGTTGCAAACCTCCTGATACATTATCTTCTCAAGTACACAGTGCTCTGCTCCCACTGACTGGGGTGTTCCAGCCATCCTGGTGCCTTCCCGTTCTGTTACTATTTTCTGAGGCGCTGATGCCTTTGGCAAGATGGACATCACCGGAGGCAAAAGTGACACTGTTCTACTGCAGTAATTATTTCCCATTTATACAGTGGGACAGATGCCAGATAGAACTGTTGTGTAAGACAGCTCTACATGTGTTGTCTCTACCATGGCTCCACTGCAAGTCTTCCAGAAGATTTTATTGCTAACCATGTTCTGGGGTCCTGGGATTATAAAAATCCCACTGCTTTTATTTTATTAAATAAACATTTTTAGTTTTCCTCTCCTACAGGAAAAAATAAAAAATAAAAATTAGAAAAAGCTCTAACAGCTGAAAAAGTAAAAGTGACTGAGAAGAATTGTAATGTTATTGTTGAAATTTCCTATCTATAAATGAGTCACATCACCCAGGTAAGTAGAGAATCAGCTTTCGGATTTTCTTGGATTTTTTCTCAAGTAAAGATATTTACTGCACTAACTTTTGCAGACATGAGGAGAAACACATTTCCATGTCTTGCTTTACAGCAGATTAACTTGCTGTTTTGCCCTTGGCTAGTGTACACTGCTGCTTTTTAATAGCAACTCCTTCACAAAATAAAAATGATCCTCTTTTATATGATAATATCCAGAGACTGGACATAAAATAGACAGTACACAGAGCACACCATGTGCATGCATATTTTAATGCACAGAAATTTGCACTTTTAATTTTAACCAGTGCAAATGACAATTAAAAGCAACAGTCTTTCAATTTCTGCTAGAAGAGGTCTTGTTGCGTGTTACAGGGTGTTTAGAAATACAACATTTTATTGCCTGAATAGGGGAGCAATTTTCAGTGATTCAAGGTTCTAGCAAAATCAGCTGATATCCATCTTGCCTTGTTTTTTGATCACAAATGTATCCAATATTTTTATGTTATTTTACTTTCATGCATCATTAGATAGAAAACAGTTCACTAGTTACTATTATTTCCCTAATGGGTTTTCCTTTCCAGCATTGTATTATAGTTATCATGTGGAGAAATCGCCAAATCTGACAGACCTGCTCTGGAGCTTCAGTTATTCTGACATTCCCACAAAAGTTGAAAGAAAAAAAAATCCATTATTTTTTGCTTCCCACGAGTCCCAGAATCCAGCCTTGTCAACCAGGAGTTCTTTCCTTCTCAGGCCAAAGCAAGCCTTTTAAGCATATCAAGTTTATGAAAACACAGACAAATTCAAGATAGCAGTCTTGAGGGGGGAGCTCAAAGAATAAAATTTTAAGCGTTTGTTGTGTTCTGTTGAATGGTACAATAAAGCCAACAACCAATTGCGCTGTCTGGTCATCAAGAGACTGAGACTGAGAGACAGGGCCCCAAATGTTAACTGGACATGTCATAGAAATTACTATGATTTGGTTTACACTATCTTACAGAGCTGCTTGGCTTTGATTAGATTTAAGTCAAGCACCCAGACTCATGGTCGATAAGTGTTATAAAGGGATAGTATGTTAGTACTGCCCATGAGCACCATTAGCTTATGCAGAAACATTCCTCTATTGCCTAGTCTCAATTCTGTCTTCACAGTCACATTTATTAAAACAACGAAGGAGAGGGAAAAAGTAAGATGCAAATATATACAGATTTTCCCGTGAATATTTCTGCTTTGGTAAATGCTCTTTAGAATTCCAACTTCTGCTAAAAAAGAGATTATGTTGTTTCATTTTAAAAAGTGCTTAGAAACATAAAGTAACTACCTTTATAAAAATAACAATTCTTAGTGATTTAGGTTTATTGTGAAGACTCTAATGCATATTCTGGGTTAAATGACCAGTATGGAAACTTTTGTGAAATCACAAAAAAATCAAATGTAACCCACTGTATTTATAAGTGTATAAATAGATTAATAAAAATTATATGTACTCACAGAGAAATCCTCTTGCAGATAAGGCTTTTTTATTCCACCAGTGGCTGATATTATTTACTTATGTTACTGTCATAAAATTCATGTACTAGGGGATGCACAGCCCTGCAACATACTGTTTGATAAGAAAGTAAACTCAGTCATGGGAGGCCCAGGGAGGGTGGTAAAGTCTGCATCCACGGAGATGCTCCTAATTCAACAGATCCTGAACAACTTGGTGTCATTCGGTTCATGGTTCCTCTTGATTAAAGGTATGGAATAAGCTCATAGAGCACATCCTAATCCACATTAGCCAGGCATCCCAAGGAAATCCATTAGCAGCAGCTTAGATCATAGAAAGATCACTAAGTCCAACTATCAGCTCATGCTTATGACCACCCTAGACGACGTCCCCCAGAATCACATCTCCATTTTCCTCAAATGCCTCCAGGAGTGGTGACTCCACTACTCCCTGGGCAGCCTGTTCCAATGCCTCATCACTCTTTCTGTGAATAAATGTTTGCTAATACCCAAACTGAACCTCTGAACTGAGCTGGTACAACTTAAGGCCATTCCTTCCTGTCTGATGGCATGACCGCTGTCTTCAGCACAGCTTCAGACTTCGGAGCAGCTTCAAGGAGAGAGAGATAGAGAAAGCTTGCAGAGCCCTGGCACATGCATCCAGGCCCAGCATTTCCCAGAGCTGGTAAGGGTTAAAACAAGTAAACCCATCTGGATGCTGTCCACCTGGAGTTATAATGTTTGCTTTGAATGTCTTTCAGGAAAATGATTTATTATCAACAGCAGAACTATAGAAGTAAGTCAATTTACATATTACTTGCAAATGATCTGTTGGGTGAATTGTGCAGCAGGAGCAGAAAACATTAATGTTACATTAATATAGGTACAGCTAATGAAAAACTTTATTTTGAAAACAAAAATTACTGGAACTATTCTTTCTGTCAGCTTAGTTAGTTGTCTTGCAAAACAAATCAGAGAGGGGTTTTATAACTATTGTAGTGCACTGCTTCTTTTTAGGTACAATCCCTGTGTGTCTGATAGGAAGAAACAGTCCCTTCGCCATCATTTTAACGCTGCCTGGGGGAACACTCAGCACATTGTCCCATGGTAGTGGAGGGATGCCTGTGCTGCATGAGGAAAATATGTGCTTATAGACATGGGGTTTGAAAGTAAAACCAATGAGCAGCTATGCCAGAGCAGAGCAGCTGCTGTACATCGGCCAACATGACACTTGAGCGCCACTTCAGGACACTTAGTTCATGGCATGCATAATTCTAGGCGCCAGGAGGTGCTGTTGAGTCCTGAAAAGGAGGCGCCAAAAGCTCCACATTGGAGGGGAACTAACATCCAGGTCAGTCCGAGTCAAGATGAAATCAAGACCAATATTCTCGCTAAAGGGACCACCGCACTCAGATTTAGGAGGTTGCTCTGTAGCTCCAACCGTCTCCTTTTTATTGGATGAGGAGAACTCTCATTAACCACAGAAGGAAGATAAATCTCAGTTACAATTCTCACTTTATAGGGAAGTGGGTTGAAGCAGAAGTTTAAGCTGCCCTCTGAGCTTGCATTTTGCTTGCTCTGGAAGATTATGTGAGGTTTACATTTGAGATTATCAGATGTCTGCTTACAGGGACTATTCATACACATGTTACTAGAAAAAAAAAAAGTCAAGGGAAGAACCTTAATTTACTATGTGTTTCCTTTTCAGGGTAACAGTTCCAGTTATAAAGACCATCTAGCTTGTTACCTTATCTTTCCATCCAAAAGGACACCAATATATCTCCTCACAAAGCATCTTCATACAAAGTCTCAGTGTTGTCTCTAGACAGAACAAAACAACATTTTTAAAATTATTTTTAAATAGTATCATCCATAATTTCTTTTCAGGTTGCTATATCAGAAAATACATAAAAAGCACCGTGGCTACAAACTAGTATATAGAGAGATGCTGCAGTCATGCAGTCAGTCTTTAGCAGGTTAAAGCCTTTATAAGGAAAAGGCTTTGAGTTTTCAGAGGTCCCTAATAACTAGGGCTAGGTAGGAAAACAAAGTCACTACCTTTATATAGCTGGAATACTACAAAGGGTTTACTGAGAGAACCCAAAATTCTCTCCATCAAGTTATTCATGTACATACCAAATCAGAGAGAAAGCTTGTCTTGTGTTTGCGGTGCTAAAACCAGGGCTTATGGTGCTTCAGCTCACTTCCTCTCCCTGCTACAGCCTCTCTGCATGCCAGAGAAAGCCAAAACAATGCGATTTCCACCCCAAGAGTTAAACAAATCACATAGCTCAGAAAGGGGCAGTCCTTGAAAAGCAGCGATTAGTTTAAGGAAGCATCAAATAAATAAAACAACAGCATAAATGGGTGTAAGAGACTATTATTATACCATTGCCTCAAAGTTTGCTGATGAACATGTCTGAACATGTCCAAGTTAGTCCTGGACAAGGTTGTGAAGTCCTTTGTCTAAGGGACAAGCAGATGGGCATGTCTTGGGGCAACAAAAGAGAGATAAGCTGCAGCTCAATGGCCATTGAACACTCTTTTGTTTGGTACTCATCTCCGTGGGGAGATAGCCATCTCAGGAGATGCTTGCCTGACACACTAGCATGGGGTTTGTCACATAGACTGGAGGAATCTGGAAGATAAATAGAGGGGTCCTGCAGCCACGAAGTTGGGGGTTTTCTCTTTGGAGAGACTTCACGAGCTGATCACTGCTGCTTCCTGGAGAGGCCTTCTCTTAGGAGAGACCTCACGAGCTGATCACTGTTCGCTGCTTCCCTTCTCGGGGTTGACTCCCTCGCTGCTTCTCTGGTGCTGACCCCTCGCTGCTTCTCCGGACAACTGTTTGCTGCTCAAGGCTGCCCGTCGCTGCTGCTTTCTCCCCGCTTCTGCCAGCCCTGCCCATCGGAGCCGCTTGCAACTTGACTTTCCCTGCGTTATACAAACCCTTGCTTCTTTCCTTTCTTTCCTATCGCTCGTCTTCCCTTCCCCATCACCCTTAACAGTGTCCGCCTCCCCCTTCCCTATTATCCCTGACCAATATTGGTAATAAACTGGTCGGACCAACATTTGAACCGTTGTTTCTTAATCTCACGCTGGATATACACATAATCTTAAGAACCTCGTCTCCCTCCTTTATATTGGAGCGTGACGATGGGGACTGCACAGCTATTTTGGGCAGGCAGAATTTTAAGCATGCCAGCAGATCCTCAGCATCTCCATCTTCATGAGCTGGTGACAAACATAAATATCTGTATGTCTAAATTTTGGGCCCCTCCCTCCCTCTCTTTTTTTTTTTTTTTTTTGCCATTGTTAAGATATTTGGTTGCAGTGACATTGGTAACAGCCTCAAACAGTTGTCAGTCCCTTGGCAATTGGTGCTCAGACTCTGAAGGATTTTAGTCTCAATAGATTCAAACCCTCTGACTTCTGTCAGCTCTGTTAAACAGAGAAGAATGGAGACTTGATACAATTTACAGAAACTGCTTTAGTAAGGGATATAAAAACAGCCTGATAGATGACAGCTTTACTGTGAGTGGAGTTTCACTGTGGCATAAAATTGAAATGGAGAGGCTGTGAAACTGACCTCAGCTGTACTTTGCAGTGTCAAGAGCAGCGGTGACATGTCAGCCACACCAGCATTCATGCATATGGAGCATCTGATGGAGTCAGAAACAGCACAGCTCACTGGTTTCCATATCACCAGCTATGCCTTCACAGGCAGACACACTGCTACCCCTGAGCACACACAGTACAAGGAAATAAAATGCACTTTTACCATGATGTTCCCTGTAATTTCTCTCCTAGAACAGCATTGCTCTGTCATTCAATCATTTCACATTAGCAACTAAGCCAGCTGCAGTTTAGAGCTTTTCACATATTTCTCTCCGATCTAGTTTCGCATAATTGCTTTCAACAGGCATATAGAATAAAGAACAGAATACTGAAGAGACAAAACTCACACAGACTGCGCATGCCTCTGTCTTCCCTGATACTGGCACCAAGTCAGTGCGAAACACACCTGAAGCCTGTATACACCATGATGAGCAGATGGAAGGTCCCTATGGGATTTGAAGCAGTGTGCACTCTGCTTTCCTTTGCTGTCACCCTCTACAGCAGCACTTCAAAGTGAGTTAATGCATACTGCATCCACTTAGCTATATCAGAACACAAGTAACCTGGGCTGATACTGTCATATTATTTGTGTAACTTACAACTGCAGCTTCATTGCTAACTATTAGCTTACAGGAGCCAAGCCTGACCTAAAAAGCAATGTAACCCTAATGGAAGACATTCTTCTAAATGCAGTTAGTCTGATTTAAGAAGGCTCCAGTATTGCACAAGCATTGCAACACTTTGTTAAGACTCGTGATGGCTTTTGTGCTTTTACAGTACATTTTAAAATAAACAAAGTTGAACATCCCCATCAGAAACATATCAAGGCATAAGGTCTAAGTGCAGAGCTGTTTAGCAGGAGCGAGGCCTTCCTCTGTAAAAGAGGAACTAGAATAGAGTCTCTCACAGTAAAAATAGCACTGTCAGCACCTGAAGTTAACAGTTCTGCTTCACACTCTGTTCTGAGACAAAGGCACCGTCAAGGCACTTCACTTTCACTAAAGCAACTTGCAGGTTTATATTTGCAGTTGTCACTACCTTCCTGGTTTATATTTGGACATTTCTGAGCCACTTCTGAACGTGTTAATGCTCTCTTCCTACTAGTTTGCTTTCTTTCAAAACATGTTGTGTAGCAGCATTGAAGTTATGGTCTTTTGTCAACACAGTAACTGCCTAAATCTTTGCCTGCTCTTCTCTGAAGATGAACAAAGCTATAAAGTTGAATGGTATAAGGATCCTTAAAAATAACTGGTACACGTTGCTGCCATGGATAAGGAAACCCTCTGACTGAAAGCAGAAGCTGTAAAAGTGGTTACTCTTAGTATTTAAACAACCTAGTTAACTCAGACAGGAAATTGCCCATTTGACATTAAAATAAACAGCGAAAAAAATCTTCTGCTTCACTAAGCACAGATGGGTCTAGATTTCTGCAGCACATTTCTTCCAAGTGGCAGTTGTTATACTTGCATTAGTGTGCACACCATTTCTGTTTGATTTGGTGGGAAACACTTAATTCAAAGAAACAACTATATGCTTGCTAAAGAAAGCAGAGGGTTGTTTTCCCTTTAATGTTGCTCTTACTTGCTATACAGCTTCTGAGTAATGCTTATGCTTGCACAGTTCGCAAGCGGGTTCTACACAGCAGAATCACATTCTCTTGTGTCACAGTTCTATGATTTTTTTTGTTATTGACATTCTACATCATAACATCCATTAAGGCACTGGGAATTAAAGAGTTAATGCTCTGGTTCCATGAAACTGCTGAATTTCTGGGTATCTGGTTGTCAGAAGAGAAAAAGAACTACATACCCCAGAGGACTCTGCGTTCCCGTTTTCCACTCAGACAGAAAGATAAGACTGCATACATACTGAGACATTTTTTTGCTGCTTGTCGGAGTGGGAACTCCCTAGCCATCTCACCTTCAGCTTTAGAGTAAGGCCTTTGATTTCAGACTCTCTCATTTTATTTGATTTATTAGCTTGAATTCTAATTATATTGTATTATACTGTTATTTTGCATTCTGATATCTTATTTAGTAAATTAGTTTTCCTCCTCAGATCATTGCTGCTGTTTTGTTTTTAGGCCCATCTTCCTGCCCTCTCCCATTTTATCCCTTTCCTGGGATTGCAGGTATGTGGGTCCCCTCCCCCATTAGTTACAGAACCGAGCCAGTCTGGCCTATAAACCATTGACACCTTGTTTGCTGCACCACACTTGTATATTTAAGGACAACAACAAACACAAAAACAACTGTCTCTTTTATTTTCTGTCCTAGGAGATCAATAAAACCAACAGCTCCTGTTTTCTATTTCATGTCAAGGAAACATCAACTAGAAAAGCTTTCTGACAGACACTTTTCATTAAGGATGGATGTTTGCATTTACAGGACCCTTTTCTAGATAGTCCTGATGTTCTTAGGTTAGAGCTCAGAGAGAGCTGCATGCTCCTGGTAGGAGAAATAAAGCAAAGGACTGATTAACTCCCTCTCATTCAAAATGCTTTGCAAATTAAAAAAAAAAAAATGGATTCTTTTAAATGAAAAAGGACATGAAGGCCAGAAGGAGCATAAAACTAGCCCTAAAAGGGAAGAGTATTCATTAGCTTGCTCAAAAATAAGAAGGGAAAAAAAAAACAGCAGCAACTACTTACTAGATGTGAAAGAAAAAGCAATAGTCTGTACCTTCCAAGAGAGTCTTTCGCAGGCTTATTGAGAACATAAAACGTCTACTGGTGAGAAAGAGACATGCTGGGGAAGGCTCCTATTTCAAAGAATCAAGAACAAAATATTGCAGCACAGCAACCAAGGGCTCAGCTGTGGATAATTTTGGCAAGACGGTAGAGACTCCCCTTCACCAGATGGCTAGGTATGAAGTAACAAGTATGATACTAGCAGAAAGTACTGGAGGGAAGAAATAAAGGAGTTTTGCTAGTATGATGGCCTGGAATCAAATGTTTGTGGACCACCCTGGAAACTGTGGGTTTTCTTCTAAATGGTAACTGATATTTGGGAGTTACATTTTCTTAAGATGGGGCAGCATGTTAGAGAAAATCATCGTTCCTCAGTTATTTCCAGAATTCTGCAGTTTGAGATCTTTGAAAATAGCTATAAAGCCAGGGTTCTGCTAATTCACATTGTAAAAACCTATCTTTTGATACACCTGCATCTGTGCTTGGGTAATACCCCCATTTTTACATTTTGCTTACTGATGGGGCATTCCTTTAATTCAGTGAGGCCGAGGCAATTTATATACTTGTAACTCGAGGATATGAGTAGCAACTACAAGTACTATTCAGAGAATTATGATCATTTGAATGCCATTCCTACCCTGCCTTTGTCTTTCCTACCCATTCCACTCAACAAAAATAAAGCAGAATTCTAGCATATCAAATGAGGAAGGAAGAAGAAAGCTTATTACTGTTCTGACTCTGTATTTTCCCAAAGGAAATTATAACTATCAGGTACTCAGCTGATTCTTATAATGCAATTTGCTTGCTGTTGTAAGCTGTCTGTTGGTTAAAATTAAATATATGTGGATAAAGTTCTACTTCCCTGACACAATAGAAATCTTAAAATATCTGAGAAGAAAGACAGATTTGTCATGGTCTCAGAAAAAACTTTGAACAAGAAAAGCCATACTTCTGGCCCCATTTTAATGATTATACATCTTGCATCACGTTGCAGTTGTGTCGTGAGAACTTACTTTGAAATGCAGTTCCAAATTTATGCATGCTTAGGACGGTATTGATTCTGTACGTAAGTAATGAGGCTATACTTGAAAATAAGGTTGTGTGGTTGCTTAATTGAGAAATCTCTGCCAATTCTTAATATGCTATCAACTATAAGCATATTAATTTAAACCTAAGGGAAACCCGAGCAGCTGACTTATTACTCCTCTCTTGCAAATCTTTTTGAGTATTTGAATATGTCTACATCAAAAGAAAACAGATTTTTAGGGAGACAGTAAGCTTGGGTTGCCAAGTTAATGAGTTCTGGTAAGGTCAGTCTGTCACAATAAATCCCGTTATTAAACAGTTATTTTCTTTATGTATGCAATTTTCTCTATATGCTTTAAGATAGAAAGGATAGTGGAATAATGCTCTTCTGTGAATTTGCTTGTGATATGCATTCTTACTGAGTGGGGAATGCTGAGAAAGGGGTGAAGTATAGATGGACATCTTTCAGTTGGTGCCTGTATGACCTTATTAATCTGCATGATTAGAAAATTGAAAGTTGTCTATGATACTTATGCTGACTTCACTTCTGTGTCTTTTTGAGCTCATTTAAAGTATGGTAATGAGAAAAACATTTTACCTTTGGGCAGCAATTTGATTTGTCAGGAAATTCCTTTTTTTGTGATGGGTGGATGAGGAAAATCTGGAATAATATGATCCAGATGTTCAAGCTTCCATTTAGCAGCAATATGTATTTTATGGAATTGTCTAGATGGCGACCTTCAAGTATTAATAATAAATCAATACTGGAACTTTCAACTATAGGACTAGAGTCATATCCTTGTCTTCATCCACATGACAGAATATTTCTGCCCTTCAGCTAGAGGGTGATTGTATTAAAATTAACAAGACAAACATAATAAATTTGGAAATAATTACAGCAAATGCATACTAATTGATCTGTTTATACCCAGGAGAAGGTTGTGATACCATTTTTCAGCTAATTAGGACTCCATTTTGGAGCTAAAATTGTAACAAAGCTCTAATGTAGATTTGTATTAGAAAGTAGCTTATTTACTGAAGATTTATGTCCATTCTCTCTGCTGCTTATATTCAGACCCAATGGCAAACTACCGGGGGGGGGAAAAAAAACCCAAAAAAAAAACCATACTGTAGGTGTATTATAGAGGGATCATGCTGGACAGTGGCAAGGCAAGCAACAGGAAGCCTTTGGTAGTTTTTGGGTGAGTTAATTCCATCCCATCAGTTCTGTGTTATTTTTTCATTCTGCAGACTTTCAACAACAGCAGTCATCCCAGCTGCTGTTGAGCCTGGAGATGAATGTGCATCAGATTCTGAATTTATTCTTTAAACCCACATTTGGATTTACACAGATATCTCGGTCTAAGTTACCTATTCAGTATAATGTTGGCATTTTGTGCTACTCTGCAGAACACACAGGATCTGAAACTATTTTTTTTTCTCTTATCCATAGGCTGATCTTCAAATGATTCCTCTCAACCTATAAAATGAGTTATGAGATTGGAATTGTGGATTATTTACCCATAACACTTATAGTGCTTGGAAATATTTTATCCTTTAGGTGGGCACCTTCTGGTAAAATTGGGACTAGCATTTGTTAAAATTTTCTTCTTCATTAGACTTTTCTTTGTTTGTATTGGAATTGCTGATCTCTTCACCAGATGTCTCAACAAATGAAATCTTCGTCTTGGACATTTAGGTTCTCATACCTGATTTTTATTAGTCACACAGTTGGTCTGAAGTTAGTTGCTTAGTTAGTTTACAACTTGTATTTATGATATTACAAGAGGAAGGGGAAAAACCTGAAACTTTATTCAGCCACCACACTCACTCACTGAATCCCTTAATACTCATGCTCTAAGTATGACAATGATTGTTGCTGGTGGGGGAAAAAAAAGGAAAAATAAACACAACCTGCAGTTTGAGGGAAGCAGGAGTAACTGGACTACAAATCTTGTTGATATTTTGTTCTGGCATTCTGATCAATAACAGACTCACCTGAGTACTCCTCTGTGGTTTTGTGACAGGGTCAAGACTGACAGCTCTGGGGATTTTGATGTGATACTGCTTTGTTTTTATGGACTGTACAGTGGAGTGTATAAAGATAGGAAATAATAATTAAAAAAAAATCTTAAGCAAGTGAAGAGTAATCTTCAGTGCATAGTGGCCTTATTGCTGAGATGAACTGGTAAGGTTAGTAATTCTTGTGATGCTTTATATGCTTGCATTAATATGTGCATCTTTCCTAGGATCTGTCATGATAAGACAAGTGATAATGGCTCTAAACTAAAAGAGGGTGGATTTAAATTAAGTTTTAGGAAGAAGTTCTTTACTCAGAGGGCAGTGAGGCACTGGCACAGGCTGCCCAGAGAAGCTGTGGATACCAGGTTGAATAGGACTATGAGCAAACTGTCATGGTGGAAGGTGTACCTGCCTATCACAAGGCATTGAAACTAGATGGTCCTTAGGGTCCCTTTCAACTCAAGCTGTTCTATGATTCTATGATCCAATCCCAGATAGAGTGAAAAGTACTGTAAACACTTCCATGGGAAAGCTTTTAAGATTTGCTTCTGTACATATCTGGAAATGTCAGTCACGAGAACATCATGCCTGAACACTGACCTCATCAAGTAGATAGTTGTCTCAGGCCAACCAGATTCAAGCTGTTACTGTTCATCTGAAACTTTTTGCATCTCCAGGACAGGTATCTCCTGAGATCCTCCTTCATTTCTTAATTACATCTGAAGGAAGAACCTGGTGTTGGTTTACTCCACTTATTCAGTAGTTAGAATCCTTGCCCCAACCATCTTCCTCAGATGACATGGGCCCATCCAACAGCAGACAGTATTTGAGGTGGGAAAGTCTTCAGCCATTCTGGTTTAGTGGACTACCTTGTAGAGAGAACATGACCTCGCTATGAGGTCATGGCCTTGTGACCACACGCAGACTTCTAACTCTTCCTGTTTATTTCCCAAGCTGCTTGGATTAGTATACAGTCACTTTAGGGAAGCAACAGGTGCAGGTATCTCTAAAGGGACTCAAGAAGATTTCAGGCAGGGAATTTGCAATGGTAACTCCTCTGGGGAGTCCTCACAAGATCCTACAGGACAATCCAGAGATATTTGCCTGCAATCTCCCACAACAACAACATCCCCAAGCCCTTTTCTGTCCTGTTGACCTCCACTCTCTTCCTCCATCTGATCTAGCTGACAACTCTGAATTACTCACTCCACCCTAGTGAGGGACATTTTCTCCCATTCCCCCTTCATACCTAGTTTAAAGCTCTCTCAACAAGCCCTGTCAGCTCCTGGCCTAGGATCCACTTTCCCCTCAGAGACAGGCAATACCCATCAGGCCAGGCACTGAGTAAACCACCCCATGATCAAAAAACTCAAAGTTCTTGTGGTGGCACCAGTTTTCAGTCACTTATCCATAGCCTGAGTTTTCCTAGACAGCTCTGTATCCCTCATCACCCCAGAAGGCAGGGAGGAAAACACCACTTGTGCTCTCAATCCCTCAACAAACCTCCCTAAATCCCTGAAATCCCTTTTGATAGCTCGCAGGCTTCCCTGAGAGATTTCATCATTGCCTGCCTGAACTATCAGTAATGGATAATAATCAGAGGATTGAAGCAGACCTGGGAGTTTTTTAGTGACATCCCTGACCCAGGCCCCAGGGAGGCAGCACACCTTTCTACAGGTTGGGTCAGGCCTGTATATGGGACCTTCCATTCCCCTGACAAGGGTATCACCTACCACAATTACCCTTCTGTCTTTCCTGTCAGATGCAGTCTCAAGGCATGGGGATGACCGCTTTGCCCTAGTCCCCCTATTAGGTGGATCCGCCCTCACCTTCCCACTCACCTCCTCATTAGTTTCCAGCACCCCAAACCTATTGCTTAGGGAGACCTGGGGAAGCTGGGTAGGCAGGCAGGGGGTGTGCCCTTAATGGAGAGCTGGGACTTTTTTCCAATGCTTCTTACGTATCAGATCTGTCCAACTGTGACAGGACAAGGGGTCCACCACTTTACTGAGGGTATCTCCCTAGCATCTCTCCCTCTGACCTGCCAGCAATTCACTGCAGCAGTCAACCTCCAACTCATACTCACCTATAGCTTTCAGTCTCTAAACCTCCTCCCTGAGCTCCACCACTGGTCTGAGCAGCTCATCCACCTGCTCACACCTCACACAGGTGAAATCCTGGCCTCCCACCCTGGCAGCAGGCTCAGGTACTCCCTACAGCCAGAGGCCTGAACCACCACATTTCTAGGCAGGCCCTCCATCTGAGTTGCTACAGTCTTCTTGTTGGCAAGCCTGCTGGCTGGTGGAGACCATGGTTAAACTTACAGTTTCAGACACTACCAGCCACTACATTCAATTAGATGTGGTTAAACCAAGAAAAAGCAATATAAAATAGTTCTGAACGAAAAACAAAAAACAAACAAACAAAAAAACACCTTTTAAACATTAAACAAAAATGCTTTTAAGAGTGCTGATAAAAGTGCTTAGAAAAATCATTATTACAGTGAAAAAAAACATTTCAAAGCAAGAAAGAGAAATTACAGTACCTCATATCTCTATCTGTAGCAACAGAGAAAGGGAGAAAAAGGCAATGAAAATTAATCTGGTAAAGAATGGCTACAGACTGTTTTTAATGCATCTAGGATTTCTGAGCTACTTTCAAATTAAGCCAGATAATCTGTTGCCCTTCATCAAGAGGCACTCCAGGTAGGTATTGGTGTTCATTATCTTCTGCAGTTTGCAGAACCTCTTGGGGAAGGCCTGGCTGTGAATGGGCTCCAGCAGGATGAGGATCGCCCCCTTGTTGTTCTTGTCAAAGAGGTGGAAGTGTGATTTGTTGATTTATTGCCCCTGGATTTCACCACAGTCATTGTACAAGGTGCCAGGATGCTTCCTTAACAAGTATGCTGCAAAACCCACTCTGTACATGGGGGTATGGACTCCAGCATAATTATCCAGAAAGAAAGACTAGTGACAGACGTATGTATTCAGTGCTGTGTTTTCTGTGTTGTACAGTACTGGTAAGGCTTCAGAGGGCATATTTTGACGTAAAAACTCAGTTTTTCCACATAATTATAATTGCCTTCTTGATGGCATAGGAAAAAGAAATGAAAGGAGAAGAACTGACATGGGAATACTGAAACATTTGGATTTTATTATCAATTGTCAATTACAGTGGAATTGTTAGGAAGTCATCAGCGATACAATGACAGTAGGAATGAGTACAGAAAACAGTAAGAAGTTCAGATAAATAATTTAGAAAAGTATCTAAAGTCCAGCGTGTCTCCCAATTATCACTGCTACTGGCAAGGAATTTGGAAGATGAGAGCATCAAATCACTGAGAAGCCTGAAGTTGCTCTTTTCCATTTAGCAACGTGACAGTTGTATCTATCCATAGGAAAGCCAATTCCCATCAGGCAGAAAAAAAAATTAAAAGTTAAATTTGTTAGCAAGAAGAAACACTGACCGCTGTGGAAATACACCGAAACATTCATTTACATTCCTCTGCGCTTATATGCTCCAGCAGCACAAACTTAGTTAGATAAAGTCACATGGCAAAGTCACTTTATCCCTCCAGAAACAACTTCGAGTTGCCGCGAGAAGCACTGAACATTTGAACCTCATAATAAAAACATACAGAATACATATATAGACAACATATATACGTGTGTGTGTGTGTATACATACTTTCTGGAAATTTTCTGAAACAGGAACTCCTGACTTATCCTATGACTTCAATGCTGCTTTCAGGTTTTCCCAAAACATCTGCTGTTGCTCTTCATCAAGAGGCCACTCCAGGTAGGTCTTGGTGTTCATTATCTTCCGCAGTTTGCAGAACCTCTTGGGGATGGCCTGGCTCTGAATGGGCTCCAGCAGGATGAGGATCGCTGCATCATTGTTCTCGTCAAAGAGGCGGAAGTGCGAGAAGTCCAGCTCGTACTTGCACCACTCGCTCTGCACAAAGTGCTCTGACAGCACAAAGAGCGTCTTGTGGCTCTTCTCAATGGAGTCGATGATGTTGTCCACAATCCACTTCCCGGGCACAAAGTCCCGCTTATGAAGGCACAGCCTAAAAGGGGGGCATGCCTGCTCCAGCTGCCGCACCATGATGTTTTCCACCCAGTTGGAGTCGTTCTCACTGTAGGAGACAAAAGCATCATAGCAGATGTCTTTTGCAGGGACTCGTTTGGGCTTCCGCTTGGCTTGGAGCCATGCCCAGGTCATTCTCATGTACCAGACCGCATGGTACTTGTACCCAATGATCACCAGGATGAGGATGAACAGGAACACCAGGCCACAGATCAAGGACACCAGGAGGGACCGGTGGCACTCCATCAGGGAGAGCTGCACGCTCCCAACCTGTGCCCCTCGCACCGCCAGTGGAGAGTCGCAGATGTAGCTTTCTGGCCACCCCACAAGCACCTGGGCTATCCCTACCTCATGCTGAATGAAGGAGAGGAATTCGCAAGAGCAGATAAAGTTATTGGCACTGGCATCCAGCAGCTCCATTTGCTTGAAGGACTCAAACTCTTCCTTGGAGAAGCTGTTGAGCTTGTTTCTGCTGATCGACATGGCCACTAAGTTAGGAATGGCTGCGGCTTCGGGCAAGGTCTTCAGATGGTTTTTTGTCAGGTACAGCTCCTTGAGAAACTGCAGTTGCAGACCAAAATCCTGCAGATTGTTAGAGCTAACATCCAGCACTTCAAGACTTGAGGGAATGCAAGCTGTTAACTTGGGGATTTGAGTGCTGGAGAGATTCAGATACTTCAGGTTTTCAGGCCATTCACACTTATCTGGAATCTCACCAAAATTGTTTTCACTGATGTCTAAGTGACTCAGGTTTCTTAGATGAGATAAGCTTTTACCTGTAATTTTCAAGTTACTCAATGAATTCTGACTTAGATTTAGAGTTTGTAATGAAGGCCATGCACCCTGACAGGCTGAATGCTCCAAACTCTGATCTCCAAGTAAATTCATACTAAGGTCAAGATACTGCAAAGATAGAAGTTGTTGTGAAAGTCTGCATGGTACCAGAAAAACCTTGGCATTTTCAACTGTAACTTTTCTAAAATGAGATACTAGATCTAGTACAGACTGAAGATCTGTAAACAAATAAAATTCTTCTATAGATAAGTTCTCTATTGTCAGAACTCTCAGAGATTGTGACTGGTTTGCATGAATTCGTTTAAACCACTGTCCAGTGCCCAAGAGCGTACAATCTTTCATCTGCACCTCCATTAATTTTGGCATCCCTTCTAAAATACTGACAATTCCAGGCACGGTAGCATCTGTAAATAAGCACTGTTTTAAAGAAATCTTCTTTGCAAAGGAGGAAGACATAATTCTCAAAAGTTGTATCTTTTCAGGAGCACTGAATTCTAGTTCTCTTACATCTAACCAAATGGCAGAGTGCAGAAGGTCCCTGATGACTGCTGAAAATACATCAATCCTTTTTATGCTTATGATCACGTGATTTATCTTCTTAATTGATGTCAGGCTTCCAGGCTCATACTGACTGAGACTGCCACCGTCAATCTTCAGTGTGTTGAGAGATGTAATGCCCTCAAAGTTTCCTTGCCTGATGGTAGAGAACCATGGGTTGCCCAGGTGGAGAGAGCTCAAGTTTCTTAGGCTGGAAAAAAGGGGGCTTTCCCCCAGGTCTCTGTAGAAATTGCCTTGAATGTGGAGGTGCTGGAGCGAAAAAAGGGGCCCAAACCACACTGGGGATAAGTGAGCCAGGCTGTTATTTGACAAGTCCAAGAGCTCCAGTTTCCCCTGAGAGCCAAATGAGTTCTTGTCTATGGATCTGATTTGGTTGGACTGAAGCATCAGGGCTCTCAGGTTCACAGCCTGCTGCAGATCATGTCCCCGGATCTGCTTTATCCTGTTGTGAGCCAGGTTTAAGGCCGTGATTTTGCCCGTGAGCCCTGAGGGAATGAGGTCCAAACCCATGGAAGAGCAGTTGCAAGACTGAGTGGCATCACATGAAGGACAGGCCTGTTTCAGGGCTTGTTCTTTGGAGAGGTGTGCAGCCAAGACCATGTAGATTGCCCACATTTGGCAAGTATGCATAGTTGTTAGTATATCTAAACTTTGAAATACAGAGGAAATACAAGATAATCACTTAGCCTTGAAGTAGCTCCACTTTGGATATAGCTAAAACACAGCCCCCTTATGGTTCTGTCCTTCTGAAGAAAATATTATTTTAATGTGTTTCTGAAATTATTATTTTTAATTAATAAAAAGCATATTGTACCTAAATATTCCAAAAGAACTTGCTAAATGCCTAGTAAACTGAATTATCTCCTTCTTTTTTTCTCCTCTCTGTTCTCATTTTAAATGAATACTGTCAAATGAATTGACAGCTGCATATATATTTCACAAATTGAGCTAGAGAGCCGAATAACATTACCAATCCAGTCCTTTGGCCATTTAGAAACGGGTAGTCTTCACATTTTGTATTCATTCAAGCATACATCTAATCTCACTTCTGATGGTACAGAGAAGAAGGATACATATATTTCAGTTAATTTCTTCTGTGTTTGGCTATCCCAAGCATATCCATGCTAGAAATGGGAGGGAGATAAATATGTCTGTAGGCTATTTTTATCATGCTGTGATCAGAGCAATATTTGATACTGAAACCTTAGTTTGGAATGCTGACTATTATAATTCGCTGAGTCCTTCCTCTTCCTTTTTACTGACATATCCCCCTCTGCTTGGGGCTTTTTTGGCTTTGGGTCAGAGGCTCTTGGAGCTTCCTGTAGATCAAATCAGTTGGCTGTAACAGATCCATTTCTCTTTCCAGCTTCACAGCCAGTTCCTCATGATCCAGACTGAAATGATTTGAGATAACCCAGACAGTTGTAGGTACATTCTCTCTCACTATTCTTTCTCCTCACATTCATGCCTTTCATTATATCGATCATATTGTTTTTTGTATTACAGAGCATACCAAAATACCCACCTTGACCTCACTTACAATGGACATTAGATTAGACTCCTTTGAGAAACTAGACAAAAACAATTCTTAAAGCCAGAAAGGACAGTTTTCCTTTAAAATTACTTATCATATGTTAAGTTATAAACCTTCTTTTGGTTTATGCTTTCTTGGCAGGGATCGAAGGGCACTTTTAAAGCATGAGATAATGTTTCCCAGCGTGTCACAAAATCCTTGCCTGGGAGGCTGGTAATTTAGCGAGTATCAAAAGAGTCAACCATCTCCAAACAGACAAATGTTAGATTGACTCACAGAGGAGTACTTTCTCCTTCAGGCATCCCACTTAGATACTGTGCAGAAGATGTACTGTACTTTGAATTCATACCCTGGTTTGTTTTACAGTACCTGACTCAAACAGGCAAGTCCTCATGTTCCAGTCACATTATTTTAACTAGAGTGTTTAAAATCACTCAAAAGGGGCAGAATTAGCTGAGGTTGTCTGAACATACAAAGAGAAGAGGAAAGGATGTGGTTCGTTTTTTTATCCTTCCATCTCTTCCCACCTAAAAGATTATAAGCATTTTGACTTCTTGTATTATTTTCCTTTAATCTCTGTCTTCCTCTGATGTCTTTCAGTCTTGAAGGACACAATAATCTCCACAGACTTTACAGCTGTGGTCACTCACCATATCCTTCAAAGTCAATGAAGAGAAATAACAGCTTTTAGTGGCATTTCACATCTTATCTTGTAGACATAAATAATAAGATTTAATACCTACAAGAGCAATTATGCCATCATCTTAAATGGAGTTCCTTTGTCTAGATGTTTAGCTATTTAGGCAGGTGAATCCCATCCAAAGAGTTACGATCTATAGTCACACTTACCTGCTGTCCAGCTGAGGCTCTTTTATGGGGCTTCCTTGGTTACGTGAAGCTGGCTGGATAACACAGTGGTATAAGGCCATAGGAGAAAAAGCTATGGTTAAGATCAGTTTCATGCACAAGACAGTCAAGTAGGATTACTTAAATGAACAGCAAGCCTAAGGTGGTGCCAAGCTGCTCATTTATGAGGAAAAAAATAAACAAACAAACGAACACCACAGCAAACTAGGCAGCATGGGCCATCAAAATCTACCCATAGGTTGGTTATTTACAGATTGAAAACTGGCAGAACAAAAGGGAACTGGACAGGTACCACATTGGAAACACAAGCTGAGCCGAACACAGAATCACTGAATTGTAGAGGTTGGAAGGGTCCTCTAGAGATCATCTAGTCCAACTCCCCTGCCAAAGCAAGCTCCCTAGACCAGGTTGCACACGTAGGTGTCCACGCAGATCTTGAACATCTCCAGAGAAGGAGACTCTACAACCTCCCTGGCCAACACCTCTCCTCACTGTCAGGAATAAATTCCATTTGGTGGTACAGGAGAAATTTTTCTATATTGTCACTTCCCTAAGCATCTTTTCCAGACTGTCTGTCCCATGGGGCACTCTTGGAAATACCATTTCTACTCTCATTCATTTTCAGCCATTCTCTTCCCATTCCTCTCGAGTAATGCAGCTTCCTGACTTCCAGGGTCCTTTTCTTGTCTTTCTACACCCATTCAGAAACATTTCTCCTCTGCACATATCACCCTATTAAAGAATCACTTTTTCTCTGTTACGATGGGTAGAAAATAAACGGTTGCACAGAAGCTAAAACACAGCTAATAGGTGAAAACTTGCACAAATAACACTTGTTCCACAAGGCATTGTAATGAATTAAATTTTCAAATGGTTTCTGTTTTACAAAGATAATAACCCATGCTGTAAAGTAAACAATGGCAATGACAGAGCCTTTATTTGAGATACAGGCGCTATAGAACAAGATACCAGAGAAAGGGGAATGATCTCACCCCTCCCAGCAACTGTTTGGGTTCAGGAACAAGGAGAGCAATGGAGGAGGAGCTCTGACCCCACGCAGGCTCTGAGCTTATAGGCGCTCCCAGAAGCACAGCCGGAAGCACGACCAGGAAGGAAGGAGAAAGACGATGAGGAAGGTGTGGGCTGTCCCACTCCAGTCACTCAGGTGCTCTTTAATGGTTCAGGCTGTGACCAGGCAGTTCCATTGTACGTGCACTCAGGTTATCTTTCCTAGCCCAGGGCAGTATATGAACATACATACTCTTAAACAAAACCATGAGTGTCAACAGAGAAAGGATCTGCAAATGCTAAAGGAGAATGTAACTGTATACAAATAACATGCAAATTGACTCTAGCTTGGGAAGCGGTATCAAGATAAAAGAGGTATTAAATTCTAGCAAAGCTACAGTATGCAGTGTGGATCAGTCCACAAGGAGACTGGGAAAATTGTTGCCTCCCACTCGGTTGTGCATGTGTCACATACATCCTGCGTTATCACCCACCAGTAATGCATTAATGGCATATATATCTGTATATATACACACTCACAAATGTAAGGGGATGTGCAACAGAACAGAGTGAAGTAAGGAGCTAGCTGATCCCACTATCCTGAGACCATTGCTTAATGAGCTTTTTCTGGTTGAATTCCTAAAACAAAAGCAGCCCGTGTTCACACTCATCCTTCCCTGGGCAGCTGGCAGTGACATACAAATGGGACAGCACACAAATGGGGCAAAGCACACACAAGGTATCCTTTCAAGAGGAAACTGAGTACAATTGACACAGCCTGACCCAACTCATCTCTTTGTCACAACCTGCTTTACTCTCTGTTTCCTGAAGAACATTGCTGCTAGCACTCCCACGGAACCTTCTGCTTGCTACTTGCCTGCCATACAGCCCTCCCAGCTGCCTGTGATTGCTACTACCAGCTCTACTGCTGCTGGCAGGCAGAAGTCCCTTCCCATTATGCCCTCCTGGAGATGACACCCACCCAAGCGTCCTGCATCTCCCATGCTGAGGAGAAGGACTTAGTGGCAGCAGAGGTCAGATAGCCCTAGTGCTCCCTCCTCTCTTCTCGCAATGGCATCATAGCCTCACTCTCTTTCTCTGAACCTCCAGCCTCCACCTGCCTGCAAACTTACCCATGTGAAGAAATCATTCCCTGGTGCTCCAGCTCAAGTGCCTGCATGTTGCTTATCCTGCTTTATGTTTCTTCTTTGTCTTGCTGATCACCCTTTACCCAGCTTCCTCTCATGCTGCTGCTTCCTCTCCACTTCTCAAATTCAGCCACGTATGTGGTGTAATTGCTATGTGAAGGATCTGATTGGCACAAGATCAGTAATGCTGTTGGTCTTCTTTAAATGAGTGAGTCTATAAAATGTGGGTCTATGGTAAGAGCACAGCACAAAGCCAATTCCATCTATCTCTGCCTGACCCTCTCTTAAATATATTTTTCCCTCCCTACCTCTAGGCACTCAGCCTCTCAGTCAGTTGTATCTATGCTAATATTTGCTACCATATGTCACTAGCTAATATGTGCTATCACTAGTCACTAGCCTGGAGTTCAGATTTGACTGGTCCTTGCACTATTCTGATCCAACAGAGTGAACTGAAAAACTCAGACTTTGGACCAACCCTACAGAAGTCATTACACCAGGAAAGTAGAACTGAAAGTGCACCATGCTACACCCACAGAAACTAATCTTGTGTGCACATGTATTCATGAGTACATATGTATACATACACAAGTATATGTGAGTACGTACAAATATGCCCACAGAGACACTCATGTATAAGCAAATTTCCATATTTTTTTCAGATACGCTCATCTCATACACCAGTGCTTTGACATTTCATCACAAAGTAATAACTTGCATAAAGTTTAATCAAGATTCACTCATACTCTTTTGTGCATACACTCCAGCCACATAAACTCAATTAGGCAAACTCATGAATGAGTTTATACCCCCAGAGACACCTTCAGGTTGCCACAAGAATATCTAAACATGAGAAACTTAGATTAATCTGACTGCAGGCAGTCAGGGTGACACCAGCTAGTCTAACATAAGCGTCAATATCTATGTGCTCGTCACAGTTTCCTTTACAGATAGCGAAGTTCAATGCAGTAGTTCCAGAATATTTTTCCCACTGAAGTACAGAAGATGAATCTTTCATTATCAGTGTTGATTTTGTGCACTGATTACAAAAGCAGGTATGCAGAACTGAAGGGGTTCATGGCCCAGTGATTATTTAAATGTTCTGTGCTAAACAGAAGAGCAGAAAGCAGCCTGCAACACTATTTAGTCCGCTCATTATAACACCTGCTTATGCCCCATGAACAGAAAGCTTCAGCTGTTTCTCTGGGCAGGTAGAAGAACACATGGAAGACACAAAGGGAGAAGCAAGCCTTACCAGTGAGGATGAAGCCTGAGAAAGTAAGACAAATGTTGATTTATTGCCCCTGGATTTCACCACAGTCATTGTACAAGGTGCCAGGATGCTTCCTTAACAAGTATGCTGCAAAACCCACTCTGTACATGGGGGTATGGACTCCAGCATAATTATCCAGAAAGAAAGACTAGTGACAGACGTATGTATTCAGTGCTGTGTTTTCTGTGTTGTACAGTACTGGTAAGGCTTCAGAGGGCATATTTTGACGTAAAAACTCAGTTTTTCCACATAATTATAATTGCCTTCTTGATGGCATAGGAAAAAGAAATGAAAGGAGAAGAACTGACATGGGAATACTGAAACATTTGGATTTTATTATCAATTGTCAATTACAGTGGAATTGTTAGGAAGTCATCAGCGATACAATGACAGTAGGAATGAGTACAGAAAACAGTAAGAAGTTCAGATAAATAATTTAGAAAAGTATCTAAAGTCCAGCGTGTCTCCCAATTATCACTGCTACTGGCAAGGAATTTGGAAGATGAGAGCATCAAATCACTGAGAAGCCTGAAGTTGCTCTTTTCCATTTAGCAACGTGACAGTTGTATCTATCCATAGGAAAGCCAATTCCCATCAGGCAGAAAAAAAAATTAAAAGTTAAATTTGTTAGCAAGAAGAAACACTGACCGCTGTGGAAATACACCGAAACATTCATTTACATTCCTCTGCGCTTATATGCTCCAGCAGCACAAACTTAGTTAGATAAAGTCACATGGCAAAGTCACTTTATCCCTCCAGAAACAACTTCGAGTTGCCGCGAGAAGCACTGAACATTTGAACCTCATAATAAAAACATACAGAATACATATATAGACAACATATATACGTGTGTGTGTGTGTATACATACTTTCTGGAAATTTTCTGAAACAGGAACTCCTGACTTATCCTATGACTTCAATGCTGCTTTCAGGTTTTCCCAAAACATCTGCTGTTGCTCTTCATCAAGAGGCCACTCCAGGTAGGTCTTGGTGTTCATTATCTTCCGCAGTTTGCAGAACCTCTTGGGGATGGCCTGGCTCTGAATGGGCTCCAGCAGGATGAGGATCGCTGCATCATTGTTCTCGTCAAAGAGGCGGAAGTGCGAGAAGTCCAGCTCGTACTTGCACCACTCGCTCTGCACAAAGTGCTCTGACAGCACAAAGAGCGTCTTGTGGCTCTTCTCAATGGAGTCGATGATGTTGTCCACAATCCACTTCCCGGGCACAAAGTCCCGCTTATGAAGGCACAGCCTAAAAGGGGGGCATGCCTGCTCCAGCTGCCGCACCATGATGTTTTCCACCCAGTTGGAGTCGTTCTCACTGTAGGAGACAAAAGCATCATAGCAGATGTCTTTTGCAGGGACTCGTTTGGGCTTCCGCTTGGCTTGGAGCCACGCCCAGGTCATTCTCATGTACCAGACCGCATGGTACTTGTACCCAATGATCACCAGGATGAGGATGAACAGGAACACCAGGCCACAGATCAAGGACACCAGGAGGGACCGGTGGCACTCCATCAGGGAGAGCTGCACGCTCCCAACCTGTGCCCCTCGCACCGCCAGTGGAGAGTCGCAGATGTAGCTTTCTGGCCACCCCACAAGCACCTGGGCTATCCCTACCTCATGCTGAATGAAGGAGAGGAATTCACAAGAGCAGATAAAGTTATTGGCACTGGCATCCAGCAGCTCCATTTGCTTGAAGGACTCAAACTCTTCCTTGGAGAAGCTGTTGAGCTTGTTTCTGCTGATCGACATGGCCACTAAGTTAGGAATGGCTGCAGCTTCGGGCAAGGTCTTCAGATGGTTTTTTGTCAGGTACAGCTCCTTGAGAAACTGCAGTTGCAGACCAAAATCCTGCAGATTGTTAGAGCTAACATCCAGCACTTCAAGACTTGAGGGAATGCAAGCTGTTAACTTGGGGATTTGAGTGCTGGAGAGATTCAGATACTTCAGGTTTTCAGGCCATTCACACTTATCTGGAATCTCACCAAAATTGTTTTCACTGATGTCAAGAGTAATCAGCTTGTGTAGATTTCTTATATATTTTACAGTATGGTTTAGGGATTTCAGAGAATTTTTACTTAGATTTAGAGTTTGTAATGAAGGCCATGCATCTTCACAGATTGTCTCAGCTAAGCGATTATTTACGAGTAAATTATCATGGAAATCAAGATATAAAAGTGATGAAAAATGTCTTGCCAGTCTGCATGGTACCATGAACACTTTAGAGCTTGCAATGCTGAGTCTTTTCAGCTTACCTACTTGTGTCTCTATACCTTCCAGGTCAAAGAACAAATAAAAATCCAGAATAGTCATATTTCTGATTAATATTGTTTCAACAGAACACTGCCCACTTCTTTCAATTTCTTTCGTATCCCATGCTCCTTTCCCCTCAAGCACACAATCTATTGCCTCTAACTCTCTCAAAGATGTTATTTCCTTTAATAACACTGCTATTCGACTAATATATTTATCTGTGAATGAAGCACCAGTAAAGGTAAGTTTTTGTATCATCAACGGAAGAGTGGAGTTCTGAACCAGTTTCTCATTTTCTATGTCTAATTTGATCTCTCTAACTTCTAACCAAATGGCAGAGTGCAGAAGGTCCCTGATGACTGCTGAAAATACATCAATCCTTTTTATGCTTATGATCACGTGATTTATCTTCTTAATTGATGTCAGGCTTCCAGGCTCATACTGACTGAGACTGCCACCGTCAATCTTCAGTGTGTTGAGAAATGTAATGCCCTCAAAGTTTCCTTGCCTGATGGTAGAGAACCATGGGTTGCCCAGGTGGAGAGAGCTCAAGTTTCTTAGGCTGGAAAAAAGGGGGCTTTCCCCCAGGTCTCTGTAGAAATTGCCTTGAATGTGGAGGTGCTGGAGCGAAAAAAGGGGCCCAAACCACACTGGGGATAAGTGAGCCAGGCTGTTATTTGACAAGTCCAAGAGCTCCAGTTTCCCCTGAGAGCCAAATGAGTTCTTGTCTATGGATCTGATTTGGTTGGACTGAAGCATCAGGGCTCTCAGGTTCACAGCCTGCTGCAGATCATGTCCCCGGATCTGCTTTATCCTGTTGTGAGCCAGGTTTAAGGCCGTGATTTTGCCCGTGAGCCCTGAGGGAATGAGGTCCAAACCCATGGAAGAGCAGTTGCAAGACTGAGTGGCATCACATGAAGGACAGGCCTGTTTCAGGGCTTGTTCTTTGGAGAGGTGTGCAGCAAAGACCATGTAGATTGCCCACACTTGCCACATCTGCTTAGTTGCTGGTTTCTGTTTACTTTGGTTGAGCATTTTGCTGTAGCAAAGAGAAAGGAGAGGAATCAGTTTTGAACTTGCTTTTGGACAGCGACCGGTAACGATTAGAATTGTGTGGAATTTTATTAGGAAGTTCTGATTCAAATTTTATCTGTGAGAGATGTCCAGTGATATTTATCTTTCTCTCGTATTCAGCTGCCTGGGCTTGAAAACAAGGGAAACCATTTGTCTCAGAGTTACAGACACATAATGTCTCAGCAGCCGTAAAGGCCATTCTTAAAGTCCTTCATATGGACATATACTACAGTTCCTGTCTCCTCACTCTTTTGCATTACTCCTTCTCTCAGGAATGAAGCTACAACAGAATGTCTCAATCCTCAACAAGAAAAGACAGTTGGAAACACACACACTGCAGCTCTAGTCTGTCATTCAGGTACTACTACCAGGAAGTCACAAGCCAAAAATCAAAAAAAGCATGGGATGGACTTGCAGTCCACACCAGCTCTTTGAGGGTCTGGGGCTTACCATGTAGCAAACCTTGCTGAAGAGATTCTGGAGTGTCCCACAGCAGAGCCTCCGGGCTTCAAAAGAACAAAGCTGAGTATGGTCCTGGCACTCCCTTTTAACTACTCTGTAAGCAATTTTACTTTTTTTATCAGAAAGGCAGAACAAACTGATTCCCAATCCAGCAACTACTGCCCTTTTCTTTAAATCGGTTCTGGGAACAGATGAGAATTATACGTTGCCATCATAATCAGCAAAAATAATAACAATACTGACTTTAATTTAAAGAAGGGCTGTCTTTCCTGCCATTGGTACCCAAGAACATTTCACCTTTGGTTAAACCAGAAAATAAATCACTTGTTAAAGCTTACAAGCCTTCTGAAAAGTTTCAATACTGCAGAAAAACAGCATCCCCCCAGTCCTGGATCTGAGAAGAGTAAATACTTGCACCTTGTGTACCGCATATTGAATTTCTCTTCTTTGCGTACTGATCTCGTATGGTTCATGTAGTCACCTCATATCTCAATTACAAAAGAGCTGCAAACCCTACGGAAAGTCTGGAGCTAGAAAATATTCCAGCCTGTGCTCCTTGGACAAAATCTTGTGCTAACAGCTTCCCAATGCCCACTAACTACTCAGCGAATGAAGCTTATCACTGTGTGTGGCTTTAGTGACTGCTCTCCTAATGAAATCATGGCTCCTAAAGAGCTCAGGATTGCCCATCTTACATGACACTGCCCTTCAGCCTCTGCTTTCAGCAACTTCTATTGTGGCTGCTGAATGGGTACACAAAAATGAGTACCATTTGTTTGTACATCTTCTTCCCTGCAAGTTGAAATTCAGCAGCAGATTCTTCTCCTCCTGACAGTCAGTTCTCATCATTGGAAAGGCTGATGCAGTTTCTTTGCACAAGTCATTGTTTCCCAATCAATTCCTGCAGAATAGGAATAGGTGCAGAAATAGTATTGAAGCAGAACAGCATGCCACTCCCTGTCTATTTTTGATATTTACTGCTTAGCATGCGTTGAGAAGTTGTTAACTGGATTGAGCAACAGAACAGACAAGTTGTTTTGCTGTGTGGGTTCTATAAATTATATCTCACTAAACATATATAAGTTGGAGTCAAGCTGTTCAGTCAAAAAGAATACTGGAGAAATATTCAGCATCATTTCCTTTCGTAGGATGTTGCAGTCCTATGTTATCAACAAGTGGAATCACAGAATCACAGAATTGTAGGGGTCGGAGGGGACCTCTAGAGATCATCGAGTCCAACACCCCTGCCAAACCAGCTTACTAGCCCAGGTTGCACAGGTAGGCGTCCAGGTGTGTCTTGAATGTCTCCAGAGAAGGAGACTCCACCACCTCTCTGGGTAGCCTGTGCCAGTGCTCCGTCACTGCACTGTGAAGAAGTTCCCACACACATTTGTGCAGAACTTCCTGTGCTTCAGTTTGTGGCCATTTCCCCTTGTCCTATCACCACTCACTGCTGAGAAGAGTCCAGCCTCATCCCTTTGCCTCCCACTTCTTAGATATTTATAGACATGGATCAGATCCCCTCTTAGTCTTTTTTTCTCAAGGCTGAACAGACACAGGTCTCTCAGCCTTTCCTCATAAGGGAGGTGTTCCACACCCTTTATCATCTTTGTAGCCCTCCACTGGACTCTTTCCAGGAGATCCCTGTCTTTTTTGTACTGGGAAGCCCAGAACTGGACACAGTACTCCAGGTGAGGCCTCACCGGGGCAGAGTAGAGGGTCCTCCCTAAACCTCCCTTCAGCTGCTGGCCACGCACTTTTTAATACACCCCAGAATGTTATTGGCCTTCTTGTCCACCAGGGCACACTGCTGGCTCATGGCCAGCCTGTTATCCACCAGGACACCCGGGTCCTTCTCTTCAGAGCTCCTCTCCAGCAGGTCATCTCCAACCTGTACCAGAGCATGCAGTTATTACTCCCTAGGTGCAAGACTCTACACTTGCTCTTATTAAACATCATCTGGTTTAACAAGATGATAACACATAGTGCCTTGAGTTGGAATGGACCTCAGAGCCTGCCCAGTCCCAATCCCCTCTGCTGTGGGTGGGCAGGGTTGCACCCTGCCAGCTCAGGCTGCCCAGGGCCCTATCCAGCTTGGCCTTGAGCACATCCAGGGATGGGGCACCCACAGCATTCTGGGCAGCTGTGCCAGCACCTCACCAGTAGAAAACATGTAAAAATTGTAACAATACTAAAAGAGAAAAAATGGAACAATACTCAAAAAGAAGACAGCTTGAAAAAAAAAAAAAAAAAGCATCCCTACATAAACATCCAAGCTGAGACATTTATTTTATCCTCACTGATTGGAAAGAAATATCTGTTCAAATGGTCATGGAGGGTGCATGCATGAGCATTCCCAGCGCTGAAAGGGAAAGATATTAGATTCAAACTCCAAACTTCCTGACAGCAACTTTCATCTATTTTTTCTGCACTTAGAAGTTGTCCCACTCTGCTGGCTGCTTGCTCTGAGAGGTGCCTGCCTACAGACAGACAGACAGATAGACAGACAGACAGACATGCTGACTGCAGCTACCTCCCAGTCACATGGTGGGACCCTGCTGGCAGCAGGTACTCAAGGATGGTAAAGTTCAGCCAGAGGCACAGCATGCCTCAGTCCCACTGCCATAAAATTAGCATTGGACATAAGTAAAAATTCAGCATTTTCTAAAAGAGGAACTGAAAGAATGAAACACCCTCATATTTCCTGTTTGTTCCTTAAAATGAACGATAAGCATAACTACATCTTTAAGGTAATTTCACTCTGAAAAAGAGATTGGAGAAGGCTGCAGGACACAGCATTTCAATGAGGAGATGCCATGTGTTTCTCAAAAGCTGCCTCTTCCTTCTCACAGTAGAATGGCTCTTGTTTTTCAAACAGGGAGAACTTTGGGTTTACAAAACATTTTAAAATGTTAATTCTGAGTTTGGTACAACTCATTCCTGGATGTTTTTGCCATCAAAATTGCTACCCCTTGAGAAATTAAAAAAAAGTTGAGTTTGTGAAGAGCTCTGAAGAGACATGAGAGGCCCTGTACTTCATTCAGCATGTAAAAATTTCTCAGGTGTTAATGGCATCACCACCACCCTGCAGCTGTGGAGATCAGAAGCAGGGGTTAGCTGTTGTTTCTTTTCCCATCAGCAGCAACTTTTTCCCAAGGTTCAGGCTCAGCCTGCTCTCAGCATACTTCCAACCTGGGCCTTAGGGGGTTTCAATTGTACAGAAAGCATAGGGTGGTAATACAGACAGACAGATCATATGCAAGAGTATAAAACAGGGCCTAAGTTTCTGGGTTCTTCCAAAAGGAGATGGCTGGATGGACCCTGTCCTTCTTCCCTTAGGACCCTTCCCAAACAGCTTAAAAAGACAGTAAAATGAGAGTGGATGTTCTACTTGTTTCCATGAATGGGGAAACAAATTCTACATGACTTCTCTCTCATTCCAGGTCAGTTTTTCAGGATTTATCAGGATTTATCCGAAGGCAGGAAAGGCCTGAGGATGCCAGAAACCAGCAGCTGCCTCCCATAGGATCAGCTGGAGACTGAGCACAGAGCTACTTCTTTTAAAGTGGGAACAAAGTCCTGTCTTGAAGGCAAAAATACACTTAATCTGCTTTTTCTCCAGAGTAACTGCACTGAACAAAGATGCATCTTGTGAGCACTTTCTCTCCTCTTCCATGCGCAACTTGAAGCTATCATTATCCTTCCTCCTTGCAGTGCTCTGAAGCAGGTATGTATCTCTGTCAGTATATTGCTTTTTCCCAGCAGAAGGGCACACAGTTGCAGCAAGTCTGTGTACCAGGCAGGGCAGGATGTATTAGGAGAATATATTAGGTAGGTATGAACCAAAGCTGACATAAAAACATGCTTTTTTATGCTTCTGTGCGGGACAAAACCCCACAGAAGTGGGTGTGCTAGTCAAAAGCCACAAACCAAGCAATGCTGGTTCTCAGGGTCCCTGGTCCTTAGGAGCAGGCTGCAGCTACTGCAGCCCTCTCATCCTTCTGGCACAGTGCTGACCCTCCACAGGTAGATCTCTTTCTTTCAACTGCTCCTCCTTCATTGTCTCAACTACGATGATCCTGTTGCCAGTCCCTCCCTTTCTCCCTTTCCACCTTCACAGCAGCATCCATACTCTGAACAGCTCTCATGCTGCTGTTCTGCTTGTGAGACTGAAAAATGATGAGTGAGAGCAGGGGAGGGGAGAGGGGGATCTCACCAAGGGCAGGCAACATCCTCCCATAGCTCTGTCTGGAAGAAAATGGCGAGGCAGCAGGACAAGGAAGAAGTCCCTGAGGCTGTTGGCCAGCCGACAGCTTTAGCAGAAACGCCTGGCAACCCGTGCAGGGCTGCTTCCTGGTGTTCACCCGGTGAGCTGCACGCATATTTGCCTGCAGCACCCTCCTGACCCCCTGGAGATAGTCAAACCTGCACTCACAGCCTCTGGAGCAAAAGGTGGAAGGCTTGTATAATTGGAAGCAGGAGGCTTGGCATCGGTTCACTGGTCTGAGAGCAGAGCCTTGGCATGCACCGCTGTTGACTGTACTTTAATCTGTTTCACAGCACTTCAGGTATTCATCTTCAAACTAAAATAAATAAATAAATACATACATACATACATACATAAAAGAAGAAGAAAAATAAAGGAACGTTATGATATAAAATAAACAGTGTTAACTCCATTGTGTTCCATGTCAGACCTACATTGGCAGCAACCGAATCCCCAAATCTTGCAGACACAGCTTAAAAGCAGAAGCACAGATTCCTCAAATTCTTCTTCTGCCAACGTCCTTGCCTTGCCGCCATGGCAGAGTGCAATAATGCTGTGCAAGTGGCTGCACACTCCTCAGCTAGCCCTGTCAAGGAAGCAGGTTTTTTTCCCTCCCCTTGCTCTTATCCTTTCCAAAAGCCTTCAGCCAGAAAAGCACAAAGCTGATTTGCTCCCTTAGCAGAGCTGCAGCGAGCAGAGAGGTTACACTAACAACACAGAGAGCTGTCTTCCGGAGTAGCTGCAACAGCATGACTCAACGGAAAAACAGCCTGAATTTCTCCTGTTGATTTTTTGCCTCCCAAGGAAGTTGCATCAACACAAAGCAGCTGCATGTGAGGGAAAGTTCCTTTCTTACCTTACATTTTAATAAGCAGACACAGAAAGCTGTCTTAACGCTGTCACCCCAGTTTGCTGCTCCAGCAGGATAGTCAGCTGGTGTTCTGCTCAGTCTGTGCAAGAGGACAGCATGGTTAAGCATGACTTCTCCAAGCACTGTCCAGGGTATTTTGCTCCCAGCAAAAGGGTCCCAGTGCCCAGAGAGGTCAGTAGGGTGGTGGTAGGAAGCAAGGGTGAAGCATCCCAGCACTAGGATTTCCTATGAGGAGGAGAGAAGGCTTCCTCTGCTCCAGAGCTGGGCACAGGGACATGTGTGCTGGGGCCTTTCACTGAAGGAAAGGTTCAAATGTTGATGTGCTTCCTCAGTGGAGATAGGAGTGTGGACACAAGTCTTGTGCCTCATCCTACCTTGATACAATAATAAAGTGCTCCTTTTTTGTTGGTGGGGGTATTGAAGAGAAACATTCCTGGGCACTGGGCCAAGGTGCAGCAGAACCATTTAGAGTTTGTTTCCTGTATAGAGATGAGAAACACCATGCTAGAATGCAGAGATACGTCTTTAACTGGTTCTTAGACAACAACAACAAAAATTGATTTAACATTTCAGCAAGAATATAAGCAGGAAATGAATCAGATTATTATCATATACCACATAAACCATAAAAATATCAAGGTTTTTGTATTCCAAAAAAGACAGTGCCAGGATCTATTGCACACAGGTAGTTCAGGCTCTGTGTTCAGCTGCTGCCTCCATCTCTGGTTCTATGAAGTATTTCAGATGTGACAGTGCCCTGCAGAAAGAGGAAACTGACCATCCCAAAACCTTGTTTGTGAACCCCAAAAGGAATTTCTTTAGGGCAGGCACTTTTCTTGATTTATCTGTACTGTATTTTTTAAATAATTAGGCAAAATCCAGCCTGCTCTTCCCAACTCTTGCGTCCTGTGAAAATGACAGTTTTGCCACTTCTTGCAGGGATTATTTCTATTATTTTCTTTTGCATTTGTATAACCTTCCCAAACCAGATTTTCAGATACAAAGTTGTAATCACCCAAGAAAAATAATTTCTAATCAAAATAAAAACACTTTTGATCATAAGATGATGTCAATAATCATTTGAAAAATTTGTGTCAAACCCAACAGACATGGAATTATCTTCAAGTAATGAGATATTTCCACTATCTGATCATTTCCTGTCTCTTCAGGCTTGGATATGATTGAGAACAGACATCCTGAGCTTATTTTCAAATACACACGTGGCTAACTTGAAGAGCAAGTTGACAGCTTGTAGAGACAGCAGCATGGAGCGGTAGAAACTTGACAACTTCTGCAGGTCTTTAAGAAGTGTGGGGCACATGGCAACATGTGCTTTGGTGTGATATGGTCCCTAATTTGCAGCTTTTGGTTGAAAGAATGGTCAAAATTACTGCATTTACAGGACAGAACTACATCAATTCAGAAGTAGCCATGGGACAACAAAATCTTAAACCCACTCTCCTGTGGTAAAGAGCACCAGGTTAGATGTCTCTGCAGCACTGAACTGGGCATGTGGGCTGCACCTGTGGGCACAAGCGGAGCTCTGTTTCTGGGGCCCTGATAGCCAGCCTTCCACACCCCCCAGACCACAGGCCTCCCGCTTGCCTGCCTTTCAGCTTTGTGCTTACACAAGTGTCGGCACACAGATCCTTTTCTGTTTATACAAGTTACGCTACATTTATGTTTCTTTCATATGCTATTATTATGACATCATTTTAAATTAATTTCCTGTGTGTTTCTTGATTAACAGTCTCAACAAATGTACTTTAAAATCAGCCCTTCAGAGTACTTTATTTTCCTGGGTTGGTTCCTTGGGCTCTTTGTTCCCAGCTCACCTCTGGGATCCACAAGCCATGCACAGCACTGAGATGCATTCTGCTGTGAGGACTTTCCTCCTGGCATTCACTCCACTCCATTTGTGATGGTGGTGTCTGTGCAAACTTCCAGTATCTGTTGAACAGTATCTGTTAAAAGTCAGTAACAAAAACACTAATAGTGAAACAGAACAGGCAGAACAGCCTGCCTGCAGTGAAGGGACATCTTCGTGCACTGCTTTGCCTTTTGCACCCCATAGGGTGTCCCCAGAGAAGTCCACATCCCCCAGAAAGGGGACTAATCATGAAACAGTCTGTCTCCATTTGCTTTCCATGATGCTGCTGGCACAAGAATGAGTATGAGTGCTGCCAAAGCTAACAAGCAGGCCCAATAATCCCTCCTCTTGCTAAAGAGCCTTTCCAGACCTGCCAAGCTTTCTCCTGTGGCTGTGAACAGAGAGGTTTGTGTCAGCATCTATCTGCAAGAGTGAGCCAGGCACTCAAGGGCAAGATGCCAGCTTTGCTGGGCAGGTGCCTCCTCTATTTGCCATTTTTCACTCAAGTGGTTTGCTTTGGCTCAGTGTCCCCAGTAAACATCACTGAACACCAAAACCAGGAAATAAAAAAACAAAGGAATGGAGATTACTAATATATCTTCCTTTCTTTTTCCAAGAACCAGCCTTATCCAGGACTCTACTGCATTTTAAAGAGCAAGCCAGGTAGTGAAGTTGCTTCATTTCCCCTCAATTGTCATTGAAGTAATACTGCATTGTCTGATTATTAAAGCACAGTGTGAGTGTTAGCAAGCATGACTTATTGATGATCTACTTGCAAAGAATAGGGAACACAGAGGAAAGGTACCATCAGTCCCAGGCCCAGGGATTTCCCAACTATGCTTTATTTCTGTCCCCACTGTCAAAGGTGTGCTTTCCAATCAAGGCAACTATAAGGTGAGATCCTTGCAGACAAACAAACATGCACACAGCATAAAGATCAGGCAAACAAAGTAGAAGTCCATGTCCTGGAAAATCGTATCTCAGTGAGAGAAATGATGAGCCATCGTGCGCACCATGGCATTCCCCTGAGATATTATGGGATTTGGCTTGAAAAGCAGAGCAAGAAGACATGGTACCAAGATGTACTTTAAACTAAGATTACATTTGTGGAAAGCAGAAGCAGCTGTTTTGCAGACAAGCTGATAAAAGTTGCCATCTTTTGTTAAGAGCTTAGCTCAACTATAACCCTAAAATATCAGCATCACAGAATGCTTTGGAAAAACAGCGCCTTCTGCCTTCAGAGTAAATTTTACATTTGGAAGACAGTTTCCTGAGTTTTCAACAGCTGGCACGTGACAATTCCATCTGCTGCTGAGCACCACTGTGGTTTCTGTGGGCTCAATCACAGTAAACATGACAATAAACACAACCTGTCCAAGTGATGACACTGGAGCTCAGACCTAATTTGTACCAACCTAAGCCAAGCATTCTATGGTCTTACTTCTCTCCATCTCCTTCAGGAAGGTAAAACAGATATCCATGATTACATGAGCTGACCTAAAGATATGGGGGTGCTGACATAATTAGCTGAGGCAGGAGACATGCAGCGCTTCAGGCTCTCTCCCCACCATGAAATGTATCAGGCTTGCTCTCAGACTTCTGGCTTTCAGATATTTCCCCTCTTCTCTTAATATCTGCAGTGTGTTTGAGGCAACCTCAGGTCCACAGTAGTAGTAATTAAAAACATAATCAAAGCAGTCATTAGGCTTTATGGCTAATGTAGGAATATGTGGGGGAATTTGAAATTGGCAGGTCAGTCCTGTTACTGCATGGATACATTTGGTCTGTCATTCATGAAAATACATGACTATACGTGCCTGGCAAGTGCTTCAAAGTTGTTCTTTTGATCTTTACAAAGATAAAACTGTAATATTTTCATAGCTATATAAGAGAATTAGTTACTGGACTAGTTAAAAACCACTTAACTTTTGAAACAAATTCATCTGTTTCCTGTTTTTATTTATAGAGCATAATATTCTGTGTCTAAGGACTTCACTAACAAGCTCTCTCATGAAAAATACCAGTGGTACTCTGCTCGAGACAGCTATCTCCACTTTGACAGGTTAGCACATAGGGCTGGCCATCCAGCAGCCTGCTCAAAAAGGGAAGGCAAGAACAAAGCCAGAAGACAGGCCACGTAAGAGCCTCTCACTCATCCCTGAGCTCAGCACTTCAGTAAGAACACTACTACCTTGGTTAGATCTCCAAAGACTCATGAAGAGATTGAGGCTGAGGGAACTGGGACTTTTCAGACAGGAAAAGAGAAGGCCCAGGGAGACCTTATTCCTCTCTACAACTGCCTGAAGGGAGGCTGTGGGGAGGTGGGCATCAGCCTCTTCTCCAAGTTAATAGTGATAGAATGGAGGAAAGTTGTGCCAGGAGATGTTCAGGTTAGATATTAGGAAACATTTCTTCTCCAAAAGGATGCTGATGCATTGAAACAAGATACCCAGGCAGGTGGTGGTGTCACCAGCCCTGGATGGTTGTATGAGATGATCTTAGTGGACTTTACAACCTTCCTGATTCTATGGGCTTCCAGGCTGCTGGAGACTCAGGGTTGCAGTGAGATTGTTTTCCATTCACACACCAGCACTACCATCACTCTGCTTTCCTCTTGTGAGCACCAAGCAGCAACTAATGTCTTCCCACGGCCCTGTCACCGTATGAGGAGAGTAGTGGAAACGTTATTGTGCTTGTTTTTTTTAATTATTATTATTTTTTTATTTTTTTAACCTTCTTCAAGCTTCTGTTCTCACTTTTGACATCTGGTTTGCATCCCTGCTATTTCATGCATGGCAAGGTGTAACACCTTCACACTAATGAAGCAGCGCTGAGTGAAACCCACCACTGCTCGGAGCCAGAAACTCCAGTGATTCCTGCTAATGCCTAATTGCAACACCCAACCTATCATCCTGCATAAGAAGCACGCTGTAGGTCTAGTTTTGAGATGGCTGTAACCATGAGCACCCTGCATCCCCCAAATTCAAGAGGGTTTGAGGGGATGTGCTGTTGTGGTTTAAGCAAGCAATAAGAAATGAAGTAAAGCAGAGACTGTGGAGAAAGTGAGGTGCTCGGCATGCAACCCTCAGCAACAAGGCAGGCTTTTTATCAGGCAGGCACAGAATGGCACTTCTGCAAGGTCACCAGCACAGAGATGAAGGGTGCAACAGCACTGGGCTGTTAGCACTGAGGTGCACCTGGGACCCAGTGATAAGCTCCAGAGTTGCTGTGAGGAACATAAGGTCAGCTGACCCAACAGCAGGATAGGGCAGGGAAGCAGAGATGCAATCTGAAGATGGCCATGGTAGTGTCAACATAACACCCTGCAGCTGTCCCAGCCACAGCTCACAGCAAGTGTGCAGAGAGGACAAACAACAGGGGTGATTCAGCAACTAGGAAAAACAAGTAGCAGACATTTCCCAGGGCTGGAAAGGATAAGAGGAAATGCTAGAAAACAAGACCCCACTCACCACCACAAAAAACAGTCTGTCCAGTCCAAATCTCTTCAGACAGGAAAGGAACACCACATGGGTCAGCCCCACTTACCAGAGACCCAGGGAGCTGCTTCACTGCATTCCATCTCACCACTGTGCAAGTCACATCTCAGGAGTCGGAAGGGCTTACTGCAGCCCTACCAGGTTGGGAAAGTTCAACACTCCCCACAATAGATGCTGTCTTGCATAGTATCTATAAACATTCACAAAATACACCAAGAGGCAGACTTGGCCAAGGTATCCTGTGCAAATCAGAGACAGCATAGCTTCAGACTTGGTCCCTCCAGCTCCCAGGGCATGCTCAAGATACTACCAGGCTGCTAGAAAAGGGAACAGCAGAGGATGTCACTTGTCCTAGTCTCTTCTTGGGAAAATGCTGAACATCCTGAGTTTATGCAGCATTCACACTGGCTAGAAATCCATGCTGAAAGCTTGGCACTGCCTAGGATTTCCTCCCTCCCTCCACAAACAGCCCTACTAGTAAACTGTGCCAACTTTTCCTCTTTTACATCACTATTTTTGTTTGTTTGTTTGTTTTTCCCTTTGCAATCTTAACAATTTCTCTAGTTTTTGAATTCTCAGAAAAAAACATAACAGCTTCAGAGAGATCAGCAAAACTCCCAAACCTGCTAATAGAAATTCCTGGCATAAGACAAGAAATTAGAAATTATTTTGCTCCAGATAATTAGATTCCTTCATAGCTATTCATTTAAGCAACCTCTCCAGAATTAGAATTAGTTATTTTTAGTGCAAAGAAATTTGTATTGGAATTATTTAATATTCCTCTTTACTGTAGGAGGAAGGGCCCTAATTTACTTGTATTCAGCAGATTGCTCATTAAGATGATGCCTCCTAATAGCAATTATCCCTGGTAACCTTAATGAGCTTGTTACATTCCTTAGTTATTGTTACAAAAAGTTACAAGAAATATTTTGCCTAATACTACCAAGCTCCAGGAGGAACTGCATCTCAAACCAAATGGTAAGGTTTTTTTTTTCCCACGTTTCTTGTGTATGTGCATTCCTCCTACTCTCCCTGAAGCCCCCTGCTAACAGGTGCACAGAAAGCACATCAGTAGCTAAGTCTGTTTCCCATGGCTTAGCACTGAATTGAGGAACCCAAACTCATATGAACATGGCAACTTTGCAGCAGCTATTGCTAAACTCCAGTCACAGAGTCCCTTCCAGCAAGATGCATCATAGGTAGCATCCAAAGACTGCTGGTTCTGGGGTGCATTCAGCAATGATCTGATTTTTCTGATATTAAAACCAAAGGAAGGCTTAGAAGCACTCTCTATGTGAGCAGTTAAATGCAGCAGCCTTCCAATCACCTTCTTCTTTCTGAGCTAATGTGAACTCACACTGAAGCACAGCTCTCAGGGCACCTTTCAACAAAACTTGTTTGATATTAACAGTCAATTTATTGAAATAAAATATTTATGGAAATAGGCTGTTTCTGAGGTAACATTTCAAGAACTAAGTTGGCCTTCCTGACTGAAACCAGCAGGTCAGAGGAGCTGGTCTGATAGCTCACCAATGTGACACAACTTGCAGAGCTGGAATTTGTGTCTGGACTCCTAGGTTGCCAAGTCGCCTTGCACATGGGCTCATCCACTACACTGCAGTGCCTCACCTGCTCTGTCTTCATGTAAAAATAAACATAAGAGCTTAAGTTTGTTGTCATTAAACAGAATTCTTATCAGTCTGTTCGTATAGAAGGAAGATGGTCCTCCTGGTCCACCTGAGCCTGCTCAGCTGCAGTGTGCAGCCACTGCCATGCCTGCAGCCATCACGGAGACTTTTCCTCCAAGCAGCTGTGAGGAGCTTCTCATGTATCCTTGCCATTTATTCTTTCCTCAGACTTAAGTAATCCTCTTGCAGGGGACATGCCACAGTCTCCTTGCCATCTCCACCTGAAGAGTAACAACTCCCAAACACACTCTGTAATGCCATAGAAAAGGCTCTACTGGACAGTCAGCAAAGACAGATAGAAAGATTACACCAGAGTGGGGTCACAGTCCTTCCTTGGTTTTCTTCCCACTACAAAGGTTCAGCCCCAGTGCTGTTCTGACTTGGTGAGTGAACTCTGCTCTCAAAGCAATGCTTGCTCCAATTTAAGTGGTGTCACTGACAAGGAAAGCACCTACTGGAAACAACCATTCACCCATGCTGCACAAATGTAATGTCATCCAACTGATGGCTTGCATTTTGAAGGAAGCCACAATTCAGCCATTTGTTACCGAAGTTTACACGGACAGCTAAACTATGTCAGTAGCAAGAGCAGCACCACTTGGAACATGTCTGAACTGCATCAACAAGCAGCCCTCAATACTGCTGTTTGGTACAATGCAATTATTTGCAGGTGTGATTTTGTACCTACAAATGCCAGAGACAGTTTCTACCACAGAATGTAGACCTCAGAAGAAATGGGCACTATTTATTCACGGATGCTTTTAAGAATCTAACATTTGTTCTTGAAAAATTTTGAGGTTTAAGTTTATAGCCTTTACCTGACAATAGCAATATCCTAAATGTTTTGCAAAATGCACCAAATCCTCAGACTTCAGTAAAAAAAATTTATTTTCAATATAAAAGTGCCAAAATATCCACCAACATTAATCTATTCAACAACCAGCTTACTCTAGTAATCAAAATTGCAAGCATCTTTATTCACATTTTTAAATCAAATTCCTTTCACACATTTCCACAGTAACCCGAGTCCCTTGAAAGTGGGAAGTTTGCATTTCGGTTGGCTGCTGTAGTCCATATGTCCAAGTTCATGTAGGCACGGAAAGGGTTAAACCTTGGATAGTATTCCTGTTTGCACATAACTGCCTGGTTCTCAACATGGGTTGAGTTTTGGGTCGTGGCACTGACGGGGCAGCAGCTTTCATAAACATCACTCTGTGGTGCCCAAATGGAACCAAAAAGTCCAGACATTGGAGACAAGCTTCGGGTGCTCGAGAGGTAAGGCTGTAGAGCAAGACAAAGAACATCATGGGGAGCTGCAAACCTGCCCATTCACCAAAGAAAGCGTGGAAGTGCACTAAATGGGAGGAAGCAATGTTTATGCAAAGAACTTGGGGAACTCACAAGCTGAAAATTACACAAGCTTACAAAGCAATATGGTTGCCCAAAAGGTTACAGCAGCATACGCATGCTGTCTGCATGGCACTAATATCACTGTAGCACGAATAAAACATTTAGTTCTGGTGGGTAATTAAGAAATATAAGGGATAAATGGATGATGTGAAGAGCATCACATGTGGTTTGGAAAGTTAAAACTGAAACGGAAGGATGCCTAAGAAATGACAAGGTTGATGTATGTGTCAGTACTGAAAGATGATACACACCAGGAGCAAAGAGGGATATTCAGCATGGGAAAGAGAATGTAACAGGGAGCTAGGGAGTTTAGGCAGAAAAAATTTGAAAGCTTATAAAGAACCTCCTGGAGAGCAAGATGTGTTAGTCTGCAAGGAAGCCTCTTAGAGAAGGTCATGGAACTCTTGGGACTTTTAAAACTGAATGAACACCAAAATGTATCATAGGGAAAAGTCTGCCAAGGAAATGAACTGAATTATCCGATGTATTTTCCAATCTCTACCTTCTGTGTTTCCTGGCATTCTTGAATAAAATATGAGATGAAGCTACATCTATTTTAGGAAACATTCTACCAGTTTTGCTTCTTCTTAAATTGAGCAGAATTTTCAGTTTTGCTGTTAAAACTATTCAACTAAAGCAACAAATATTTCTATTCAAAACCAATGTATTAGAAGTTTATATATACTGTACATAAGATTTTGAAATCTGAGCTCAAGAAAATGTGGTTTCAAGTAAAAGACTGTCTGGAACTGAGGTCAGTCACACATGCACTGTGAGATGACACAGACACGGCCAGTCCAGACAGTAAGAGGTCGAAGTCAGCATCAATCACTTGGATTTCCCAGCAAAAAAAGAAAAAAAAACCTATCCTGTCAAAGTCACTGAGAGCATCTGTCCATTCAGCCCTACTACTCCAAATCTCTCTGAGTATTGCTGTCAGCACTTTCTATATTTTACCCTCATCTGGAAAGGTTGATTTTGACAGGAAAAAGTCTCAGACAATGCAAATCCAGAATGATTTTTCATATGTAAGATGATTTTAGTCAATTCGCAGGCAAAAAAGATAGATCTTAGAGTTTCATAGACAAAGCCCACTAACAACCTCGACCAACAACTGGGAGAAATCCATGCTACCAACACCAGCAAACACACACATTATGCTACTTAAAGGAAATACAAGCAACATGCAAGCAGCAGGGAAGGGCAAGACAGGTACACAATGAGAAAACTTTTCAAGCAGCATGCAAAGGCAGTGTCTGGCAGTGGCAGTACTCACTGCGGAGTTGACATAACTGGCAGGCTCCCAGGTGGGCGGCATGCTGGGCGGTGCATTCCAGGTGGAAGGGCAGCTCTGGTCAATGAAGGCTGTGTTCTGCATTGCAGCTGTACCTGGGAAGCCACTGGGGTAGTTCATGTTTTCTATAGTTTATAAAACCGGGAAGAGAAAATAAGGCTTTTGCAATGAAAACACTACCAATGTTTGTGTGGAAGAATGCTGAACCTTCTTGGAGTGAGACATGCTGGAACCAAGCTAAGCTTTTGGTGACTTTAGGCAGCTGCCAAGCAATGCAGCAGCAAAGCTGCATTAACAAGACTACCATTTTGTACTAGGGACCCAGTAAAAAATTGCAGTTAGGAGGACAGGATAAAGAGTAAGTAATCTCTTTACTGGAGAAAGCAGTCTTTATTAGCTGCAGATCGTGCATGGAAGAGTCCACACTAGCTTCATTGCCAACATGCCTCAGCTCTAAGCACCCAAGAGATTACCCTGCTGCCTGTGATACTGTAGTCTGACCTTTAATTACTGCTTAGGTAATGCTAAAGAATTTTAGGTTCTTGTCAGTGTGCATCCCAAGCCTAAAACTGTAGCCTGCAAAGGTAATTGGTCACAAGAGGCCTTCTGTTTCGCACAATGGAAAGCAAATATCTGCCAGAGGAGAAACAAAGAAAGCTGTGCAAAAAAGAACTGTGTAATACTGTAGTCACAAGCACTTTTCTCTATTCCCTCTCAGACCAAGTCCTGTATACTGGATTTTCAGGCTTAATTATACTATACGAAGATCAACTTTCCCATTTACCACATGCAGACAGTGCATTTTTCCTATAAAGTACCCAGTCAGTTGGAAAGTGTGAAGTTTGGTTAAGCAACAAACACCCAGATGGTTATAGACAAGCTCAGCCTTTTGTTTTAAAAACCAGGTTAGAGAAAAAACATGCTCAGTGATAACTTTTCTTTTACTTCATCTTACCTTCTGGGAAAGCACCATATTCATTCATCTCTAATGGACAATACATACTGGAAAACTGGCTGTCACAAGTTGCGTTCCAGTCAATGAAGCTGTCCCAAGGAAAAGAAAAATGTGTTGTCAAACAATTTGCAGAACTTCTGAAAATTATTTAGACATACTAATTTAATGTAAAGCTATCGGGTGTAAAATGCTCATAACTGATAATGAGGCTTTTCACATTCTGCTTGCCATACAAATCCTGCCAGCATCTGCTCTCTGCCAGCATATAATCACAGCGATCCTCTCACTAAACTCTTTATTCCCCATGGGAGGATGAACAGTTCACAGTGACAACTAACAAGAGTTCTGCAACACCTTGAGGGATTCAGCTTCTTCCTCCATAAAAAGAAAATAAGATTTCTTTCCCATGGGGACAGAAGAAATAGAATGTGAAATAACATGATTTGAAGGAAAAAAAAATGCAATGCATTCTTTAGCATTTCTACGCAGAGCACTCTATATGGGAATTTGTACTTCAGCCACCACGTATTTCCTGAACTATGCATGCTTAGTGTTGGGACCATACTTGTTTTCATTCAAATAATTCAAGACTTTCAAGAGTAATTCTTAAAGATCCAACAGAGAGCAGACTGCCAGACACTTCTCCAAATCATCAGGGCTGCAGTCTGTGGACACGACAGTTTACAGTTGAGGTTGGGATTGCAACATCATCATTTGGGGATGTGTTACCACTCCTTCATTTTGGTTGACAGGATATGACTTGAACTGAAGGCATATACCTGTATATGATGAGTAGGACACCAGGGAGTTTGTATGAGTGAAGTTATGATGTACTAATGAAAAAAACATAAAAGATTAGAAGACTGAAGCAACAGCATGAATTATAATAATAGTAAAGCAGATGATAGTTAACAGTGAGTTGAAGTGCAGTCCTCTGCACCACAGAAAACCTTTACAAAACATGAGCCATGCTCCTTGCATGAAACATAACTTGCCTGTTGTGGACCGAGGGCGTTTCTTGGATCATGCACGGCAGATTACTCTCAAGGTTGTAGTTTAAACTGTTTGTCAGGCAGATGGGCTGGGGAGACCACAAGTCTCCTGCTGGGTAAAGGCCTAAACAGGGGAAGGGGAGTGACATGCAAAACAGGAAGGAGGCTTTCACCAACTGAGAACATCACTGCGACATTTGATACTCCGCAACAGATACCATATGGCAGATGAAAAATGTGGACATATCAACCAACCAATTTACATGACAAACATCAGTCTTCAAAAAAATCTCAAGATTTCTACTCCTTAAAAAAATACGTAGGAAGAAACTTGAATAAAGAATTTGTAATTCCACAAAACAAGGCAAGAGTTCTCTAGTTATCTATCATAGAATGGCCTGGATTGGAATGCACCCCAAATCATCCAGTTCCCACCCCCCTTGCCACAGGCAGGGCCAGCAATCTCCAGAACTGGTACTAGACCTGGCTGCCCGGGGCTTCACACATCCTGGTCTTGAATACCACCAGGGATAGGGCATACAGCCTCTCTGAGCAGCCTGTTCCAGCACCTCACTACACTCTCTGTGAAGAACTTACCCCGACATCTAATCTAAACCTTCCTTCCTTGTGCTTAAAACCATGCCCCTTGTCCTATCACTATTATCTATCATTCTAACATAACTGCCCTTTATGAAGTGTCTTCATTACCATTTCCTCGTTTGAACCTTGCCAGACATCATCCTACAGCAAAAGGCACAGCTGCTTGCAAACAGTTCTGCTATTCAAACAGCTATGTATTTTAACCTGTTTTCAAACCTCTACCTCACCACATAGAACCTTTTGCTGCTATGAATTCTACAGAACAAGTTAATAATCCCTTTGAGGTACAAAGGACGAGAACTCAGCATTTCAAAACTGTCCCTATCTCCTTCATTACTCCTTTCAAAAAGAGCAAGTCTGACTAGAAATTTGGAGAGGAAAAGGTCTGATCAGATCATCAACGTGAGGAATTGGTGTTCTCATCTCCCAGCCACATTACTTTTAGACTTAAACCTCTGCAAAGCAAGAGAAGAAAAATAGCTAAAAATGAGAGCTGAAAGTGAAATGCTGTCTTCACACTGAGATGATACAAAAGAATATCAAAGCTGTAAGATTTTTTTCACTGACTTGAATTTAACTTGCTTAGAAGTCAAGTTCTAACAACATGTATATGAACTCCGTGTATACAGAGGATGTCAGCAACATCACTGACACCACTTAGCAAAAACTGCAAAGCCAGCTTAAGTAACTAACCTTTATTTTTTTCAGGATCTGTAGCTATGTCAGTAAAATTGGGACACAAGGTTTCAGGATACTGAGGGATGCTATTCATGTCTCTGCTAAATGAAAAGAAAATGGAATTTCTTAAATCAAGACACTCACATTACATATTCCAAAGTATTTAAAAAAAGAAGATGAAAAAATATTCTAGTGAATACAACTCTCACTGTTGCCTTCCAAATTTTTCCCTGATTTTCTTATTTTGAACTGCATCAACTACTAATTATACATGCAGAATGAAAACATTTTAATTATCTCACTTATGTTATCCAAGCATCAACATATTGCAAATTAATATAACAGCTCTTCTCTTGAAAACAAGCTGTATTCCATTAAGGTGAATAAGACCTCTCATGATGTTTCAGTGCTCCCAACAACTTTCAGACAAGTTGACTTCTATGTGTATGAAGACACAAGGGCTCACATGAACATCAATTTTGTATTCATCAAATGCCATCAAAGAAATGACTTGTGAGTGGAAACGGAGCATTTTTAAGCACCAGAAACCTAGAGGAAAAGGATTAAATTATATTTGCTAATGAAAACAGACAGTCATGAATGAGAAGCAAAATGAGGATTCAGAGAGATAAGAATTATAGACACTATCTCTACTATGGTAAAGTAGAAAGAAAAGAAGGGGAGGGAGAAATCAATTTTTGTGCTGCATATCCTAGGAGAGCATTATTCTCATTAAAAGAATAACATCAACTTGAAAGTCTCATTTCCTTTCTTCTTTTTTTTTTTCTTTTAAGCAATTGTTACTTTAGTGTGACTAAGTGTCAGTGGAAATGTAGTAAATTGCTAAGATTTGGAAGAAATCAGTGGTGAAAAATAATTTTATTTATTTCCAAAATTTGTCTCCCATTTGGAAGCATTTATCAAGAACCCTTTTTCTGTCTCAACTGCATAGATGTTTCCATGTACTGAGAAAAATTCTTCTTCCAAGTAGAAAGTGCAATTAGATGATCAAAATATATTAAGCCAAATATATTAAAACAACAGCTATAAATGAGACAAGATTTCAAGTTGGTGGAGTTTCTTTAATGTTTTACAGGCATAGATTAATTTTTTCTTTACCTGGTATTGCAGATGTTATGAGACAGATTTAAAGTGATAGGAGTTTCAGATGGAAAATCATTTTGTGAAATATTCTCTCCTAAAGAAAAGAATGACTGTGAAAATCAAAGATCCTAAACGAAGAAGTATGCACAGAATATTTATACATACAGAGGGACTCAACGTTGTTAACAAAGTTTGTTCTCAGACTGGAGTATTACTAACTGCATTAATATGCAAAGTGTGCTATTCATTTTCTACATGGTCTTAAATGTATTTTGACTTCATTAATTACCAACAATCTAAACGTTAAGTGATTCAAGTGATTCCAGTGATTCCTTGTTACTATCAGATTTATTCTGAATTTGAGATGATTTTTAAAAAGTCTGAGAATAAAGTAACATGCCCACAAATCATTATCCATTGTATCACAGTTTTAGACCCATCACATAGTGTCCTTGCTAATGTAAGATTTGACACTTTATGCTCACACAGATGTACATATAAATGCAGGCACATTTTTTAATTCTTCAAAACAGCTTCTTTCAGGTACTCAAGGATGTCTGGACTTGTGTCACTTCAGCACTTTTAAAACATTTACTTCTATGACTACATCAGTCTGGCCAGCAAGGTAGTAACTGAGCTTGGGTTTTCAACTATTTTAGTGGCATTCAGGTATGCAAAAAGACGAACTGCAGTTGCCACTTCCTGTACTCCTCAAATGTATCATGACATCCTGGCTCCTTCTACCTCAAATACAATTATCCAATTCTAGCAAACCAAGATCCATTCTGAACTGCCTGCAGCTTTCATTTGTGTGAATTCTTAATTAACTTGAGATACTACTATTTTTTTTTAATTAATGTGATATAACATTCAAAAGCCATGAACTATTTTGACTGAAGACTCAGTTCTTCCATCTGTCCTTGAAAACAGAAACGTGCAGCTCCTTAGTGCAGAGCCTGACACTTCCTTTGTAACCTTCTGATACTGTCTCTATCTCCACAGATCTTGTGGTACCAAGTTATTTAATCTATCCTGCTGCCTCTGAGTGCTCTCCCCTACAAAAAGGCAAGTTACACTCCATGTCATGACAACCCTTGCATTTAACAGGAAGGCTGAAACTCTCCCCACAATTTTCAGATGTATGTGACATTGGCTGAACTTACGGGATGGAAGAAAATGCCTGGCAGTAATCATGGGCTTTTTATCTCCGTCAGAACTGCTGGTACTGCTCCAACTACCCCAACTCCCCCGACTGGCACGAACGCTTCCTGATGAACTTCCACAATCTGAGCTTGAATCAGAACAAAACTTCTCCAAACACTTCTTCTTGGACCTTTGATAAAAGCTTTCTAAAGAAATTATAAAAATAAATGTTACCTGAGATACGAATTTACAGTAATTCTCTACGGTAGGAGAAAGCAGTATCTATTGGAATTTTCATCAAGATGAACTCACCAGCCCCTGCCATGAGAAGTTTATGGCCTAAAAGACACCTCCAACACAAGTGAGGGTGCAGCACAGTTAATGACACACTCAACCCTTACAAAACGAACGGGAATTATAGCTCTGGCTCTGTGCTGACCGGCTCTGGGAAGGAAGTAGTGCCCACCCTGTCATCTTCATGACAGAGTTTGAAGATAAGAGGGTCAAAGAGGTCTCAGGAAATGAATACAGTTCTAATCCCAAGAAAACATTTATGCTTCTTCCCCAATTTAAGACAATTCAAATTGCATACCTGTTTCTCCCTGCATGGACAAGTTCCCAGGTTTCTGGTCTGCTTTACAATTTTCCCCATTACCCTGAGGACACCAGGCTCTTATTCCAATATTCGCTCTCAGATCTGGTCTTTCATATTCATTGCACAGATGCTTCAACTCACTCTGTTCAGGGACCCTAACACAACCACACCCAAAGAAACACATTTGCACATCATTATTTTTTCCTTTTCAGATATTAAACACCCCAACTCATAAGGCTGTCAAGACAGAATGTGGGGTGAGGAATAGGTTGACAAGCCTTCTTCCCAGCTTTCCCTAAAAACTCTTTGTTCAGGCTTCCCCAAAATGTAATATTCTATCACACAGACTGCTACTTCTCAGGAGGAGCAAGACAATACATGCAAGTTTAATTCCATTCTCTAATGAAGGCATTTCATACGTTATAGCAATAAGCACAGCCTAGCATTGTATGGAGAACTAGCTTGACTGGAAAATATGCCCTACATCTATTTCACTGGTGTTATTATAATAATCTGGTTATGAAATCTGAAGTAGTTTCAAGTTTTTCCTGGTCAAACTGAAATATCTAGAGCCAATACAGTAATCAGAGTACTACAGGAAAAGGAATAAAACTCATCTGTCAAGTTTCTACAGGAAGGATATGGCTACATCTTAGCTTGGAAAACAGAAAACTTTTGAATCAGTTTGAGGAACAGACATCGAATTTCAGTACTTCCATTGTTTCTCCTTCCTAGCTGTAAAGCCTTTTACATACGCTGTCTACCCACAGTGATATTAGTTTGTTTATAGTAAGTTACAATAACTCCTTCAGATTTACAGTCTCCTTAAGTCTGCTGACCTCAACAGGACCACTCACATTGAAAAGTCCATGAAGGCTCTGTAAAACTGTGACCTGCATTCAAAGGACTGAGAAAGAATGAAGATTTTCTCCTAATCAGAATTTGTCTCCTACCAGTTATTTAAAATTTGTATTTGATTTTTAGTAACAAGCAATGTAGCATAAATGCTAGAAACACAAAAAAAAATTTAATGGAGTAGTTTACAGTTGATCTCAGAAATGTATTTAAATGAACCTCAGGGGACAAAAAAGTAGCTTCCTAAGGTAGTTACACTTATCTGTCAGAACCTAGAGCTGCTTTAACTTATTGTTAACATTATCTGTGAAGCTTCAGTGACATTACTCATGAGCTCCTTTGAGGTAGATAACTTTTTAATCATTACAGCGAACGTGCAATTAACTTTCTCTTTTCTTCCTCCTTCAAAACTATCAGAAGACAATATCCCGTTAAGTTACTGTGTACAGCAGACGATTATCGTGATGGTGGAATAATTTGAACAACTTTGTATTTCTTTTTCACAGAAGAAAAAAATAGGACTGGATCTTGCCAGCACAATACAACAACAGAATGTTACCCAACCAAACACAAGAATGTTAACCATTCAAATCTCAGAGGCAGCAAATCCCATGCGTATCAGAGAGCAAGCACTGCTATGCAATGGACTGAGTCTATTCACATGCAGGTTTACAAATGGATAAATATTTCTTTTGCTGGCAATATTTAGTACTGCATATTCTTAACAATAAAGCCTCAGGCCAGGACTACAGTGTGTTTATTTAAAAAAATAAAACAACCTGCCTAACATACTATGCAAAACTCAGCAAAACACTTGAAGAAATATTACTGCAAGTCTGGATTTCTTCATGACTCAGTGAGGCAACACATACCTTGAAGATATGTTAACATTCTTTTTTTTATTTTTCCGAGATGTTCTATTTCTATTCCAACTCATATTTGGTACATTTCCTTCCTTCTTCTCTTGAGGTTTCTTCCTTCTAAATGCATCTTCTTGCTGAAGATTAAAAAAATACCCAAAGAACTAAGAGAGTACATACATTATAAAACAAAGTAACCTCAGTAAAATGAACTCCATTAGATTTTCTAGGTAGTTTTTTCTGGACAAAACAGCCCAACCCAATTGCATAGTTACTGTATGATTCAGTGCCTCTCCACAGCACTTCCTCTTTCCAACACCATCATGCTTGATTAGTCTTTCCAAGAATCCGTCCTTCAACAGGTGATGAGAGAAAAATATCTGAATTCCCAATGTTAATATTTCACCCTCACAGCAACCTAGCTCTGACTTGCGTGGAAATAAAGAATACAGGGAGAAAAAGGACGGTAGTCAACATCCTCACACACTAAAAAAGGGAAAAAAAATAATATCTGCCAGATTTATGAACAGTTTGTGTGCAAGTTTAGTCGCAATAAATCCTCCCTCTCCTCAGCAACTGGGGGGGGGGGGGGGGGAGACATCTGAATTAAACTGCTGAAATTAAAAGGTAACTGAGGCAAAAAAAAAAAAAAAGACTTAAAGAAAAACAATGGAAAACAAACAAGCACTATCAGCCGCACATGAAAAAGAGTTTGTAACAATTCCCAAAAGAACACTAGACCTTGTCTTGTCTAAACACACATGGTAAACAAATCATCACTACACCTTAATGTCATGCAACTGTAATACAGTAAACAGGCCACAAATATAAACCAAGGTTTTAGATTTTAATTATTAGTATTCTAAATTGCCAAGTGACACTTTTGTCTACTTACACCATCTAAAACACATGTACAATCAGGGGCGAAGAACGATCCTTCTCAGCAGCTTCATAATCTGCTAAGGGTCTTCTGCCTGCAAACCTCCGATGCAAAGGTCTGCAAATGAAGGGAGATATGCCCCCCTTGACAGCCTTCCCTCTAGATGCTCCCACACTAATGCTGTGGCAGACACCTGTCATGAGACTCCAGTTTTTCTGTGCTTGCTCTGATGATACAGGAGAAAACATCTGCCTGTGACCCAACATCACATTATGAGGGTTGCTTTAATTTCGACCCAAATTGTTCTTCTTTCTATAACTCAACATTAATATGTAAAGAATGCGAGACACCGTATCTGTACACTTCTGCATTCACCTGATTTACAAAGTTTCAAACTGTGTCTCTGGCTTTAACAGTTTTTACATACGCATACAAACACACCTATACACAAAAAAAAACCAAACAAAAAACAAGAAGATCAACTTAATTTAACAAGCAGAAATACAAACCTCAGAAGAAGTAATCTCATCTTTTGTACAGCAGAGAATCTCTTCTTTAGGTCCTTTATTAATCTTTTTCTCAGTTGAAGGCTTTACGCTGATCTGCTTTTTTAAGGTCTCACAGTTTTCTGTTTCATTCCTGAAAGGCACTTTCTGGTCATTCCCTACAATTAAGAAGTAACAGGAGTTTGCCTGAGACCGAGCTCCTGACCACATCCATACTGCATTCTACCCGCACTTTGGCCTACATCTTAAAACACAAACAAAATCTCCAAAACCACAACCTTTCCAGAATATTTATGCTGCTGATACTTAAAACTTCAGTGTTCAAAGCTAATGCTGTGCAAATGTTCTGACAGCAGTTGCAGTAAGTAGCTCTGTATCAATGCATGTTCATAGGCATGCACAAATTACTCAGTTCCTACTCTGAATTTGAATGGTTTCAGTCCAAGTCATAGCATCTAGAGGGTAGAACTGGAAGCCAGAGAACACTGGGCTTAAAAATAAAATAAAATAAAAATAACCCTGCAAATTCAGAGAAAAAACTTTACAAAAAAGGGATGTGTTTTTTTTTTGGATCCTTATGTCTCCAGTGTGTCCTCTGGGTCCACTGGGAAGATAAAGGCAATTCATCCTTTCTTTAGGATGGGTGCAACATTAGAAGTTTATTGAGAGGCTTGTGAGAAAGAAGATTTACTCTTGTGTATTCTCATGAACAAAAGCAAAGAGATGAAAGAGGAAGCCATTCTCAACAGCTGGCTAAGCTGTACAGCCAAACCACAGTCTGCTCTGCCTGAGCCTTGGAAATACTGCACGGGACAGAACCAACTTGAGCAGAATCAACCCCAGCTGTGAAAAGTGCACAAGGAATGCAATGTGGAATGCTTACCATATTGAAATGGTTTTCTCAAACGGAAAAGGCGTGCCCAAGCATTTTCACATTTTCCTACCTACCAACTAACCAAGTACCTCAGTCACCCTCTCCTGCCTTGAGTAACCAAGTCACAATGAGCATGAAAAGGAGCAAAGACAATGAGACTGTGTACAAAGAAGGCTGCTAAAGTTCTAACAATGCTTCACTTCCATATAAACATGCAAGCACCATCTATCTTCTATGACATATGGCCTGCATCTCTGAGACAACAAACCTGTGCCTGGCATATGTAACAGTTCAGGATACAAAGCATAAGTGATCAGTCCAGAGTAGCCTACAACACACTACAGCACAGCCTGGAGCACCTCTATTATGGCTCACTCAGTAAGTAAACCGACACAGTCGAGAGCCAACATAACTTTCAGCAAATGCCAGTTTTTAGCATGCAACTATCACGCTGAAGGCCTATTTGATAAGGACAATTTGCATCTAGAAAGTAGATCAGTAACAATGATTTCAACCATTAAAATGCCTCAGCACAGGCTTGAATCTGTAAACCAAGTTCAATTAATGATTCAAGAAGCAACAAGTTCTAAAGCAAGCCATTTTCTTTGGAATGTAAACAGAAATACCATAGATCTCACATGAGTAACGTCATGCCTCAACTTAATACAAAGAAATACCTGACCACAGAGAACTTTACACTTTGCTCAATAACTTGAACTGACAAGAATTTATTTATTTTTAATTACCACTATTTTTCCTAGACATTTCTCGCAGTTCTGGCTGTTGCTGAGGTGAACTTGACAAGTGACTTTCAGGTAGCTTCTTAGACATCTTCACAGGACAGAAGTCCTGCTCCTTGAGCTCAGCTAGATTTTCTGAAGCTTTAAGGTTAGTTTCCTTAGGAAACATACATGTTTGAAGATCTTCCTTCAGACTGCACTCTGAAGTACTTTTAATGAGAACTGTATTTTTCAGCGCACCTTCTTCTTTGCCCAGAAAGTTTTCTGGAAGAGTTAAATTCTTGTTAACATTTATGCCATTCACGTATTTTAAAGTTACCCAGTTCTCACTGACAACATCAGTGCAAATGTCTTCTTTTGATGCCGAGACTTGGTTCTCCACAACCTGATTTTGTTTCTCATCAGTAGTTATAATGGCATTGCCAGCTGCTGTGTTTGGTTTTTGCTTACTGTAGTAAACTGAACATTTGTGTTTCTTCTGAGAGTGGCTGTAGGTCGCAGGACTTCTCTTTGCTGCGTTCTGACTTCGGCTAGAAGTGCCTACAGACAGGAAGCCCTTCCCTTTACCCTTATCTGAGGGACTATAGGAATCCATAAATGTCTTACAGCTGCCCCTGCAAAAAACAAGAATTATTTGAGGCTTGGTTTTTTTGGTTACTTTTTAAAGCTATCACGACTTGTTTAATTGTATATTCTTGTATTAAAAGGGGACATATTCACAAGCCATGAAAATACGTTAGTTGGAAAATGTATCACACCAGCCAAGTGCATTCTGATTTCAGCAGGAGTGGAGAAAGACTAAGTATGTGCTTAAGACTTCAAACACACTCATGCGCTTGGACAAACGCCCAAGTGCAGACACCTAGGAGATCAGATTTGAAGACCATTCACATTATTTTACACTCTTAGCTTTCCATGACTGTTGTACATGGTTTATTCATTAATTCAATCACACTATTTTTACCCTATGTAATACCACCAATATACAAGGTGAAAAAATCCTCAAGTTCTTACATCTCTCTTTTGTGGAGATAAACATATGCTGTGACATTGAAAACACTCTGAAAGAGGTCACCTTGAACAGGATCTCATCTAAAGCAGCCACAACAATGTCAAAGTACTAAAAGGCAAAGCACTACTTCACATTAAAAAGAATGAAGTAATCCAAAAAAGAAAGTATTTTTACTTGTAAGAATGAGAGCTGGTGACATCAACAGAGTTGCTGTTCTGCTGCGATGGAGAACTAAGATTTGGTCTCTGTCTTGATTTCATGAACTCTGATAGAATATACTGGGCTTGCTGGAAGGCTATCAGAATCACACCGAGTAGGGATAAACTGTCAAAGGAGAAAAGAAATACTGGTGTCTAAAATTTTCAGGAATGTTGTAACAAGATGTACCTTTCAAATAATGTCAGTCAGTTTCAAGGAAGAAGGCAGATGAGAAAATACAAACTAGTAATCCTAATGGTGCTTTCCTGTGTTGTTGTTTTTTTGGTTTTTTTTAGATCTTAGAGCCCTTACTACTTATTATCTGGAAAAAAGTAAATCAGTCTTGAGCTTCATAAGGAAAAACATCTAAAAGAATATTTATACTAGAAAAGAAAGCTATCACCTAATTTAAAGACCTGATGGAAAGAAGTCTTGCTACAACACAATGACAATATATCATAGCATGATGCACACTAATCTAGTGAGTACCTTCCATACATACACAATAGTTATTGCATTATTTTTATTTATTACTGTCGCTTCCTCTACCTAGAGGTATTTTCCTACGGGAAATACTGACATAAAATGGTGGCAGATGCCACCATTCTTCTGAAGTAAACCTGACTGCAAAATGTCCTCTTGCCTTCTCTGGTGCATTAACTGCACCAATCATAAACTGATCAGAACAAGAATCTCCATAATTCATCAAACCACTTTTTCCATATAGTACAAATTATGCCAACTAGACGGCAGAATGAAAAACTATTGAGTTTTCAAATCCTTATAGTATCCTTCTATTTGCATCTAGAATCATGTAACATGGTTGTTTTTGCTGGTTCATCTGTCAAAACAGCAATGCAAACAGAGCCACAGTCTACAACATGATCTCAATTAAGTATGCACCACACTTATCATTGTGATATTTATGGTTACTGCTTGCCAGTTCTGATAGTAGGAATACAGGGTTTGTGCAGTGAAAGCACCAGAAATTATTTGTCACAAGCAGAGCATACAAATCGCAGTACACAGTATGAAAAGTTACAAAGCAAGGCAAAAAAGAAGGCATGAGAGCAGAACCCTTAATGGTACAGGACTCTCAAAATTGCTTTCAAGTAACGAGCCAGCAAATCATTTTTCTGGTGTAAGTAGGTGATAAGAAGGAAGCACAAGGAAAGTAGGTCCTTACTCAGTTGCCTGAAGCTTCATAAATAAAATTCATGCTTATTTCTCAGAAATATTCTGAAGGTAAGCCACCAGTTCCCTCAATTCTACAGCTCACATTCAGGGAATAACAGGTTCCATGTGCACCCCTACTTGGAGAGCAAGTCTTCAAGCAACAGGAGTACCCACTGGCTATACTCATGGGGGTGGGTACCCAACCCTTCTTTCCAACCCTAACATAGGAGTTTATCAGGGGGAGCAGAATGAAAGGCCTGTGAACTCTCAGGTTACTGGATCATTCTAGTTATCATAGACTTAGATGTAGCAGAGATTTAGGCCCTATTCTTACACCTAGAAGTCAGAAGTGCTTGCTGATTTCCCCCCACCAGCAGCTCTGAACACATTACCTTACGAAGAGGACAGTGAGCCTCCAGAAAGACTCCTCCCAGCTGGGTCCTGGCACCACATCTGCACAGAGTGGTAACAAATGGTGAGGGAGAGTCACATTAAGTGTGAAGTGGAACTCTAGATCAGCAGCAGTCACCAGTGTGAGCTCACGAATTACCCATGAAGATGTAAAATCAGGAGTGAATCTGTCAGGAAAGGTGACAGAGCTAGTGTTACTTCTTCCATTGCTGGGCTAAATTTCATTTTCTGAAGACATCTTGGTACCACAAAATTCTGCATGACTTTCAATTGAATAATGAGAAAGAATACAATAAAGTACACGACTACTGTCTGCTTAGAGCTACACAGACGCATTAGCATCTGTCTAACAGAGGTAAGACTTAGAAGTAACCCTCAAGGAATAAAATATGCACAATGTCCATGTGGACACAAGCACTTAGCGCAAAACAGTGACTCATTTTCCTTTTCTCAAGAAGGTGTAACATGACCAACTCATGTTAGCTGAAACACTCATCAAAAGCACAAAGTATACAGCCAGCATTAATTTGGAAAGGGTCAGGTTCTAGGGTAAGTCTAGACAAGGCTAGAAAGATGGGGAGTGGAAGAAAACATCAGATTTTGCCCTCCTTCAACTAATTCCCATGGCCCATCCCAATTTTCCATCTGACTGCCATGTGTACTGCTAAAAGGCGTGCTTGCCTTTCCAATTGTCAGAAGTGAAACTCACTGTATATACAATCATAGTTCCTGTAATACAGTAATGTTACCCCTCCTTATGTTTAAACCATGACTAATTCAATAGGATTTAAATAAGAAACAGCTTTAGACCTATCTGCAATGTTAGGTAAACACGACTAGATTGTAGTCAGGCTACTTGGGACAAACTAAAGAAAAACAAGGAATAATAAAGTCACTGATAGAGCATTCCTTACTCATTCATTTATGACAACTCTCTTGCTTTTGTTTATTACTTCATAACACACAGAGAAAAACATTACATTATTCACTTAAAAAGAGGAAATGCTTATAAAACTTTTTTTCAAAGTTCAAATTTTGCGTGTACATGTGCATTACTGGAGTGTCTGTTACTGAAACTGATTATTTCAAATTTCCTATTAAGTTAATTAGTCAGCAGATTTCTTTGTGCTTACACAATGCTGATCTCCCGTGATGAGTTCTGAGCCAGAAAAAATTCCTGACAGTCTAACACCTCAAATCCATATCCTTGGCAACTGTAACCATTGATTTTCATTGACGAAATCGTTATAGGCAGAGGTCCAATATTCTCTACTTTGAAGTTCTTTGTGATGGACAGAATTTGCTTGCTGTCTTTCAGTTCTTAAACAAAACAAAAGAACAGATATTTTACAGTGCTTAAAAAACTCTTTCGTGTTCAGAAATAAATTATTTTTACTTTCAGTCCAATTAAATATTCAAAAGTGACCAACATTTTAATACAGACTGTCTTGCAGCAGTTTAATTCCAGAACTAGCCTCGCCAGTGCCAAGACGTCTCAAAGATGTCAGAACCTAGGCCTCTCACAATCACTCTCTTCATTTTATTTTTTTTACTACAATATTCCATTTATTTAACATTCTTGCACCATGTCAATACGCAGGCAGCTACAAAATCAGAGACCTGCTTCTTCTTACTCACGTCGTCTGCAGTCCATCAGCGTAGCTTCTGGAACCTTGAATCTAAGAGAGCCTCCTGCACCTGGCAGTCTTCCCCCTACTTTAAGTAATTCTCTGGCTCCATAGCCTTCTACATTGACCACGTCCAGAACAGTCAAGTTGTTTCTGCCACAATATAAAAATTAAGCAATCAGATATTAAGTCATAAATGAAGTCTGCAAAATCATGATTTTGCTAGAATGCCAACAACCAAGAAAACAATGTGCCAGTGACAGAATTACTGGCTAGAGCTGGATTGAATTCCTGTAAAAACAGACAGGCTCACCCAGGAACTATTTACCATCACCAATTAAAAAACTGAAGTAACAAGTTTCGTGATTACTGCCACTAACAACAGTGCCACCTGCTACAAAAAGGTTGCTTTCTTCCATAAACTCTTTCAAATAGGGTATTTAAATCCTATTACTCTGGAGTGTGCCTACACAGAAGGTGAAGTGGAACTCTGCTGACTGAAAAGCTGGCATGGTTATAGACACATTACACATTCATATGCATTTTCTAACACACTGATCACAAAAAAGAAAGAAAAGCTGAAGTTCTACTTTTTAATGACCTAGAAAAAGACTTCTCAATCAACTTTCATTAAACTGACATTCTGTTAAACTTGCCATCTGTCTTTGCTCCCTAACGTGGAAAAATCACTGCCTCATTGACTCGTTTGCTTCTCACAAGCAAGACCTGGCTTACCTGATTAAAATAACAGAAGCCACTCTTTTGTAGTCAACTGGTGTAAAAATTACACCGATTTTCCTGGTTTCTAGTGGTTGTAAATTTAACCGAAGCAGATCATAACTGCATTTCTTGCTGATGATATCCTCTTGGTGTGCATTCTGTTAAACAAAAATGCATTTACTTAGTCATAGAAAACGCATTCGTTAAAAGATATCAATAAAACAAAGCACCACCCCTTTACTTACAGCATCACAAGATACTTCTGGCAGAGTACAACAAATGCTAACTACCTTGTTGCACTAACACCTTCCAATCTGACAACATAAACATCAGATACGTTATTTATCTGAGCAAGAGTTCAAATTACTGCACATCCTATGAAGAATGTATTACTCTTTTTCTTTTCTTTTTTTTAATAAAAAAACCTTTATTCACTCAGATGGAAAAGATATTACACAGTGTCTTTCATGTTTAAGGAGTACTGAAACACTTTACAATGTAACTAGAACTGACAGTATACTGAATAAACTCCGAAATGTGTCAACCATTACACCCTCAGCCTAGAGCTTGCAACTTGATTTAAGTGAGAAACGGATTGTTATCAAATGAGTTAATTGTCCTGAGTCACTGTAAACAAGCCAAAGTGAATTCCCTACAACACTAATTGAGTCAGCACTACTGTAAGTTCAGCGAGACTGAAAATAACATAAAAATATATATACTTCAATTTCAATACTGCTCTTTACTCATTTTTTCCCCAATTGGAAAAAAAAAAACAAAAACAAAAAAACAGAGAGAGAAGACAACAATAGGGAGAGAAGCAGAGAGAGAGAACTACTCAGAAAGTTTCTATTCCAGAACTGTGGGTCTCCTCTCAAGCAAGTTAAGAAACCTACAGCACACAAAACAACCATAAGGTTTACAAAATGGGCTCTTTCTAGGTTGTTTTAAAATTTGTAGCTAGAACCTTAGTACTTTTCTGATCTCTTCTAGTACAAAATGTTTTTATTCTTAGTCAATTCAATGAAAAAAAAGAATATTAAAAAAGTTTCAGAGCCTGTACTTAACAGTTAATATTCATCAGAAGAAAGACGTACGGCATCTTCAAATTTTACCCCATCACTCCCTACACAGATGTGCTTGCAACTCAAATCTAAGCCTAACTATTCATCACACCTACATACAAAGTAACTGGTAAAATAAGAACATGTTCAAAAACGTTAAAATTAACAACTGGCCATTTGGCTAAGAGCAAGTCAAGCTCCATCTTATATTCATATATACCAAGTAACTACATAACCATGTGTTCCCGTAGCTCCTCAAGTCTGTACGTGGAATACAGGCAACACACACACACTAACATAAAGCTTTTAACACTATTTTACAACTCTTTTTGTTGCCAAAAAACAAAGGTCAGCTTTGATTAGTGCAGCAAAGACTCTTTGTTTTTAAAAGGTAGGAATCTTTCGCTGCATTTACACAGAGCATTAAAGAGACAGCTGCAGCATACACAAAGGAGAACAGACTATGTGTCAGTTCCAGGCTTTTGTGCAAACTAGAATCGTAGAATGGATTGAGTTGGAAGGTACCTCAAGGATCACTCAGTTGCAACCCCCCTGCCAAAGGCAGGCTTGCCAGCTTCTAGATCAAATACGAGATCATATTGCCCATGGCCCCATACAAAAATGTAAGAATTAACAGTTTCTGGAACCCTGGACAGCACTCTGGTTGTCAGATTATGCCAACATTCTTGGCAGAGCATCATCTTGCTCTTATCCACAACAGAACCCCTTGGCATGATCACAGATCACACTGGCATGTAGCGCAGTTAAGCATCATTATGACTATGTTAAAAATGAGGTAATGGAAATTACAGACATTCCAATCTCAACCTGGAAGTTGCAAGAAGAATGAGGTGAAGTGCAGAAACACAGCTTTCTCCCTTCTTGAGCTATTGGCCAGTATTTCCTTCTACTGAAAAGACGACTGGTTATAAGCCTTGTACTTCTTGGTCAACCTGGGGCTAAAATGAAGTCCCAAAACAGAAAGGAAAACATGGCCTTTTCAACACATGCACGCACAGGTTCTCCACAGTTGTTTTCAATTTAGAGAACAAAAGACTCAAATTCTGGTAAGAAATTGCCCCGAAAAACACAAGCCTGGCAGAGTACCAAGAAAACACAGTTAACACTGCTTTAAGTAGTACTTGGTAACAACTCAGATGTAATGCAGCTTGTGTGTCAGATCACTTCCTCTAATGAAATTAAACATCTTACCCTGTGAGAACATTCATCCATGAGCCTGAACTCAGTGGTGGTGAAATTAATAGCTTGAACATTTATGCCAAACCTAAATAAACCAAAACAAAAAATTAAGCACTTCAAGCCTAGTCTGTCAGAACTACATTGACTTAATTCTTACACACTGGTTTGTCCTGAAAAAAAGAATACTTCTACAATTGCACTTTGGAAGATGTGAAGTACTGTGGAAATGCAGATCTGCATTTTAACAAAATACACTGCAAATCAGTTTTATGTAGATTGCATGTGCTGGGAAAACATAAAATTGCCTGAGTATTCCAGTTCTCTCAGTATATGATATTGCAAAAAATCACAGTTAAGACAGTTTCTTGCTGTACATAAACAAAATGTCCCACAGCTTTTCTGCTACGTGACTGTTGAGAAACAATCATTATCAAATATTAATTATTTACTTATTTACTCATATACCCTTTCTTTTGCTCAGAATTTGGGACATATTCATGTATTCTTTCATTGTACTCTGCAAATCAAATCACATACTGAAACTTACTTTGTGCCTGAAAGCAAGTTCTAACCATTTGGTACTTAAGGAATTAAGAAGAGATATAAGAAAATCAATAAATAAAATTGAAGTCATAGAGGATTAGTAGACCTCCAGCCACTGAGCTGGAAATCTACTTGTCACACAACTTTTTATGACATTAGTTTGAAAAGAACCAACTAGTGAACAAGACTGCTGGTAAACCTGCTGGGTTTAAAGACTGCTGGGCGATCTGCTGAAACAAATGTCAAAATACAGAGAACATGTCATCTCAAGCCACTATAAAGAGTCTGTGTGGAAATTATAGTTAGTATGCACACATGCAGTTATTTATGTGTCTATCTATATGCATACACACGTGTGCATGTATGTACATAAACACACAAATAAATGACTGGGGCTCCATATAATGGCTTTCACCTTATTAAAAAGAAAAAAAAATTTTTTTCTTCACTTAGGTTCAGCTTATTTTCTCCTCACTGACCACAGTCTACAGACTGTATGCTCCCCAGCCAGCTTTGCTGGGAGCTGCACATCCCCACACATAGGTGTTGCTCCCCTTCTCTGGGCAGCCGGCACGAAACAGCTCTAAGCCTGAAATCTTAGAAGACGATCAATTACAGTTTGTGGCTGGCATACAAATTTGCCCAAAATATGCTCAGTTTGGTCCTTTTCATTGATTGAGTGCAGTACACAGCACCAAACAGGGAGATGCTCTGAACACGATTGTACCTTACACAACGGCGCAGAAAATGGTCCCCACATAAGTTATGCTTTAAAAAGGTAAAACAAATAGTAAGCAGAAATCATAAGGCACAGCAAGTACAACTTTGAAAAGAAAAAATGGTATTCTGAGACAGTCATTCTAATTACCATTTGCTGAGCAGACTCAGTGATGCTTGGGGATCAGGGTAGTAAGACAGTGGCAGAAGCTGCAGTGCAACTGGAAAGGATGACGGATTTCTTAGTATGAAATGCTTTACCTAAAAGTTGGGATGGAAAAAGTTAAAAACTATATATTTGATAATAAGTCAGTATTAGTAATATGAGCTGCATTTTCAAGGGACTTCCATCAGTCTGAATAATTCACGCATGTACAAAACTGCATGGAACAGGACACATCTCCACAATGCCTTCACCAACTGCAGCAACAGCTCAGAGTACATGAAGACATAAATGTGCAAAAACAATAGACCTCCCCTTTTAAAATAATCCTTTTGTTTTTGATTTGCACATGCAGACAAACAAACCTTTTCTACATAAGCTGAAGTTAGTAAGGTGCCATTGTACCTTGAAGTTTGAGTCTGAGTAGGTTACATACATTACTTAAGTGATCATCAGATGGTCCAAATGGGGTATCAAGGTTAATTCACAACGTGCAGATGAAAAGTATCTCCATATGACAGATTCTGGTTCAGACTATATTAGCAGTTACCAAAATCTGACAAATGAAGAAGCTCCTGCCAGCATGACGGCAAGAGCCATTGGAATGCTATCTTCATAACAGAAGTGCATAAAATGTTGAAAGATTGCGGCAGATAGAAGGTAATCCTGGATCCACATGTATCATTAATCATTAACACCCTATCCTCAGCCCCTCATTCAATTATTTTACAAGCATCAAACTTAGATGACAATGAGAGAAAACTTTAAAAATTGTTTGTAATTGTCAATGTCAACAGTTTGACTTCTCGTATTAAAATATTACATATGGGTAGCTAGAGAACTTATCAGAGAGCCAAAGGGATAAACAAATGCACTGTCTTACAGTAGACTCGCAAGCAGACTTCAAATATCAGTCTACAAGCATTATGAAAACGTTAAGCATCACCAAACGTTAACTGCAGACCTTGTTCTTTAAGGAAACGAACACCTATCAACTGAGAAAAAGAACGACCATCCTTACCACACTACTTTTAACTGCTGTAGCACTGAAGCTGAGAGTAAGGCTGGGCTCCGCAGTCAGTCGTGGCAAGAAAAAGGCAAATGACACTTCTTCAGTCTTCTTCTGGTGAATCAAGCGAGTCGATCCCAGAATACTTCTCCTGCTTTATTGGCAAAATCAGACAGATTCAGTCATTCTGATGGTTGTCTTTCCTCCCCCTACCACCTCTTGCTCATTTCATTAATTTTTTTTACAAAGCAAAAGATGATGATTAGCCAGGACATTAACTACACTAATTAATCTTTCCCTTAAAAACATTATTCACAAAATAAAGCCCATAAACCTGCAACCTAGTCAGCCAGACAATGTAAATTATGTACATTCCTTTGGTCTCATCTTTTCTACATGCACCACAGTGACTAGCTTTCACAGCCCTGCCTCTTTATTCTGGAAAGGACCCAATGTCACTGAAGCACTGTCTCTACAAGAACTGCTTAGATACAGTGACTGCTTCCTTCCCTGCATCCTCAACATGGAGCATCTATTAGGGCAAGGACTAAAAGCCTGAAAAGCTGTACAAAGCTCCTAATCCTGAGAATGCTCGAAACTGACCCGCTGACAAAGGATTTGCACAGCTCCATAACCGATCCGGTAAAACGTGCTTTGACTGCTTTAAAACAGTGAAGCTCACAACATTAGTTACATTCTAAAATTCAGGTATCTGAAACATTTACTATCACTGCAACAGTGCCTCGGAATGGAAGCCGGGATATTTGGGATGCTCTGAAACGCAAGGCTTCAAGATAACTGATTTGGGTGTAGCAAGGTCTAAAACATTTGTTTTAATTAAGAATACCTTAGGATACAAATATTATCTTACATCACTCTACTGGCTGGAATTACGCAATTCATTAGATTCTGTACTGACCTGCAGGCTTCCCCATGTCTTATTTTTTGCCATCTTTCATAAAGCTCACTTGCCAACTCAGAATCCACATCCCAGGCAGAACGGTCCAGAGAGAGACTCCTCTGCCAAAGTAGATTTGCTAAAACAATAACAGATTTTTCATATTTTACAAAGGCAACATTTGCTCCTTCCACCAATCTACTTCTGAATATAAGGAATCAGTATCTGCAAAGGGTCTGAATACAAAAATCAAACAAGCAACCCACTTCTTTTCAACAGTGAGCATGTGTGAGTGTATGCATACCAAGCAGATCAGATGTGGGCACTGAAGACACGCGTTCTTAAAATCACAGTAATTGTATATGCAAACAAGAGTACAGGAATTGTGTAGGTTCCGTATGCTCTGGTAAGCTCTTACTGTTGCTGTTTCTAATGGTTGCCATCAAAAAGTCATTATATCATTTGTTGTCTTTACACAGAACTCTCCAAAAGAAAACCAAAAAAGATCAGTTTGAAATTACAAAATAAGACTTACTGCACAGACCTCCGTGTTTAAAATAACCAGCTGAGACTGACAACAAACTGAATAAGCCAACTACAGGTTGTTCAGGTCAGTATTTTCAGGACGTGCATTAGACTTTTCTATTTTAAATGTATAAGCATACTAAATTATAAAGTAGAATGCCCCTAAATAAGGATCTGATCACATATAATAGAATGGAAAGTAAGAAAGCACTGAATACTTACCTATGTCAGTAATATTCTTTTATTCGATTTTATTTTAAAAATATCTTTTGCTTTTGAATTATTTACCTAAATGTGGCTATGTATCAGTAATTCCTCAAGCCACATATTTCTTTGTCATCTCAAATGTCCCTTAATGTGTTTTTGCATCATAAAAAAATACATTTTAAGAAAGCATGACCTTGAAAACACATTCAGGGGGACGCAAACATTTAAAGCCTACAGTATTCAGCTTTTTAGTGAAATTCCTTCTTAAGGAGAGATTAAAAAAATTTAAAATGCACTATTCTGAATCAGCCTTCATTAAATTACACATTTTTCTAGCAAAATCATGTCTGTATATCACCTCACACTGTTTCTCTAAATCCTGGGTAGGTATTTAAAACCGGTCCTAGCACTGCAATATCTTGAGATTCCTCAGTTGCAGAGAGAAAAGCATCATTGCTTTGTTTTACAGGACACAGCTTTTGGTGTTGTTTTCTAAGGGTGATAACTGGTCTTTTGCAGGATCCTACAAAATTATTGTAATGAGCATCATAGAGAAGGCATTCAAAATTAACTCTGGCTAAAGGCAGAATACTGGTCAGCATGGTTGTTTTTTGTTTGCTTTTTTCAGCACAGAATTCCAAGGAATTGGGTTCAGATGACATAGATTTTCTAAACTCTCCCTGAGTTAGTTGACAGCTTAATCACTGTATCTGAATATCTCTGGAGGATGTGACAAGAAAAAAGCAAGGAACAACACACCTCCATTGAGAACTTACAATTGTGAGTCCTAAATAGTGTTAAGCTCAAAACTGCATTAAAACAGAACAATTAAGTGCTAAGGAATTGAAGATCTGAAATACTGCACAGTATACTCGCAACAGGTTACTCAGAGCCTATTATATGGGTGATGGTCTCAGAAAAGCACAGGTTTTTAAAGACTGAAGCACTTGTACTAAAAATCTCAATATTATCATTACAAGCCCTGCTACAAAACTGCCATCACATGCTTAAAGAAGTTAAGACAAGCCTACCTGAATCGGACTTTCCCAGGTAGCACTGAATATCACAATGGGCAATGGCTTCAAAATGAAGATCTTGCTGGAGAAACAAACGAAAACAATCCACTGACCTCATGACAAAAGCAAACAAAACAAGAAGAGACAAAAATTTCAGTTTCCTAAAGCATAATTTGGATGAATATGGAAGAGAATTCATGCTGCCCAGAGAAATGTAATTACACCGCTATTTAATTCTGAGGGTTTAGCTTTCCAGCTGCAGAATGAGTTTTTCTTTCAGGACTAACAAGCAAATTTCTGGCCAAAAAAGCAGGCTGCTACAGTTTGATTTGCAGTGCATAACAATCATTCAGCATAACTGAATACAGTACCTTGGACACAGTCAAATGTATCTGCAGAGGTATTTCAAATATCACTCCCACATTGGTGGACAAACAAATACGAGAAAGCAGAGTTGTTACAGTGTCATTCACATCGAGTTTCAAAGAAAATACATTCCAGCAGCCAGGAGATAGAGTCAAAGGCTCAGCAAAGTTCACAATCTAGAAAGAACCAAATGACACTTGAATTAAAACTGGAATAATCTTTGAGAGCAAGCAGCGCCTCTGTGTTTTTGCTGTTACTACACACGTGCCCATAAGTGATCCATACAATATGCACATGAAAGGCTCCAATCTAAATGTTCAAGTGGCCAACTAGATGCCTGCATCAAGTGCTTATTCGTAGATTTGATTTGTCCGGATTGAATCAAGCAATTCTGTGAGTAAGTTACTGGTTTTTACTTCTAAACTTCAAAGCTCATCTATGTATTAAAGGCTTCCGCAACAGCCTATGAAGAAATGCTCAGCAAAGCAACAATTATAAGAACAGAGCAGTGGTCTGTAATTCAGCGCATCTGTAACTGCAACTGAAATTAAAAAACAGTTGCTAATGAACAAAACAGAAGCAAGCTGGACAGTGAATAATACTTGCTGAGAGTCTGGGCTTTTCAGGACCTAATTTACAGGCATAGAAGATACTTCTATTTTTAACCAATTTCAATTAGCACTGAGAACACATAGTCTTTCAAAGAATCTACTTCGTATGTCAAAGGACCAAATTCTTAAATCAAGGACAAAGCACTGCATGAAGCTGAAATAAAATCCACCTTTAAGATGTTCTTTGTTTCTCTGGATACATAGACTTCATTCAGTTCAATGCTGAACTCAAAGTTGTTTGTAAACCATACGGACCAAAATCCTGAAATATTATGATGTGGTTCAATATGAAACATTGCTGCAGAAGGATCAACATCAAAATACCTGCAAGTAAACACAGAATAAAAACAGATACAACTACAATTGTCCCTGAGCACACACAACCAGTCCACGCAACAACTGCAGCATTCTTGAACAGTGGCTGTCTTAAGGTTTTAAAGGATAATGCCATTTCCATTAGAGTACTTACATATGTCATAACACATCGCCTACCGCTCTGTAATAAGGTAAGCTGGAATGAAATTGGCAAAAGAAAACTGTGGAGAAGAGGTTCCTGATTTTTCTATCACTATCCTGCTTCTGTGTTGGAAGAACAAGGATGGTGGAAATATTATCACAGACTCCAAACAACACAAATATAAGCTGTTCAGGCATATTTTTTTTAATGCCTCCTGAAACTACTACTTTAAAAAATACAAGTTATTACTTGAAACATCACAGCTCTGTTTTGGCAATACAGCAACAACAGGAAGAAACACCTTCACTGTCCTTAGAATCACTCCGTGACAAAGCAAACCAACTTTGTGTCTTAAAGTAGCATACAATATTTGTGTAACATCACTGAACGCTGACAAACAACAATCCACTCTTAACCTACCCTTCCATCACAGGACAGGAAAGGCAGGCTTGTAGCACTGTAGTGTCTTCCACTACGCTATTCTTCTTGTCATCAGAGTAAGGCCTTGCACTGTCACAGAATGCAGCTTGGAAAATAACAGACACACAGGAGAATACACCATCAGCCAGCAGAACAAATACACATCTGTAATGGTTTTCACACAAGGACTTTTATGAACACCACAAAGGGGAACATTCACTTTTCACACAGGTGAAAAAAGAAACTAAGTGGTTATTATGTTCTAATTCTCAGAGGATCAGAACCTTAATTTAAGAATTTACAAATGCCTAATGCTTTCAGAAAGCACAAAACAAAGCTGCTAAGAGCAACCTGACCGATTTTAACCACGTGCCACCAGCATAGCATTCTCATTTATTGCAAAACGCTGCCTCCTTTCAGCAAAAAAAATAAATTAAAAAAATGACTTAGTCCCTTCTTTCTCCTTATTATTTTTTTTTTTTTGCTAGGAAAAACAAGCGCCTATGTCATTATGAAAATAGCCTTTTTCAGAAATATAGTAAGTCTGCAGTCTAGTGGTCAGAACAAGAAATTGGAGGCTGTAGTAAGAAATGTCTCTGTTTTAATCTTTGCTCTTCCACAACACACACGGCCTTGGACAAAAGTCTCTTCAATGATCTCGCCAGGAAACGTCACAGAAAATGACCACCCAAACACAATAAACTTTCAGAAAATACACTGGAAACAGAAAATAACCACCAGTTATAGAAGGATGTTGAAAAAGCACAGTCAATAATTACACTTACTTTAAAATATCAGCCAACAATTTCAGTGAATATTTTGTTCCCCTTTTTGAAAACTATATAGCTTATAGTCTTATTTAAATAAGAACAAAAGGAAGCATATATACACAAAAGTGGTGGAAATGATTACCAAAAGGAATTCATACACCTCAAAAAATTGTTTGACATTAATTTCCAAGTCTACCTGCTAAGAAAAAAACTACTGTTTCTATAATCAAACCCCGCCTAATTGCATTATTTATAAATATACGCATACTGTACCTTTACAAGAAATAGAAGCAATGTTTGTAAAGTTAGTAGATGATGAAGACAGCAGTATTGGCTCAAATTCCACAGGCATTCTGTCTTTTTGTGACAACTGCCATACTTCCTGCACAAAGACATGATATAGTGAACGTTGCTGCACTACTATGATTATTACTGTAGCTCCAGTGTTAGTGTATCTTCTCATCAAATTTGCAAGCCATTATCTGCAATTTTCTCACAACTTCTAAGTCAGCCCATGGATGACCAAACTGAACACAGATCTTCTAAGAGATCTATTAGATGCCTGGGCAAAATTTAGAAATACAGAAGTGCAATGTGTGCCACCAACAAGACTGATCTGCTATTATGCCAGCTTGCTAATTAATTCCCAAATTAGATTCAATACCCTAAAATATGATTACCTGAAGCCCATAATTACCTGTATATGCACACGACCGTTCCCAGAATGCAAGATGTACATATCCACTACGAAATCACCTGCTCAAAAGAAAGAATACTAAGGTAAGCTAACCAGGGGTTGAAGCACTCACTTTTGCTGAGTAGTACACTGACATTAGAAGCAATCATAATTTAAATTTAAAAAGCATTCTGTGCAACAGCTGTCCTTGTGAAGTCACATTCAGCACTTAACACTTTTTGGGTTTAAAACAGGAACAGTCCTGGCAACTTGCTCCCAGACGAAGAGCAGATGAATATAACCCAGCTTTCACCTGACAGTAGGGTGGAATGGCAGTATTGGTAACCACCCTTCATCCGTGCTGAAGCTCTGCTCCCAGTCACAGGATGTTACAAAGACCTGGAGGAGCAATAGAAGGGCCACAGGACCATGCCTTATTTCACCAGGGTGGTCCTAACAGTTCCATCAGAGGAGGCATGAGTTCTTGCCCTTGCTTATACTTAAAGTACATAAGATACAGGCTAACGCAAAAGGACAATACTGTGCCATTCTCTTAATTTACAGTAAAGAATCAGTACTAATGAAGCAAAACTTGGATTTTCCCACTGACATCAAGTCCGAAGGGTTAGTATGACTGAACTGTAATCCAATGAGCATTTATAAGTGCATTGTATTGAATAGAGAGCAGCCTTATAAACACACCCCCAGTACTTTAACAGTCAGAAATGCTAACATAAGACACCCTTGACATGACAGATGCAACAATTCTCTGCCAGCACCAGAACAAATGTACATCCACAGTTTAACATGAAGTACCAGCATTCCATAAGCATGGAAAATAGGCTTCCAGTAGATATTCTGGCATCATTTTTGCGTAAATACCACATCACAGAATAGGCACAGAGAGAACAGTATATACTGTGATCAGACCCCAATCTGAACTTCTCCATAGACAAAAATATCGTATTCTTTTCATCAGTTTTCACTAGCATGTTAAATATTATCATAATCTATTCTTAGGCAGTTCTGTCTTCTTCAATCAGAGAGTAGAACTGGCAGAAATGTCAAAAAAAGGCTATCCAAACAGACCACAAAGCTCTACAAATACTCTAAAGTCTCTTGGATTTATAAGATTTGTTCATCCAATAAACTCAGCAGAAAGAACTGTGAGGAGCTGATTGTTTTGCACAGATCTCTCGGCTTTCCACAACAGTCGCTATTCTTAGTACTGTACGAACTGTTCTGCTTTCATAGTCCTATTATGGTTAATTTAATTACTAGGAAATTAGAAACAGTTGCAGAAATCAAAGATCCATGGTATCTTTTCACACTGTTCAAGCAGATGTAAAAGCATGTGGAAAAAGGGAATTAAACTGATGTAGTTTATAGTCTGTACCCTTACAAAGAAGTCTGCACTTTGAGCAACTTTGCCCTGAGCAAGGTGCTGATATGCTGTGTTAATCCCATTTTCTTTTCCTTATTTGTAAAGTTCAAACTGTCACTGAAATTGATTCAATTAGCACATCAGATCAAAATGCACATATAAAATCTATTTTTACTACAATTAACAGTCATATTTAGGACTTACCTGAGGTCTTTGTTTTTTCCATTGCTACATAAACTACAAAAAGATTCTCCAGTAAGTATTGTCTTTGCTCCACAAAATCTTGTTGGGCATTTTCCATTCTTACTGTTAAGCTCATTTCTAGCAGCATTGGGTCATCGGACATAGAACAGCAACTCTAGAGCGAGACAGGAGGATATAGCGTGTGTGTGGTGGGGGAAGGAATGCAGCAATTTGTTACAGTGCAGTACTTTGAGAAGTTAACTGATGCCACCATCTAACATACACTGTCTTCAGCACAGAAACAGGTGTAATTAGGACCTCGGCTAAAATTCTGAGCAGAAACCAAGGACAGCACAGATTCAGTTAGCACAGTAAAAACAAAGATGAAAAACAACTAAAAAACGACACCAAACCTTGAAAGAATGCAGGTTTATGGACTGTTCTAGTGTGTCTCACCTCAGGGACTGCAAAATAGTTCCTTTGTTAAATCCTCTGACTTCAGTAAAATGTGCCATAAACAGACTGATGCATGTGTCTTAATGGTAGGAAGACAGTTCATGTTCACTGGTCTGTTTGTATTTAATTTTTCCAAATCTTGTGTTTTTTGTCTCTATTTCTCACTGAAGTAATTTTAGAAAAACAAACATGCACAATTCTTAATAGCAAACTGCCATCTGGCTAGAATGCTTCAGATAAATATAAATTGGATCATCTTACTTCCTTTTCTAAGCAGTGGCTGCTGTTAAGACAGCTGAGTCTCAGCAACCAGAAAGACACAGTGACCACCTGGCAAAAAATTAAAGGCAACAAGCAAAACAAAACTAGACAGTCAACAGTGAGTAACAAATCTGTCCTGCATCACACCATGGAGCTCGCTGTGTGCATAAGAGAAGACCTCCACACAAGGCAAGGGAAGTGATCTAGTGAAGGGACAGCAAATAATTTTAATTAACCTGAAATGTCTGAGGAGTAACAAAGGAGGAGAAGCCTCTCCAGATACCAGTTCCCTCCCATACGATCACAGAAATCCCCAGTGCTTTTAAAAGTTGCCAGATGCACAGAGGAAGCCACGGGTGATGTGTCCTTGGATAGCTGCTATCAGAGTAGGCAGCTGTACCATGCGCAATTTTAAACTTCCAGGTACATCTCAAACCTAGCCTCATCTACCGCGCAATGAAAAACAAAAAAAGGAACAAACAGTACAGAATCACTGTGATGTATAATGTACAGAAAAAATGGCTATAGAGTCTTGACCTAGTCACACCTGATGAAGGAAAGGTGCTGCAGACCACAGCTCCAGCCAATATATTTGAACAAAATACCTGGTCAAGTACCAGCATGTTACTTATTTACCAACTGTTAACTTATTTACTACATAAACCTCTTTAGATGAAGAGGAAGGTGAGACTCTGCTGGCGCTGCCTGAGACCAGACAGTCTACTGTCCTTAGCACTCAGAGCTTGGGAGGGGGCTTTTCTGTAAAGAGATTAACCCCTCCTCAGTTCTGCTGCATATCAAAATCCCATTTCAAGCACCTTGAGAACACAGCTCAGGCAGCCCACACTTCAGACTCTCATTTCACTGCTCTTATATCAGCATGAATGAGAAATTTGTGCAATTGATTACAGAGAAAGGAAATTTCACTTCACTTTCGTATTCTAATTAATATAACATGCATTAAAACGCCTAGACGGTTGGGAGTTTTGGAGGGAAGGAGAGGTGTTTTACCTTCTCCCCCTTTCCTAACGCTGACACAGCGTAATGGGTGTAACGCTTCAGTTATAACATGGGGGACAGTTTTACAAAAGCCTAAAATTATGAATCACTTTAAACTGAATAGTCTGAAACTACATTGTTGTTACATTTCTAAAACTCTGGAAAGTGTCCTTCTAAATTTGGCTCAAAATAAGAAAGCTTAAATAGGTAGAACACTTAAAACATACCTTAACTTGCTGATGTGCATCACTAGGTAAACTGCATTCAAGGTGAACATTTAAGAGACTGGTATTCATCGTTTCTGCCTGTGAGAAGCAGATTGTTTTGAAAGATGTTATATAAATCTGGCTTACATAGCACAATTTATAAAGGTAAAGACTGCCTCCACATATGCATGACACAGCAAGGATAGGGTTTCTTTAAAAATAAATATTCTGTACAGTATGTCAGTGATCCAACTCCAATTCGCTAGAAAGAAATTAGAAATAGCAATTATCAAGCTATATATATGTATATATATACACATTATTATTAAACATCTGTATAGCATTTGCACTAGCAATCTTTACAAACTTTGATAAGCCAACGAACAGTATTTACCAGAGCCTTTTTTGCATAATATGAAGGCTTATTTCCTTATTTTCTTTATATCTGCTTTGCTGATTCTATGTTGAAAAACAGTTGTTAAGCCAAGAATGAAACACAACACCCCCACAGTCCAATATGTAGGCTTTGTGCATAAATGGACAGACAGAAAGTACTTTCTTCACCTTTTTACTGAATGGGAAAGGAAAAAGAAAAAAAAAAAAAAGGCACTGACTGTGTCAGCTTGTAAAACTTAAATCTAATGGGGGCAACAACAGTGACAAAGCCAAGCACAGTTCAATGGAAAGTATTCACAAATCTGGACTGTGAACTTAACTGCACATACTGCTCAGCCAGTACACAGCTGTTAGTTCTAAACAATAATTTAAAAAAATCATTATAAGAGTTCTGTCACTATCAGTAACTTAATTATGACAACATTATTTTATGACTTTGACACAGATGTAAACCCACTCAGTCTCTTCTCATACGTAATAACATCTGAATACAGTGCCTCGAGGTTCAAGTTTCTGAAGGCATCAATGCAACTTTAAAGAATTTAAATGATTTGATGCTAAGAAGCAGGACTATGAGCATCAGGTATTAGAGTATCCAAAGGACAGAGAGAAGGGAGCAGGGTGCACCTGAGCATTTCATTTATACCACAGAGAACAGTTTCAGAAAAGCAGAGCCAAAAGGGAGCCAGCACATAATTCTGCAGTCTTAATTCCAGTGGATGTCATACCACAATGATCGAGGCTTCACACAAGAGGGCGATCCAACACCTGCAAAGATTGTCAGTGACACCAAAACACAGGCTCATGCCAGGATGCATCAACCCCAAGTAGCTGCTACTTTCTGCAAACTCTCTTGTCCTCATCGGTTTTGAAAGCAGGAAATCTGACTCCAAAGCATGCGTCACTTAGCAACCTCTCACCGTCAAACCTGCTAACTGGAGTTTTAACGAGGTAGTGAAACTATACCAAGAGCAACTTCTGGGGTGAGTTTTTTGGTTGAAAAAAAACCATTACTTATAACTCCCTTCTCAGTGGTCCTTGACAGAACACCATCATTTCCACGGTTCAAAAATAAGGAGGCATTTGCACTTAATGTAACTGCGGAACTGTGGCCACTTTCAGAAGAATTCCTTATTCTGCTCCAAATACCCCAGATGAATCAGGCAAAGCTCCATACAAGATTTTTATATAAATATTCTTGCATTACTGTCAGGACTCAGAGTTCAAACCATATCCTGGAGTTTACATATACTATAACTGGAAAAAAAAAACACCATGAAACAAGCCTCCTTCTTGTTCCTGAAGGCCATTTCCACTCTGTTATAACTGAAGTGGTGTTAGTAAGCTGTTCTTGTACCAGTGATTCAGCAGAGTTTCATCAGTTTTCTGCAAGCAGTTATCAGGATGGCACACTAAGAGAACTCTGCTATCCTGCTTTCAATCCCTCTCCACACCCAAAGATCACACTGGTCACATTTGCCTTTCATCTTCTTTTCCCTATCTCAAAATAGAAGTTAAGGAGTCCTCAGTTCCTCACTCACAATACTTCCCTTGTCACTGTTTCAGATGCTTTGAGCTCCTCTGGGAAGTCAGGAAAGCAGTGCCTGAGTCATCTATAACACATCCATCCCTGCAGTTCACTCTCCTGTTGACACTACCTCCACATCTGTACAGCATTTTGAACACAATGAAGTGCTGATGTGGCTGCCTGCTAAGTGCCATGCAAACATTAAACAATGCCCCAAAAAAGGCAATTGGAGTAGAGACTGTATTCAGAAGCTGGATAAACAATGATGACCTATATGAGCACCACCATCTGTCAAATCTCAGTGGTAACCACTAGCTGCTGAATGGCCATGTGAGTACACTATGAATTCAGTCTTGGATACATCTCTTCTTTTGTCTAAACTGAGGATCCAGGACCACAACCAATTATAAAACCCTTCCCAAGCTGAAACCTTGAAAACAGTAAAAGAGGATGAAATTCAACAGCAGAAAAGACAACTCTGTCATTCCTTTCCGATTAATCACAACACCTGTGTAAAAACATGAGGAAATGACAGAAGAAAATCCTGAGTACCCTTTCAGATTTTATGACAGTTCATCAGCATAAGTTCAATGCAGCATGGAAGCTCATCGCCTCATCAAAATGCAGATACAAGCCTGTCATGCACCCTTGCAGAGGTTAGTTTCACCTACAATCTCCAGCGACACATCATGCTTCCAACAGCCAGGCTCTGAAGAGGTGGGAGAAAAAAAGAAAAGAAAAAAAACCTTCACTCATATCCTTATGCACAACTCTGCGCATTCACCTCTCGTGTCCAAAAGGAGCTGTTAGAAATTGGAAAAGCTGCAGAGAACTGCGGTCAGCTTGGCTAAGAAATGGCCAGCTGTAAAAGTTTGCAAAAGCCAAGAGATCAGCGCAAACAAGGAGGTGTCAGGAAAGAAGGAAAATGAATGCTCACCCACTGGGAGAACCTCCTTATCTATTACTGCACTGGGTAGTACTTTGTTCTTTCCTGACCAAACTACTCCCATAATTTCACAGATAGGCCCAGACCCTGCACATTCTGTGGGGTTTATAGCCCATCCTTTCTTCTGCAGATTGGTGGTCTGCTGCATGACCTTCTACCTCCAGGGAGTCAGACATCAACATGAGATCATTGATATAGTGGTAACAAATTAACATTACTAGGTCTTCACCAGTCTGCCAGGTCATGTGCCACCAGGTTATGACAGCATGTTCGTGAATGTACATACCCCTGTACCTGGACCTGAAAAGTTCAGTGCGTGTCTGCCCACGTAAACACAAGTTGGTCCTGCGATTCTTCACCAACTGAAATACTGAAAAATGCATTTGCCAAGTCTAGGACACAATGGTAGGTTTTTATTTCCCTGCTGAATGTGTCCATATGGAAGCAACATTGGGTGAAGCTGCGTGAATAGGCAGCGTGACCTTATTTAACTCTCTATAGTCAACTGCTATTCTCCATGTGCCATCTGACTTCCGCACTGACTATATGGGGGAATTACACAGGCTATGTGCAGGTCTTAAGATTCCAGACTTTTCTAACTTCTGCACAGTCCTGGATATTTCATCTTGCTCCCCTGGGAGTCTACACTGCTTCACACTAGTAATCCAGTGCAGTTCCAGCAGGTGAATAGGCTCATGCTTCGCACGGCCTCTCAATATCACCTGCACTGCCCAGACAGTAATGCATCTTTGCTGGAGTTTGAACTCTCCTGTGATTATCTGGAGAGCCAAACCCTATAAAATGCCTATGCCCAAGATGTACTCTGGGACCGGGATGAGAGATGCCCAACCCCCAATTTCAACCACGTCTCGGTGACAGGAACGGTGTGTGTCCCAAAACCACCAATCATCGCTTGGCCCCCTTTAAACTTGGTAGGATTCCCATAAATAATGGATGTTTCTGTGCCCGTGTCAACCAATGCCATGACTCACTGTATATCCTTTCAAGACAAAAAAATCATTAGTAACTAGTTACAGAGGAACTGACATCCTCCGTCACAGCATGAACTGCACGATTGCCAAGTCTTTTTCCTCAGGTGGCTCAGGCATCGTAGCTTCCACAGGTGACTCAGGCTTTCTCTTTCTATTAGGGACTAAGTCTTCCAGATTCCAGGTTTGCGCTGGTACCCTTTCAATTATTTGTAGCCCTGCTCTTTTGGGGGTATTTTGAAATATCTGATTGTCCCTAGGTTGTTTTAACAATTGGAAGAAGACGTGACTGGACTGACAGTCAATTTTAGTAAAGGTTACCCCAGCCCATATGAGATCCTTAAACATTTGTTTTCAGGACACCCATATGGAGCCTGATTGGGGTGTCTGTGTGGCAGCTCTCCTGGTTCTATTAACTGCAAACACCTTGGCATCTTCCATTTCAGATATTATGCCATTCTGTCTCCCCCAAATCTGCAACCAGCTGGGCAGCCTGCTGGACAATGGCCTCCAAGGCCACCAGGGGGTTCAATACCAGTGTGCCACAGTACTGGGAGGGTGCCTGCTGTAAAATCAGGGCCCTTGTTCATGCTGAAAACTTTATTAACATAATCTGGGCTTTCAAAAGAGTCCTCATATATTGCTTCCTTCATCCCTATTTCACGGATGTATATTTGGAGGTCCTTCATGGAGGACCATGGACCTGTATGTACCAGAATGTCAGCTTCATTTGGCCAGGTAACATGGCACGCCACCATCAACCAGTCTACTAAGGAACAGTTTTCTTCATTATGTTGTACAGTGGCATACAAACTTTGTTGGAGGGCAGAGTGTGAGGTTATAGATGCGACTTTGGAGATTTCTGGTCCATTGACCACAATGCTATTTGCCCCTGTACGGGAACTGTTGAATCACGGCCTGAACCACCGATTGATCACCTCAGGCAAGCACTGAGTCAGCCGCAGGGGCACAAGTGAGTGTGAGTGTGTCTGGCTCCACCTCTCCCAAGACCCCATTTAAGGGCTGACCACCAGCAGGGAAGGATCTCTTGTTGGAGATCCCTCCCTAGTGGAGTTATCAGTGAGCCTCAACCATCATAAAGGTGAGCCACTCTCTTTTTACTGTTTGTTTGTATACCATCTACTTAGGCCTACCAAAAATATACCATCTTTCGCTCTATTTTCTTTGAGTGCTATTCTTGGGGGTTATTTGCCCTACAGCCCCCATATTCCACAGCCAAAGCAACCACAAGCGTACACTCTCTCTAGGTTTTTGCAAGAATCTTTGGACTAAGTCCATTAATTAGGAAGATGTAAAAGGGTGGGTTGTAACATGATGATGTGTTTGGACAGGGAGCCATTGATCAGGGGGCACCCTTACAGGTCCATCTTAGACTTCTTGTTTTTTTGGGCTTTTTTGTGTGTGACTATTGGACAAATTTCAAAAGGATTCCCCTCACATGGGGCTTCAAGATTGGATCTTGAGATCTTTTCTTTTGAAGTACCCAGATCAAAAGATTCAGAGACCTGGGTATTCTCCACAGCAATATTTCAAATCTAATCTATTTCATAGGGATGGCCAAACTTGTTTTTTCCTGTCAATACATTAATTTGTTTTTCTAATCTCTCAATGCAATCGTGTAATAATTGATTTTCATTCTCAAGGGTGTTATTTGAGAGTTCCACTTGATTTAATGTGTTTAATAATGGCCACACCAGAGTGGACACAGCCAGCTATCTCTCTTTGTAATGAGAATATCTTTATCCAATCCATGGAAATATTCTGCCATGTAGGATGGGGACTGAAGTAATCTCCCACTATCCCACAAGGGGCCCTATTTTTCAATTACAGTTCCAAGTTTGTAATAGAGCAATCCCAGAAATCCCAGGATATGCCCTGGCAAAGTTTTATCCAGAGGGGTTATGTTTTCCCCCTTGTCCCATCTAAAGATATTCCATAGGAAAGCCATGATGCTCACACCTGGCTTGCTTGCCAAATGTTAAGCTTCTAAAAGCAAAGAGACCAGTGCAAACGAGGAGGTGTTAGGAAAGAAGGAAAATGAATGCTCACCCATCTTCAAAGATCTAGACTCAAAGGGAAGGAACTCCAAAAAAGAAGGATCTCTAACAAGAGATCCTTCCTCAGAGGTGGTCAGCCTTTATATGAGGTCTAAGAGTCCTCTTCCAGTCACGCAGGTGAATCACCTTCACCTGTGCTCCCAGGGCTGACCAGATCTTTCCCCTTCAGGTGCTCATTCAGTTGCTCAGGCTGTGATTCAGCAGTTCCCATACACCAGCCCACCACAGGGAAGGATGACACAGAGCACAGACTGCACAGCTTGGCAAAGGGAAAGCTGAAACATGTGACACTGCTTTAAAAAAAAAAAAAAAAAAGAAAAAGAAAAAACATTTGGGTTTAAGTGCCAGAAGCAGGAGGAGTTATCTAAACTAAATGCAAATCATAAAGAAATACAAACTGTAATCAAACTGGAAGTCAGATGTAGGTTTCAGCCAATAGACAAGTGAGGATAGGTGTAGATAGGAAACAAGAGACAACAGTACAGCCCTCACTGAGCCTTCTCATAGGTTTCCAAGCAGTATCAGTAGACTTAATAGGCAAGGATATCATTAGCATATCCAAATGAAGTTTATGCTATCCTGAACTTACACTGGCAGTGTATTTTACTCAGATAAAAACAAACAGAAGTAAGCAAACATGCAGTTCTATAAGTATGACTGGTTGGTCTTAATTTGTTGGGTTTTTTTTCTACTCAAATCTCCATGGTTTAGTATTCATGTATCCTTAAGTTTGCATGTCCATGTTCACTCAAACCTCACAGACCTCTTCCCCACACAGCTTCTAAGCCTAAAAAGATGAGCTGCACAAAAAAGAATCATACCAGCTTTTATGGGATCCAGATCTGACTGTCTGTAAGGCAAACTGGAAAAGGTACTTCTGGAGCAGACAGCTATCTGTACAGAAATCTTTTCCCTGCATGGGACCCAAACTCAAGTCACAATTTTCTTCTCAGCATTTAGCTCTTGCCTACCACCTTCAACAGAGGAGAGACCTGTGCCACTGCTGCAGCATTTCTCTTCAGATTAACAACTTTCAATGAACTGAAGAATAATTCCCCAATCATAGCCAGGCAGGAAAATCATACCCAGAGCTAGGAGAACCAAGTCAATGCTCCCTTGAATCTTGTGTACTGAGACAAGATTGGTGCCAGGTGGTACCATTCTGTGCTGCCAAGTATGATCTCAAGCTTGTTCTCTAGAGAAATAAAGCAGAGGAAAATGTTCCTCATTGTTACAGTACTGCAGATGTCAAATGCTTGCCCAAAACTTTTCTACTCAGGTATGTGACAGGAAGGGGGGGGGCACGAAAAAAAAGGGAGATACGAGGTGAGAATTTTTCTATGGAAAAATAATCAAAAGGTACTGTGAAGGCAATCAAAACAGATTATATTTAGATACAAGATTATATTCTGTGATGTGCTAAAATATTCAAAATATTTCTTTTTGGACAAAAAGAAATCCATACACAATACAAAAGTTCTTATTCATAAAAAGAAAAAAAAAAAAACTTGAAAATCAGAATTGTCAAATTTTCCAGTTAGTTACTCAACTGAATTGTATATAGAATTCTATGGCTCTGTGTAGGCTAGAGGACTACAAAAATGGAATCACAAAATCATTAAGGTTGGAAAAGACCTGTAAGATGATCTAACACAATTGTCCACCTGCAGGTTCACCTAAATCTCAGCAATTGTTAAAAGCTTCTCTTCCAATTTTAAGTAGTCATGCTTCCTAAATCTATCTTGCTGTATTTCTCACAGTTCCCTGTTCCAGCCAAGCTGAGGGCACTGAAGCTGATGCCTTCAGCAGTAACAGGAGGGGATATGCCAGCTGGAATCTTGTTCTCATCAGAACACAACATGCTATGATTTCTAACTGAACGATTAAAATATGCATGTCACAGCCATGAAGCAGCCTGGGGAATGGGTCTGAAGTAAAACTGGAAAGTTTAAAAAAAAATAAAAATTGCTCAGCCTCTCCCTCCCTAACCCTCTAATAACACAGTGAATTAAAAAAAAAAAATTAATTCTCTTTGGTTTAGAGCAGGGTGACACAAGTAGTTTTGTCAGCACAACTGAGAGGACAACGCACCACAGACACATACAAAAGCAGAAATAGTCTAAAGGCCAAAAATGTTTCTCTCAACAAAACCAGGACACCAGCTCATTATAATACCACTTATCTATCTCATTATCTCTCTCCTGAAGTCATTAAGACTTTTTATTAACATTCCTTGTATCCCTACAACCTGAAAACAAAATTTGTTCATTCCAGGTAGGTTAATGTTTCACATCTGCTCAAAATGTACTACCATACCAGTGTTTGTGAAGTCTGGATGCTCTGAATGTGTGGAAGTACTAAGTAGGCATTTGCTAGCGGTATTCTAGGCTCTTCTGGAGAAGACGTCAGAGTTCCCACTCCAAAAACCTGTTGTTAAAATGAGTCAATACACCAACGTTCATTATTTCAGTTATCGTAGTAATACACAGAACTATTTTGCTACTATGAACCTCAAGAAATATTACATTATTTTAAAAGATAACATATATAATGTTAAAGATTCTACTGTGCGAAGTTATTATGCACACAAGGGGCACAGTAGTGTCTTCATTTACTTTCTTCCAAAAGAAAAATGCTCATCTGCAGAGCACTGCAGTATCTCAAAAAGAGAGCAGTTACACATCCTGCTTTTCAAGCCATTACAATACAAACACCTGAAATCCAGCAATAATCTGTATTGTAAACATGTTGGCTAAGCTAGTTATCAGACATTTCCAACATTTTAACTTTTTTTTTTTAGCCATGAGTGAATGGAGGCATCATAATTTTCTTCATAAATGTTGAAGTGGAACTACTTTTCAAAACTGCATACAAAATTTACACATCATGGGAGTCACTGTCAAAAACAGAGAGGGCAAACAACATTCAGTTTTATGGTCCCCCCTGGGCCATGTGGAAACTTCTGTAGAACTCCCATTCTGAATTCAATGGATTTGTCTTCAGAACTGAGTAAAACACTGATTGATCATTTTGTTTTTAAATATCTGCAATATTCAGAACAGCATAAGATTTGCAAGTTTTACTTTATTTTTTTTTTTACTGCATTCACATTCAACTCTGTCAAGATTAGTTTCTGACAGCAAGTAGTAAGATAACCTCAGGTTGTTTTATTTTCTCTTATGAAAATTCTCTCAAGGTTTTTCACTTATTTCTATGCAAATAAATTTTCTTTAAATTAAAAAAACACACGTATTTTTAATTAAAAGGACACTACAGTGTTCACTGAAGACCTGTGTCAGCAATGGATAGAAACATCACATCAAAAGAAATATTTTTGGTGTGTTTCCTTTTTTATGGAGACATTTACAAAGTACATTTGACTATGATGTTAATTTTTCTCTGTTTGGGCAATTTTTTCATGCATACTTCCTGCACAAATGTTAGCAACGTCAAATGTATTTCAAAGCTTTCAGACTCTCAAGAGTGCAGTAGCTGCATATAACCACTTCAGTTAGATCCAATTTTGAAGTTCTTAATGCAAACTGAAACCATGGACAGTTACTTCCTCTGTTACAGATGGCTAGTGAAATAGTCTACAAATAACAGCATGCTACCAATTTTAGCGGCAGTTCAACAGAAGAAACTGATTTTCTGGTGACACTGACAACTGCTTCCCTGCAACTTGTTCACAAAAGGCCATGGCTGATCTGGCCAGGTAACAAAAAGGGATCAGGAGTTAACACAAAGAGAGGATAGATGCAAAAAGGAAAAGAGGTATCACTCTATAATGCAAAGTTCCACAACATCTGGGATCACCTCTAGTATGGGCTAGCCAATGGCAATATCCATATTCCAAAACCATATTTCAGTGAACTTCTCTGTTTCCTTAAGGAAGCTTTGCTTTCCAAGTTCACTATGAGAATGGAATAACTGAATGGTTAATTAAAGTCAGCACTGTTTCTAACTCATTGGATTCAAATGTAGATTTTTTAATTTACAAATTAATGAAAGTAAAAAATTTGGAATGTATAATATCCCTTGTAAAAATGTTAACACCTAGCAACTTAATACTTGTTCTCTTCTCTAATTAATCAGACAGACTCCGTTTAAAACTCAATACTTCTGATACTATTCTTTCACTTTGTGCTGCATCCCCAGCACGTTTACATAAAATCCTGTGATTATATGACCACCTGATGCATTTCTTAAACGTCATGGTAGTTTTTTTCCCCATGACAAATACATTCCAGAACAGTTCATTCAGGACTGCAATATTATACAGAGCCCAGCAACAGTGACAGGACCATAATGTTCCAAGTATGCACAAAAAAATACAAATATTCCAGAGGAAGCCCCACCAGTGGCAGTGATTTTAAATGCATGCTGGTACGAGGAATCATGAGATCAGCAAGATCTGGTAAAAGGGATGAAATGTAAACACTACTCGACTTTTATCAGGAATTCAAAAAACATTTAAAGTTTTTGGTTTAGTTGTTTGGTTTTTTTTTACATTCAAAATGTATAAATACAACTTTAAAAACACAGATTCAAAACTCAAATGAAAAATACACTGAAGTTACCTGATATGAAAGTACTCCATGAGATGAGGTATTTATAAATAAAAAGCTTTCAATATTCCCTTCTTCTGTTGGTAGAAAAAGCACTCTGAATGAAATTTTTCCCATAGCTGGAATCACCTACAGAGACCACAAAGAAGGCTGCTTGCTCAGAGCAGTTAATTGGAACAACCACCACTTGCCCACAGACATTTCCACACACACAGCTGTATGTGTAGGTCCCACCAGCAGAATCTCAGCACTAAAGTTTCACCTGCCCATATCTCTCAGCTCTACCAATAGAACAAATAAACACCCACGTACTTATGGATGACTGAATAATGCTGCAAATAACAGGAATGAGATCTGAAGTAAATTTAACACTGAACAGTTATTTTCTTTCTGAATTACTGTAAAACACATTTTCTATCGTAGGTTTTGGATGTCTTCTCCCTCACCACTAAAAATGAGCAGAAAAGTACTAACAAAACCAGAATAAAGTTGGAGGTCCTACAAAAAAAAAAAAAAGGCACAAAAAAAAACACAAACAACCACAGAATGAAATGTTTAGGCCAAAGGAAGCATGAAGGCTTGGCACTTGGCCATTACATAGTTTCCAACTGTACATCAACACTTACCCGGCTATGTACAGGAGACACGTGAAACTGTCTAGTAGCTGTAAACACTGAATTCACTACAACTTCTCTATCGCTACTAGGGTTGTAGGCATGCAGCATTTTAGCTCTTGGCAGCCCCAGTAATCTAAAGGGGGAAAAAAGAGAAGGTAGTTATTCACATTAAGTTTAGGCAATGCACAAAAGGCATCCAAACAAATCACACTGAAACATGTCAATATGAAACTATTTCCTAGTTGCAACTATTCTTTGGAAACAAGCAAATCCCATCCTCTAACATGCAAAGACCAATAGCTAACACTAGGATGCAACAGGTGCACACAGCCAAAGCTCATCATCAACTCAAAATACAGTTTTTTGGGGGAAAAAAATTAACCTAACCTTTAATAAACACAAAGCTTTCATCAGAAAAAAAAGTACAAGTAACCAGTCATCTTCTGTCAGCTAAGATAACAGCTTCTTAAGGCTAGTGTGTGTTAATACATCCTAAAAACAGCTTACACACATACATGTGTGCATTCTCTGGAAAATTCCTTTAACTCACAAGGGGATCTTGCTTTTTCGTTTGTTTACTGATGGAATACCAAGTTATTTAAGAAACTTTCAAAAACTTCTATTAAAAGGGAGCTAAAAAACCTTCCTATTTTCCACCAGGAAGTTCTGCCTGAGATTTTCTGGACTGTATTTTTGAAAGTTGAAGGAAGTAACAAGCTTCCCCGCCTCTAGAAAGAGAACTTAGCAAGAAATGAACAAGAGACTGAGGAAGCAATTGGAAACGTCTGCAGGGTCACCCAAGAAAGATGTTCTGTATCTAACCACGTGTTAGATAACTGCATGTGTTATGGCTCCCTGTTCCCTTTTCCTCCTTTTACCCACGTTGATTTTTATTTCAGAAGTATAGCAAAGTGCAAAACATGATTCCAACGCCATGGCAATTACTTACTATTCCTTTTTTTTTTTTCTCCCCCCCAAAGGGTGGAATCTTGGCTGATGGCCTCAACTTAACTGCAGCCCAGGAGAGCTGTTCCTCCCCACTTAATGGAAATAACAATAATAGAAGATACTCACTGCATTCCAAAATGCAGAACTGAAGGGTGAAAATGTAAGGCCTTCCCATTTGGAGGCATCTTCGCTGAGAAGCTGAAAAAAGGAGACAAGAAGCCATAAGAACTATTTAGAGGACAGGACACTACCCATAGCAGAGAAAAGATACATTACAGGCTGTGCTAAACACTATTTCCAATCCCTTTCATACATTCCTGTCTCTGACATGAGAGCACCCTTTTAAGAAGGTAAAACACAAGCTGGAATGTCCGTGCTAATAAAAGCTGTGCGTGATAACCATTTCATTCCAGAGGCACTGCTGGCTCAAACAGCCTCCTTTTCTTGCACGTATTTCCTCTGTCATGCTGAGACACCTGTTTTTGAGCCTCTGCAGGGGACTATAGAGGAGAATCCACTTCGAAGAGTCCTAAGGAATGAAAATTGTGTCAGGATGGAGCAGACCCTTGGTTTAATCTGTTTGACATTTAGACGAGCACTTGTACTATCAGAGCCAAGATGTGCATGTAGAAAAGCAAACAGCAGTCTGTGAAAATCTGATATCAAAAGTCTAGCACCTTTTCACCATATTTCAATACAAACTGATACTTTGTAATGCAGACAGAAATCCCAGCACATCTTCACCACTTTCTAGATTAAAATGATCACAAGCCCAGCCCAGCTCATTGCAGCCACCTACCCAGTGGAATGCTATTAAAAACTTCCAGTCTCCAAGGTCCAGAGCCAGAGCCAGCTTTGTCATTACTGGGTGAGATGAGCGAAAAGGGCTGTGGTTCCATTAGCCATCCAGGTGTTTTGCATAACAGGCAGAAGTAGAGTTAACTGGTCCCCAGTTTAAAAATGCAGTTCTGTAACATTACACCTTTTATTTACTAAAGTACCCACATAATTCTGCTACTGTATTCCAAACCAATAGAGCCACCATACCTTTATTTTTTATTTTATTACCTGTCAGGAAAAAAATCACGTTTACTACTATGAAAACCCACAACTTTTATGATGGCTCTACTAAGAGGGAGCAGACTCCTTTGCTGTCATACACGTAAGAATGTGATATATCCAGGTGGCAATTTTGGGGAGTTGCTGGAAAATAACAAAGGACCACATGATGCAGAACCCCAAAGCCCAGGTGAAAGGTCAAGTCTACTTCCAGTCACCCTGTACATGTCCCAGCCAGTGCCTACACCATGCCCAGAGATACCACAGCACCCCAACACCTTCCACCCTCCCCCAGAAATCAGCTTCAGGGGCATGCCCAGCACAAAAGTCAGAGCACTTTTGTTGTGAGTCGACAAATCAAAATGGCTTCTACAGCAAAAGCCCTAAACATATAGGGAAAAACTATTTATCTAGGGTCCTTCAATTTTCACTGTTAATATCTGTGGAGGACTGGCTTAGGGAAAGAGGTCGTGTGTGCTTATCTTCAGAGCACTGCAAACAAAACAGCACGTTTGGATCACTGGATTCGAGAAGTGGTACACCGTTGACCAGGCAACGATGAGGGAGTAAGTTTGTGGTAGAACCAGATGGCCCTCGTATGTGCGGGAAGAAAGCAACTAATTGGACACTGCTTATCTTGCAAGGATAGAGCAAGAACCACTGCTTAGCAATTATTCTAAAAATAGCATGTGTTCAGGGGTATAAAAGTATGTAACCTGCACAATAAAGTTGGCTCAGCTGCATAATCATATTGATGTCTCTCTGAGTCCTTGCATCGGCATCTTAAGAAGATCGTTCTGACATGGCCGTGGTTCATCCTCCTGGGGTCACCGCAACAAATATCCACAAACATATACAACAAAATAAAGGTTAAGCCACATGGTACATGTATTACAGTACCACCTTGAACCCCATCACTAATTCTTACGTTTCTAGCATCTGGTTCATCCTTGTGGGGCCACCGCAACATCTGACACCCGAACAGGGACCCTGAAGCCACTGCCAAGTTTGGGATGTGAGGAAGGTGACCGGTGCTTCACAGATGGTTGGCTCCGCAGCGTTCAAGACGTAAGTGTTGCGGTAGCTGGAAGCGGGGTCGCGACCTGCCCTCTGTGCCACCATGAGTGGAAAGCTGCGGAGAAACTGCTTCTAAGTATTCTCCCTAAGAGAGGCAAGCAAGTATCTCCAATAGGGCATTCTGGAGCTGGAAAAACGTGCCTGAAAAAAATGGACATTCAGCAGAGGTTGCACTGATATTCAGTGTCTCTGAATGGTGTGAGATTGGAGACTGTATGTGGGACGCAGTTATAGAAGAGAAAAAGGAAGGAAAACAATTAAAACTGCTAGGTCCAACCTGGCGGGCCATTATCAATAGTTTGAAGCAGATGCAAGCAGTATGTCAGGTTGTGACAGCAGCTGTTAAAGCTTTATTTATGCCTTCTGCCTCGACATCGTCCCCAGCGACCACAGTAAACTTGCTAGACTTTCCATCACCATGTGTAGGGCACACTGTTTGTCCAACAGCAGCCCAAGTAAAAGCAGCATTGGAATCCTGTTCCAGAAAGAGCAGAGTGGGGTCTTGGCCTGGTGAAATGATTAGTACTGAACAAGTAGAGGCAGCAATCCAACCATTGTTTAGTTTACTCTCTAAGAGAGGTGTATCCAGTAGCATTGAGAAGCTGTGGGACTGTGGCACCGCCCGACTGAACTTCAGAGAGGTGGTTTCGTGAGCGCCAGCACCATTCTGCAGGACAGAAGGTGCGCAGTCGGGAACTGTGGGGAGTGCCCTAATGAAGGAGCAACAAGTACATCTTGAAGCTTTACGGACAGCTTTAAAGTTTCAGAATCTGTCTGTATCTAGCTCAGCATTAGCTACTTCTCTTAAATGGATAAGTAAAAATATCCCCGAGTTTCTGATAACTGGGTTTTCTCTTGATGAAGAGCTTTGTGGCAAAACTGGCACAGCACACTGGGAGGCTGCTACTAAAGACAAATCGGCCGCCGAACTTTTCCCCGTGGCGCCAAATTTCGGAAGCGCTCGAACTAACTCGACAAGGAAGGGCAAGTTCTTCCGACTGTTCCCCGTGGCTCCCCCCCTCCACTCCCGCCGACGCCGCTCGGCACGGGAAGCAGCTCCTGCCGGGACTCGAACCGCGGTAACTACCTCACCCCCGCCCGGGGAGCGGGGAACTCAATACCCCCGGCAGCACCCCGGCCTCCTTCTCCGCCCCCAGCCCCGCGCCGTGGTCGCTCATCCCCCCCCCCCCCCCCCCCCGCAAGCCTCGCCGGTGCCGCCCTCCCGCCCTCTGTTCCGCCCCGTCGCTCGTCGTGCCGCTCCCGCCCTCCGCTCCGCCCCCAACGGTCGCCGCGCCCCTGCCGCCCTCCGCCCCGGCTACGTCGTCTGCGTGTAACTTGGTTACAGATGAGCACGAACCAGAGGATGTTTCGGATCCTGGTTTAGTAGATCCGGAAGACAAACCTAACTTTTTCCCTCCTGATGATAACTTGAAGGGGACGGGAGACAGAAATGTTGTTGCACCCACAGTGTACTACAGTGCTTTAGGGCAGCGCAGACTGCTGTTCCAACTCGATCTAGGGATAGCTTATAAAAATGAAGTGTTACAATTGTGGGGAATCCGGTCATGTACAAAAGGACTGTAAAAAGTTTAGGCAAGCTTGTGCTGTTCCGCCTCAACCCTGTCCCCGGTGCGGGAAGGGGCTACACTCGGCGAGAGACTGCCGACCTCAATTCCCTGTTGCTGCACGGCCCTCTGATCTGTCGGGAAACGGGAAAATGAACGTGAGCCAGTACTATGACAACAAGTACGGTCCCGATTCAGCCGGCCCCTGTGTGGCCAGCTCACTGAGACCAGCTACCGCCGGCAGCGCAGGAGTGGATGCGGCCACTGCTCAGTCAGTGATGCTGACCGATACCGACGTGACTCTTATCCCAGCTGCTGTCATGGACCCCCTCGGGAACGGGAACAGTGCTCTCTTGTTAGGACGTTCTTCTGTTACATGATGGGACTCTTTCTTTTACCGGGAGTTACAGATGCTGACATTAACCAACAAAGCCTTGCTCAGACATATCATTGGACTGTTTTAACACAGCGAATGCTTAATAGTCCAACAATATGTCAATTGACTGTAGCAAATGCATTAGAACCAGTATCTCTTGTAATAATATCAAATTCCTATCAGCTGTATAGCTTGTTATGCCAATGGGACACCTTAAGAAAAGGTCCTCCCATTATCCTGGAATGGGTATTCTTATCTCATACCATTTCAGAAACCATTCTGTCCCTTACTAGAAGTGTTTTACTTTCACATGTTCCAATACCTAATGCTATTACTGTATTTACAGATGGCTCTGGCAAGACACACCGAGCAGTGGTTCTCTGGCATGCGACTGCTATGCGATGGCAACTGGATGTGAATCGAGCCGTTCAAATTTTTGCAGATCAATGATTAATATAATAACTAATTCCTTCTATGTTGCAGGTATCATTCAGCAAATTGAAGGATCTTTTCTTAAGGAAGCTGACAATCCTGTTTTGTTTGCAAGGCTCAGGCACGTTTTCCATTTCATCTCTCACCGTACTCTCCCTTATTTTATTACGCATATTTGATCACACACTATATTGCCTGGTCAGTTAACTGAGGGCAACCTTAAGGTTGATCAAGCCACAGTCGCCTTTTCTACCCCTTCAATTATTTCAGCAGGCATGACTCTCCCATCATTTTCTCCATCAGAATAGGAGAACCTTACAACAACAATTCCAACTGACAGTGGACCATGCCTATGACATTATTCTAACATGCCCAGACTGCCAGGCAATCGCCCCTCTGCCTCAAATTAGGACACATCCCCGTGGCACAGTGCCTCTTCAACTGTGGCAGGCAGATGTTACTCATGTTCCTGAATTTGTCAGTCTAAAATTTGTGCATGTAACAATAGATACTCATTCTTCATACATATTTGCCACAGCACATACAGGTGAATGCAGTCGCGACGCCCATAAAGACTGGTTATCTGCTTACACTGCTATGGGGATCCCACGTACTATAAAAACAGATAATGGACCTGCATACACTTCTAAGGCCACTCGAACATTCTCCAAGAATGGGGCATTAGACATATTACAGTCATTCCTCATTCTCCCACCGGACAAGCTATCATTGAGCATGCTCATCAAATACTGAAATCCATTCTTAATAAACAAAAAAGGGGGAATACAGGAGATACACCACAAGAAAGATTATGTAAGGCTTTGCTTGTGCTGAATTTTTTTTTTCAATCGTGATCATACAGATACACCTCAAATAGACTGTCATTTTGGGGCCTCACCAGTGCTCAAGGAATGGTTAATGGTTAACATTCAGAATATGGCCACAGGGCATTGGGAATGTCCCTTACCAGTGATAACTTTGGGTCGTGAATATCCATGCGTTTCCCCAGGCATTAGCCCTATATGGATTCCAGCATGATACATTCGACCTCATCTCAAGGCAGAAAATAGCATCCAGCCCTCATAATAACTGTGACTGTGTATTTCTTTCTTATTGTTTTGTAAATCGTTGTATTTGTTAATAACTTTTGTATGCTATAGTGAGTGATGAGAAACAGATGGATTACCCACTGGATGTTATCTCAGTAATAACACTGGTCATGGTATGACAAAAATGGGTGATTTTTCTGTTACCAATGTCACCTTAAGAATTAGAATTATTAGGTATTATTTAGGTTGTTGTGTGTTTTTTCTATTTTTAGTGGTAGATTAAATACAAAAATGAACAGGATTTGATGTTTCCACTGTTGGAATCCATGGAAATAACCTTTTTAGTTTAGTTCTATCCTTTCATCAGTGGTTATTATGATGTTATTAGCCTATCAATTAGCCTTTTCTTAGTTTGTCAAGACAAAACCTGGAAAGGAATCCCAGACAAAAGAATGACCCTGTACTACAGAATGATTCACTCTCTTTCATCCACTAATCAGAATTTTAAAAATATGGCTACCCGAGACAAAGGCTCACGCTATCTTACTTCAATTCAACATATGATTTTAATAGAGAATGCTTGAATATTGCCCAGCAGATATTTAAGTTCACTGATTTTTTCAATTAGCACCTATATCAGGGACTTAAAGGCCCCTGACAGAAGAATGATCTTGGGAAGGAACAAAGTATTCTGATAGTTTTAAGGCAACTGATATTTATGACTACAAGTATTTTTTAAAGAGAGCTGACCTTAGTAGTTTAATCTGTTTTGCAAGCAGGTGTTCCACTTGGGCTCTGTATCACGCACTGGCCATGCGGATGCAGTGTACAAATGGAAAAAACTCTGCAGACCCTGAGAAGAGTAAAAGCAGGAGAGAATCTGCGATGGGTGAGAGGAAAAGTGCACCTTGAAGCAGGGGACGCCCTGCTGGCACTGCCTATCGCATCCACCACCAGCATGTTCCTTCTGTCTCTCCTCTCTGTTGACTTGCCATTTCTCAAGGGTCAATAGCTAATAATGAAGGTGCTTAGGATGTTTCTGCTTCGTGCTCACACTTATCTAAAATGGATGTCTGTGTGTGCGTGAGTGTATGTTGACTAAAACACTAACCCTCTGTGTTGTTCTGAATGTATAGTTTGTTTGCCTCTGCTCCTGAGAAATCATGTCTCTCAGATCCAAACATACCCTGAAACAGCACCGCTCAAGCTTTAGCCACACTCACCAAGTTAGGATGTTAGCTGGCAAAGGAAAGCAATACCACTAGTGATGCTCCAGAAGGCTTGCCCACTGATGTTGATTCTATCTGACAGGCAACTTTACAAAGTTGTGCCACCGCTGATCTTCCATTATTAACTAAAGGTATGACTGTGAGGATTTTAAAGGCACGTGTTATGTGAATCTTAGGGAACATTAAAAAAATCACTGTATTAGAGTATATAAAAATTGAAGGTTCTTCCTAAACAGTTACTGATTCACAGAGAATGAGACCCTCAGAGACTCTTTTAGGTTGCAGGAACTTAAGCCGTGGGTGAAACACGTTTGTTCTTTTGTTAATAAGTTTAATAGTATTTCTTGTCATTATGATATGATTGCCTTGCATCTTTTCTTACATTCAGCGTGTTAACTATTGAAGCCTTGACTAAGTTGTGATAACCTAAATGAACCTTTCAATGCTGTTATAAAGCATTACACAAAATGAAGAAAGCTGTAAATCAGGTGGTCAGGATGCTGTGTACAAGGTGTGATTATGTTATTAATGCAATTTGTGTTATGATTTTGTAGTAAATTAATACTTGTCATTGTAAAACGCTTACTGTCCAAACTATCTTCTGCTGTTCTGTTAGAGCAAAAAGAAAAAGGGGGAATGGTGGAGGGCTGGCTTAGGGAAGGAGGTCGTGTGTGCTTATCTTCAGAGCACTGCAAACAAAACAGCACGTTTGGATCACTGGATTCGAGAAGTGGTACACCGTTGACCAGGCAACGATGAGGGAGTAAGTTTGTGGTAGAACCAGATGGCCCTCGTATGTGCGGGAAGAAAGCAACTAATTGGACACTGCTTATCTTGCAAGGATAGAGCAAGAACCACTGCTTAGCAATTATTCTAAAAATAGCATGTGTTCAGGGGTATAAAAGTATGTAACCTGCACAATAAAGTTGGCTCAGCTGCATAATCATATTGATGTCTCTCTGAGTCCTTGCATCGGCATCTTAAGAAGATCGTTCTGACATGGCCGTGGTTCATCCTCCTGGGGTCACCGCAACAAATATCCACAAACATATACAACAAAATAAAGGTTAAGCCACATGGTACATGTATTACAGTACCACCTTGAACCCCATCACTAATTCTTACGTTTCTAGCATCCCATGGCTACTGCTGTCCTATCCCTTCCCACATAAAATGGTTCCAGGAAGAAGGGCAAGAAGACAAGTGTTCTCTAGAACGTACTAATGTGTCTCCTAGGAAACTCTGGCAGCACCAGCTCTCCTCAATTCCCAACTCTTTAGTAGGCACCCAGTACAGTTGAGACGCGGTAGGCTGTGTGCCATTGAGCTAGGGACATCCCATAAGCACTAGTTTGTAAAATCCACTGAATAGCTGTTCAGGTAGCAGTCACAGCCACCTTTCCTGATTCGAGAACAAGAGAAGCCCTGTGACAGCAGCACACCAAGGCTGACACCCCATTTGTTCTGGAGAAGGCAGCCTGGACCTATGAGGGCTGAACTTAAGCCTCATGGAAGCTTGGGAGCACTCTGGGCCCAGACTTACTACAGCACACCTTGGTGGCACAGAGCTGCTGAGCACCTCTGCCCATGGCACCCTGGCAGCCTTGGGGATAGGAAGGGAGTTGCTTCTGCCCTGCACCCGGTGAGGGCTGCTGGCCCCAAAAGCAGAGCTGCCACATTCCTCCAGCTGCTCATGGCCCTGCCCAGCAGGCAGCTCCCAGTGCCTGCAGCACTTATCAGCACCCAGGAAGCAGTGCCAGGAAATAACAGCAGAGCCATGCTCACTGAACAGCACAACCTATGCAAGGAAAAACCTACTGCTTTTGCAGGTTTTATTTTCTTTTGAAAGACACTGGTTTGGAATAGGGGAAAAGGGCAGGGGGCCATTCTGCCCATCACCCCAAAACCCTCTGCTAAAAAGATAAAGCAGCAGGTCCACCACCAACAAAAGCTTAACTCTCCATTATCCCATCTCTCCAAGTCAGCTGGAGGCTGTCAGGACAACCTTATGCACCAAACCCAATCAAGAGACCTCCTCCCCACCACCATCCAGATCTCAGCAGTGCATTATGACACAGAAGAACGTTTCAGAGACAACCTATTAAGATGCTTAAAAGACGCAAAACAACCTCATCTCACAAATGGATTCACCTCAAATTATGCCAAAAAAACCTCTGCTGGCTGCAGACTGTATGCCCAAAAAAGCACATAGGACGTTTCACAAGAAAGTTACAGGCCTGGGAAAGACCCTCAGATAACAGCCTAACAATGGAAGTCTGGAAACAATGCAAGTGGAGACACTGGATTTCCGCCTCCTCCACTGCTCTTCCATCAGCATTCTGCCTAGCAAAGCCAAGCTCCAATCCTGTTCCATTTCTTAGGCTGACTGACTGAGCACCATCTTCCAAATTCTAAAATGTCAGGGGACAAGAAGTCTGACCTGAAGGGAAACAGGAGAAAAAATGGAATAAGGGAAAGGAACTCCTGGCAGCCACCTGCACACTGACTGTTTCACAAGATCATATGTTCAACGAATGTGGGCTTCAGGATAGAAAAACACGTACGTACTGTAAAGGAAAGTACAGTTCTTACATGTAAACTGAAATGGAGAAATGAAACTTAAGAAAAAAACATTTACTGAACAATTTTAGATTCATCCCCCAGATTACAACTGCTAAACAAAAAGCAGACTGAGAGGAGATGGACACATTAACAGAACCCAGATACTTTCAACAGTGCTGACTACCACTAACGCAAAGACAAGAGTTTTGATGAATTGATTTATTAATTAAGGATAAATTAACACATATGGAAACAAATCCCAGCAGCAGCTGAACTAAGTCTTCTGCAGACCTGGAGCAAAGCTTTGTTTGTTAGGTCACCTAGTCACAGAATCACAGAATTGCAGGGGTTCAAGGGGACCTCAAGAGATCATCTAGTCCAACTCCCCCCCCACCAAACCAGGCTCCGTAGACCAGACTGCCCAGGTAGGCATCCAGATGAGTCTTGAATATTCATCTCCACAGAAGAAGACTCCTCAGCCTGTCCGGGCAACCTGTTCAGCGCTGTCCCCCATTCCATAAAGGAGTTCTGTATATTAATATAGAACTTCCTGTTCAAGTTCTAGGTCACTGCTCCCTGTCCTATAGCTATGCACCACTGAGAAGAGCATGGCCTCATCCATTTTCCTCACACATTCTCTTAGATATTAATAAACATTCATCAGATCCCCCCCTTCAGACTTCTCCTCCCAGCTGTACAAACTCCAGTAAACCAACACCCCACAGCCCATGGGTGATTTATTAAAAAATAAAAAAACAAAGCCTAGCAGATACAAGAATAAAAGTAAGAGATTTAAGCACTGAAAACCTAGAAGGCAAAAAGCCTCCGCTGTTCTTAACTCTGCATTGTTTAAGGAAGAGGGGAAGAACTGACTCACTGCCTCTGCACACTTGGGGATGAGTGATACATCACCAGAATTCTTTCACAGGCTTTGTGAGAGCACAGCACAGCCTGTGGGAGAAGAGTGCTGCTCCACAGACAGCAGGGAGCACATCCCTGTAGGGATGCCAGACATGACATCCCACCATAAAACCACCCTGCCTGCGTGCCTGCTATCTTGCATCATTTGTCTAAAAATAGGCAGGGGGAGCTGATCCAAAATAAACCAGTGGAATGGAGAAGACAATTTCTCTCCAAAACCAAAGTCCGTGATTTATGCCTGAAGTCATGACTCCAGGGGTCAGTCAGCTCAAGCAAACATTTTTTATTTTTCCCAGAAAGCCCAGTGGAGCCAGACCTCCATGATTCCAGGACCAGTCACAGCTCTTCTAGGCAACCTTTGCTCACCTCAGCACCCACAGCCCCTTCCCATACAACTCTCCAAGAAGGTTTATATAAGATTTTTGCAGAATAGCCACCTAACCCTGCAGTGCTTTATTTTCACCTGTTACAAAACCATAATTGCAACAAAACTGTAATGGTCACGAAAGCGTTCACAACAGCATGTAAGTATAAGAACACTTGTTTTTTTTTTCTCCTTACACCCAAACAAACCCCTTGAAAAACATCCAAAGAAGATAAATGCAGAGCATGATAAAAATCAGCAAAGGACCCACAAAGACCCTCAGGAGAGAACAGGTAGATGTGAGATGCTATAAAGGCTATCAGTTAAAAGAAAACACTTTCTTCTGCATATGTCTGCATGATTTATACTTGCGTAGCAGCAGCACAATAAAGCATGTTTAACAACAGAAAGTGATTATTCTCTCCCATAAATCAGTAATCAATTTCTGAAACAACTGAAATCTGTACTACATTAAGAAATGAGTTTGCAATGACTTGGGTTCATCTGAAACTGCTTTCTGAAACCTCTTCTTTCAAAATCCCTCAGCCACACAGATTTTGAGCAACAATCAAAGCTCCCTAGAGATGCTTCAGCCTGTATTTTTTAGGCATCTTGGACATGTTGCTTCAACAACAAAATAAGAGCAGGGATTATGAAAAAAGGAAGAGTAGTGCTGCACAGAGAGCATTAACAACACCTCAGTACGGCTTCATTAAGCCAGGCTTCCCCAGTGATTTTATAATCTGACTTTTATAAACCAGAGGGCAGAAAGTCCTTAAAGCCCCAAGCAGAGGTCTGGGAAACATCTCCTTTGCTGCCAGCAAAGCTGGAGTATCTGGGCAGGCAAAAACCTCCCTTCATTCTCCTTCCTTCTTGCAGTGAAACAACTGCCTCTTTATTTTTGCAACAGTACAGAAGTACTAAGTACCTATGAGGATGACAACTGCCCTGAAATAAAGCCTATGATTTGACTTACTTCCTCTTTCTTTGCCATAAAATCTATAAAATCTAGTTTTATAGTTACTAATTTACCAACTGTAAAATTATTAATATCACCAAATCTATCATGTTTACTTTTATTCATAGCCACTCACCTAATGAATCAGTGACTCCCTTAGAAGCCCTGGCACTTGAAATTATTTTATTATTATTTTTATTATGAAAAAGTATTCTTACAGCTCTTTTTAACGAATGCTTCTACTCCATGAGTATGTGAAATAAAAACACAAATCCCAAAGGCACACAGTTCATACTGCTTTTCAAACATCACAGATTTTTTGCTAACTTCATTCTTCCTTTCTTTTCCTCCCCTTCCTGAAGTAATTATCACACAGTTGCCAAAGCCTCCAAAAACCTAAAAACTGCCTGTAGAGTCCTCATTTGTTCTTCAAAACCTAACACTAAGATCACATCATTTCTAAGATGCTAGCTTGTTAATCAAGACAGACAGGTACGAGTGTTAAGAAAAACTGACCTGAAAGCAGCCTGGTTTACTCTACAGGTAAAAACAGATGACTTTTTGAAGAGTGCTGACCACTCAAAACTTGAAACAGTTCTATCAGGAGCTACAGGCCTCCTATAATCACTGTTTATCAAGCTCCTTCTCAGAGCCTCTAACCTGAAAACAACACACTGTAAAGAGTGTAAAGAGGAGGTTTTGTCACTTGGTCTTTCAGACAATGGATAGCACAAATCATAGAGAAAGAATGCACAGAGAAGTACCTAGAGAAAGGGAATGGGCTTCTGCAGAACCAACACAGAGCCTTCTAAGGCCAAGCACCACCTGAGCCCTAAGTCTTGCACTGGAGCATCATGACATTTAGATTATTACCGTTCTCTACCCAAATTTCAAAGCATCTCACTGAGAGTAATCAGGTTTTACAGAATACTCATGTGAAGGAGGAGAATAAATCTTAAGAAAGGGAAAAGGTTGACGACCTACTCACCTACCTTGTACCTAAGGACAAGGAAGGTGAATTTCTTTTCACACACTTTTGCATGCTTCATAGCAAAGTACCCAATTATGCCTTTCAAACAGTAACATGGCTGAAGGTTTTAGCGATATATACGGCTTTTAGGTATCATCCTGTATTAATATAATCAGGAATCTGACAACAAAGGACTAAGAAAACAAAGTATCGATTTTATCATATCAGCCTCAATTAAATTAATTTCATTAAAATTAGCAATGAACTCGTTGCTCCTGTAGAGTGCCTACAGCAGGAGAGATGATGTTGAAACTCAAAAATGAAAATTAAGGAGGGACCAGAAACAGTATAGAGAAGGAAGAGACGCCAGTCCAAATAAATCTGGCCTTTCAATGCATCACCATTCTGTTTTTCCTGATTAAAACAAAACAAAAAAAAACACTTCATTAAGCACAATCTTACTCAAAAAGCTCCCTAGGTTCAAGGGCCAATTTCTGTCAATTTGGCAGCAACGTTACATCAAACATTTCACTTTCATATGTAAGGACAATGTAACACGTATCCTGCTCAGCGCATCTTGCTCTAGCCTGAGAGCACAGGGGAGGTTATTGACAGGAAATCCAATGGGGCTGCAAAGCTCAGAGTAATAGGAAGTTACGTTCTTGTCAAATGTCACTGCACCCAACCATTTCCTTTTTCTATTTACAGCTGCAGACAAAAAATTTCCAACTTTACAGAAACCATTTTAAGTTAGAAAAGTTCACTAAGATGCATGAAAGAGCTCTGTGGCTCCTGATAAGGTTCACTTGCTTAATAATTTAGAGCACTAATCCTCCTACAGTAGTCAACTCTTGCTGTTCCTTCATTAATCTGAGTCTTCTGGTTTCTCCTCCTGCATGGAATGAGCATAGGCTTTTAAGGCAACTAAGATCTGCATGGTGGACCTTCAGGTCCATAAGGTGACTTTACATTGGAACTGGTAATCACCTCCCTCCCTCCCAAAACACAAGAAAAATCACACTGGCTAAAAAGGAAACTAAGCAAAAGCAAGAAAACTCAGAGCCAGGATTTAGAAGAAAGAAAGAAATGAATGAAATCTGCTTCTAACTTACTCCCTTTGGCATGGACAATGCAACCAACAGCACGTGCCCCTCAAAAGAAGCCATAAAGTCATTAAGTTCATACACCATATAAAGCTGCAAATCCAGCTCTGATGCTGGAGTGGGAAACATCAGCCTGGGCTGTGCGTTTTCTCTTTTGTGAATTTCAGCTCTAATCTTTGAACAAAAAGCTACCTTTAAGAATAGAGCTTCAAGCACAGTAACTCCCCAGGAGCTTGGTCTTTGAGGTCTCTTCCAACTCCAGCCATTTTATGATTCTATGAAAACAACATACATTCACTCCTTTCAAAATCCTTTCACTGAACTTTTTGTGAAACAGCACACCAAGCTATTAGCTATGCTAATTTTAATTCTGCAGGAGAAAAAGTTAGGAACTACTGCTGATTGCTGCACTTAGTGAAAGTCTTAAATCTCTCCTCCAGCAGAGGAAACTTTATGCAAGACTTTCTCAGGTATGTGCAAGCTATCCAGATTGTATACAACACATGCTGGCTTCCCAAGCATCTCTGATTTTTCATGTCACCAAATACCATTTTCACAAGCCATATCATATGCCCATGGAAATATGATTTAAAAGGAGAAAAGAGCAAGGCTTCACTTTTCTTTAAGGTACTTTAAAGCATGATGCTGCAGAGTGAAATCGCAATTTCACAACCTTACTCTGCTTGCAGCAGGCTCCAGGAGCAAGGGACAAACACTGTGCTCCCACTCCTGGGGCCACCATGAAACCCTACAGTGGAAAGCAACAGAGAAGCACCAGCCAGTAACCAAGCAGCATCACAGAAAAAAGCAGCTTCACTCCCAGATCACCACCTCTCCATCTCGTAAGAGCATCACTCTGCTCTTGTTTCTCACTCCTCCCAGCTGGGATGCGTCATATCATTTTTTTTGCTTCCCTCTCCTCATTTTGGTGTGATTCTACAAAGCTTCCCATTCTGCAGCACTAGCCTACCAAAATGTCTGCCATCTGATGGAGTCAACACATGATACTGACCACGCATACATGTCATCTCTACAGAAATACTGAACTCTTTTCTTATGAAGAACCTTTTAGATTTTAATAGTGATAAAACACTGAAGACTTACCATTCATTATTAACACATTGCACCATGCATTTTCATCTCTATCGGTACACCCCAATGCTCCAGCCATCCACACCTACCATCCAGTAAGAAGCTTTCCCTTTCTAAAGAACCACAGAATCACCAAGGTTAGAAAAGACCTCAAAGATCATCCAGTCCAACTGTCCACCTACCACCAATATTTCCCCACTAAACCATGCCCCTCAGTACAACATCTACACGTTTCTTGAAACAAGAACCAGCTCCCCATACATGGCACTGGTTACATTTCCAAGTACATCCACATCTGCAGACGGAAGAAGGGGAAAGCCCCTGCAGCATCAGATCATTTCCACATTCTGACTGTGCCATCATGCAGATAGCCTGCAGAATTCCCCTCACTGCACCTTCCAAAATACCCAGAGCTTATGCATCTGTCTCACACCACTGGCACTCTTGATCAGACATACACAATGAAACAACACTTCCATCAGGTAGTGCTATTAATAAAAAGAAGCACTCTTTGTATATTTTGTGACCTGTTCCTCAGTACTACCAAATATTTATTAAAGCATGTTTTTAAAGAATAAAATACATACAATATGAAAAAAATATACCTTAAGTTCTGAATCGGCAAAATCTCAAAAAAAAAAAAAAAAATCAGCATTACTAGGATTAGTAGTTAGAAAGTTTATTGCAGAAATTATGAGGTCCTTATAAAACATCTGGGATGCTTTGAAGCCAATGCACTGCAGACTCTGCGCCAGTTTCTTCTGATGCATGCAACGCTGCAACCTCCTAATATTAAATAAAGGAGAACCATATGAAACACTCTCTGTTCCACAGGTTTATTAACAGAACATCTACAACCAACAAACTCATCTATGTTACAGTCGGCACATCAACCTTGAGGGCTCTAATGTCCAACCAGTGGGCACCCAGGCCCCTTAAGCTTCTGTTTGCTTCCTCTGCTACAATAGCTGGTGGGAAAAGAAAGGGAGGAAAAAAAAAAACACCAGGAAGTCAGCTTTCTGTATTTTGCATCAGTTCAAAAAATACTGCATATCAAGTACTATATTAAGACTTTAGCTCCCTTAAATTCTAGTATTTCCTCCTTTATTTCAAAGCCAAGGTGCTAACCAGAGTTCACCAGTCAAAATGTCAGCCCATTGCTTTTAACTTCCCCATGGTCAAAAAGAAGAAAGGGAAAAGGAGCAAGCCTCTGCAAGCAGAGCATTTTCACATGCGGTTCTGAAGACAAAGATTCGTGCCTCAAAATTATCCTCATAAACCAGAAATGCTCTTTCCCTGAGTAAAATGATTCTCTTCATTTCTGCACTCTCCACAAACTGATCTATTTAAGTTGGGGGTTCCCAAACTCTTCATGTCAGAGAAAGCTGCTGCTTGCAGACCAAGAACTCCTTCACCAGCAGAGCTGTGCTCCTTTCCTTGCTCTCCTCTCTGCACAGTCCCACGTGGGAATTCCACACCCAATAAGAAGCTCACTGAAATCAGTAGGACTCCCACAGGCTTCTTTCTGTCATTCCACAGTGATATTTCACACACACATGGAGAAACAGAGCTTTGAAAGAACAATCTCTGATGGCTGGAAGACGTAGTTTCTGTCAGAACAGTGACAAAATGAGAAAATAAGGAAGCATGATGTGCTGCTCCAGCCAGTAGTGGATAATACATGTAATTTAGTTGCCACTACATTTGTTTATTGACACCTCGCCTTACCTTTCCACAGCTTGTAAAAGAAGGCATTAACAACTTACAAGGATGAAAAACACCAATCAAGCCTGAAAATATGGGAATGAAGAAGGGTGGTGGCGGTTGTTTTAGAATGGCTACATGCATCTGCAGGATCAGGCACATTATCCCAGCAACACTGGGACCACTCACAAAGGGCAGGAATGTCCCCTTTTCAGAAGAAAAATGTAAATGCCCCAGAAAGCAGGTCACCAACAGGCCACAGAAATACCTAAGCAGGCAGCAGGCACCTCATGGGTTGCAGGCAGCTGCCAGTGGCAAAGGAGGTGAATAAAAGAGAGAGCACACCAAGACAGAAATGGGACAACAGCTATTGAAGAAAGGCAGTTAATAGCAACAAAGCACATAAAGCACGGGTCAAGGAGTCGGTCAAGTACGGGCCCTTTAACTCCCCATGCTCCTTCAGTTGCCAGGAATCAAGATTAAGACACAAACCAGAGAAACACATGGCAAATTGCACTAACAGGCAAGCAGCCACAAAAACAAAATGAACGCATTAATGCCACAACATGAAAAGAAGCTGCAAAACGGTCCACAGTACTGCACATCCTAAGGGCAGCGCAACACGTCATTATTCCCATAAGTCTCATATTCCAATTAGTCCCATAAGCACAAATATTTAATTGCTGTTTTGTTTTGTTTTCAGTCAGGTTAGCACCTTCATTCTTTCTGTGTTCAGTTCTTTACAACATTTATTGACAGTATGTCTACTGTACAGACCTGAACTGCAAAATGACAAGGCACAACTTCAATCAGTAAGACAGTGCAATTCATTGCAGAAAACATCTGCAGACAAAGCTTTTTATCCTGATCAGTGCAACATGATCACAATCAGGTCTCATCAGACTGTTCCACTTTTCAAGTAGACAGCAAACAACTTCACACAGTAATTTCTGCACTAATCCCAGCAAACACAACCCAGTCTGTCAGAAGGACATCAAACATCCACAGCTCCTGTTTCATTTGAAGCACATTTCACATTCTGCCTTAGCAGCGAATCAGGCAAGCACAATACATGAACTTTAAAATTACTGCTTTATTTTCTACCAAACATAATAACCACTTTTAATTAATTATAGCAATTTATTCTCCAAGAAAACTACTGCGTCATGTCAAATAATTCTCTAATAAAAATCAACCATTTTGCCATTTATGCTGCAACCCTCTCAAGACCCAGCTCTGTCTTGCACATACCTCTCCAAACAGTTTTCAAACCGAGCAAGATGCACACGCAGACCACATTTCCTCACAAAACACTCAGTTTACGGGAGGTGGCAACAGCTTCTGAGTGGTCCCATTACAGAAATCCTTGAGAACATGATGCTCTTGGGTGCTCTGAGTGTAGGAAACTTGACAAAAAACAGTGAGCCTTCAAAAGTTCACACATACGCTTTGGCAACTGCTTGTGAGAATAGCATCTTTTATTGAAGACCGCTAAGCCCAGTGTCCTAAACGGGTCAACTACAGAGTTGAAATGGAGGCTACGGAGTTGAAAGGCCACGTACAACACAGGAATCTCAAGACCTCAGACACCACACAGAGGATCCTTCTGACAAACAACACAAAAACATGTTTTTTCTTTCTCCAGCACTAAGCATATCACACAGGCTACGAGCTCAGAGACAAATAAGTCTCCAACATCCCTCTTTCTTCCAAGGGTATTACTAACGCACTGCTCAGGGAAACACAGACCTGTATCCTAAATGTCAAGGTACAGCATTCAAGCCTGTACACTCATATGGATATAGTCTAACTCTGCTTTGATACATGACTGCCAAAACCATTTCTGTTCTCACTAATAAGAAACAAGCGCCTACAGCTTGAGGACTGTACAGAGTAGCCCAATCCCCCCCAAACACACATACTGCCCCATGGAGGAACTCTTTGGAGGTGCTCACAGAGGTCAGAGCACCAGGGGAAGCAGAATGGCAGGTCACCATTTCTTTACTTAATTTTGATAACCAGAAGCGGCAGAAACAACTGAAGCACCTTCACAGGAAAGGTCAAGACCTCAGCACACCAACAAACTTAAATTCTTTTAAGTATTACCATTCGGATCTGCTGCTTGCCAAACAATGTTAGCTTTGAAATAACTGCAGAAGTTGATCGCAGATGTTTGAAATGACACAAAACTGGTCTCTAAAGCTACTGGAAGTCTGAGACTATTAACAGCAATCCCACTTCGGGGCCTGTGGCAAGAGGGCGAAGTCCCCTAGTAAATCAGTACAGGAACTGTGCTGTAGGAAAATGACAGCATTCAAAAAAAGGCATAAAGAGGAATAAAGAACAGTAAAACTGGAAAAATTATTTGCTTTTGACTAGCTTATGTATCAGCATTCAAACATGATTAAAAAAGAAAGTCCCAACTCAGGAAATAAATATACATGTGCTACCAACAAGGCAGAAAATAGCAGAGAATAAAATAAGCAGAACATGAACTGCTCACTTATTATTTCTACAAAGTGGATAAAACAGAGACTGCCTATCCATTTCAGTTCAAAGGTAACTTTTTTTGCTGAGATTAGGTTACTGAGATCCATGAAAGAAAGACTACCCTTCATTCTCTCTCTCAAAAAAAAAAAAAAAAAAAAAAAAAAAAAAAATTACCAGTTCTCAAAGAGAAACATTACAACAATAGGGGGAGGAAATGATTTACCTACAAAAAAGAAATACTGAGAATGTCTCATCAGTTTTGCCTAAGGGTCACTTTCCTCTTCTTTACATATGTCTTTCAGGTTTCTGAGTCTTCCCAGACTGTCTAAAGTTGGTGAAGTTATCGTTGCACTGATGTACAAGCCTCTACAGAAGTCAGGTCAGCTTCAAATTTTAGGGCTGCAAATGAACTGAGGTCAAATATAATGAAGGCTCAGCTACATTACTGTGAGAGTCACCACCCCACTGCCTGAAAGAACAGTTTCTGAACAATCTAGGCTCAAAAAGCAGTTAGCTGTTTTCTGCGTTGCTCACGTTTGCTGATTCAGTATGTTGTTGTGAGCAGTGTACAGAAATACATCATAAAGTTCAACTTCTAAACAAAACACAAGAAAACCATGTACCACAGATAAGACACTTTGCGCTTTCAACATCAGTGAACATTCTACACTGATTTAAGTTGTTCCTTTCTACTTCCAAGCCCTTACAGCTGCTTCATGTGCATTCACAAAGCTTTACTGCAAAAGTTGTTTTTTATCACAGTAACAACACCCATTATTCTGGGCTTGAAATTTAATTCTTAAGTCTCTGGATTTCCGTTTGGGTGAGATGGTGAGCTGACAGCTACTGTTCACCAGACACTGCAGCAGACACCTCATACCAGACCAGAAGTCAACAAGTTCACAAAGAAGACCAGAGGGCTATCTCTCACCATCCTCTTGGGGAACACTATTCCATTCTCTCTCTTTTTCCCTCGTAATCCTGAGGGTAAAATTTCATGGTGATTGCTTATGATTGAGAAATTGTTTTGTTTAAAACTTACATAAGGCCCAGCTGCTCTTTAGAAAACAAGCTCTGTTTTGTATACCCCCCAAAAAAGCCACTGCCTCGAGTTGTCATGGCCTAATTGTATTTCCACCGCACTTTCTAAAAGTTAGCAAGACTTTGCTTTCATTTTCTGACCACGTTTCTACCTACATTTGCATGGCAAACACCAAAAGGTCCTTCCCCCACTACCTACAAAAGTTATGCCATTCAGACCCACAGACAAAGTGGGATCTCCCCTTTCCCAGGGCACATTTCCTCATCAAATTAAAACGGGTGAGGTGTTAGAAGCTAGGGTTGTTTCACCTCTGGCTGTCTAGGAAGATGAGAGGAAGGTAACAGCACTGCCTCTGCAACACTTCACCATGCCGCATGAGAGATATTTCAGGTAAATTTATAGTCAGCTTAGAGAAATCAAGCTAACACACTGGCGCTTACAGTTCAAAATCAGACTCTTTGCAAGTCCCCAAGCAAGCTATTTTATTTTTCCTGCATTGTAATGATTTCCCGGTCTGTAACAGCACAAAAACTAAAATGCCAAATGCTTACAGGGTGCTCGTTTTGAGACTGCTGACAATGGCTAATTATTCCAGATATCTACAACTGCATAATGGTGTGATTACAATTACTGAGAGTAAAGCTCTCGCAAAAAAGAGAAGTAGCAACTATTGGGGAAGTAAAGCTAATTGAGTAATGATAAACTTATGAAGCTACGTATTCTGTGTCCTGCTATCTGTAAATCAGAATTATCTTGATACTAACATACCTGTGAAAACCATCATTAGCATATTAAAATATAAAAGTAGAAGAGTTCCTACACTGAACTACTTACAGTACTGAAGTAGCACACGTTGGCTAAGATGACACAGATCACAATGATTATGAGAATGAAAAATGTGCCATAGCACCATAGCAACTGTTTGCTATCACTTTTTCTCCTGTCTCTCTCTCTCTTTCTCTCTCTAAACACACAGTGCCCTTCTGTCCCCAGTGTGACAAGGCAGGTTCTGCTTCAGCCCAGTTCCCCAGCAGCACTGAGGAGCACTGACAGCAAGGGGCTGTGTGCCATTTCATATCCACCCATGTGTTTTACTGCACAACCGTGCCAGCAGCCTGTGCCACTACACCTCCCAGCTTGAGAGTCAATACCGAAACCAACAGAGCAAGGAGCAGGAGGCCTGGCACCTTTCTTCCATGAGCTCAGATAAGGCCAGGCTGAGCTTTAAAGTGCGTCCATCTGGGGTGGACTCTGCCCCAAAGTACAGGCTACATACAGCTTAGCCAAAGCCTAAAAGAAATTAAAATGGTATACATCAAGGCTCGGGCATGCACACATACCTTCAGCTTTCTGCTCAGTAGTGGGCAGCATGAAAGCAAGGCAGAAGGAGAGGGGGGCTGCAGAAAAAAAACACCACGATGGCAGGCCAACATTAGTTTTTTGCCAGGCTAAGCTAAAGAAGTGCTCTGAAACCAGACTTGCGGAGCTCCTGAAGGGGACAGCACACAGACAGCAGAGAGGGCAATGCAGCCCCCTTCTCTTGCCATGCGGGCTTGGAATTATAACTATTCCAGGCCCATAGAGGACCCAAGAGAAGAAAGAAAATGCTGTAAGTATGGAAAAGATCTGTGGGAGAGACAAAGCAGGAAATGCGGAAGAACCTAAAGAAAAAAAAAAAAAAAGATAGGATTCCACACTGCAAAGCACAACATTTCTGTGTTTTGATTGGGTCATTACATGGGAGAGTTTCCTTCTGCAGTATATATCCACTAGTACAGTTTCTGCAAAAACACCAGCTCCCAGCAGCCACAGCAGGAGCTTCCCACTCTGGCCTGGGCTGCTGCTCTCATTTCACAAAAAGTTGAAAGTGATTCTGAAACAAGAAGGTAGCTGACACATTTGTTAGCACACCACTGGCTTGCAATAAAGTGGGGGGGAATGTCTTTCATTCCCCATATCAGCAGACAAGCAACAATTGCAAAAGAACCCATGTTTTGGTATGAACAATGCACACGAGGAGCAAAGCTGTCCCTAACAGCATGCAATGCAAAGTTCATCAAGGCAAAGTTCATCGGTGAATGAATTACAACACATAAAATGGAGATAAAGAGATTAAAGAAGCAGGAATTCAGCATGCCACGCCAGCCATACCTGGCAGAAACCTAAGGGAGTAGGCCAATAGTTCCTTCCAAAACCATTTGTTTCTTCATCTACAAGAGATTCCTCAACTTTGACGACCTTCCAACAGCTTTCTTCTGTGAGTTTTTTTATTATTATTATTATAGCTTCACAAGAAGCTTGCGTTCCCTACGAGGAACACAAAGATAACAGGTAGGTGCACGCTTCCGACTTCCACTTCTAACAGTTACATAACATTCATTTCTTCATGCAATCTAGTAAAGCTTAAGATGACAGGTCCCTTGGCGATGTGCAGAAGTTCTAAGTAGAATGCGACGAAAGCAACGTATCAATTCAAAACAAAAATTAACCAGTATCAAAGTGGTTGGGTTTTTTTTGGTGTAATTCAGTGAAAACACCCATTCTGTGAATACTGCAGAAATGTATTTTATGAAGTGCAAAGTCTTAAACAACTAAACAGTTTCCATTATCACAAGTTAGGATCAAGCATCTATTCTAGGAAATGCCCTCAACTTTCTTTTTTAAACATTTGGCTTTGGGGAAACAGTAGATCAAATGGAAACCTAAATGAGTCCGGTACCAGACTGATGCTTTGGCTGAAAACACTGCTTTAGAATGTTTCCTTTCAAACAATTTAAACAACATATGTCAACGTTCCCAGGTGACTTTACAGCACTTTGTTTTAGTAACTTTCTCAACTTTGACCTTATTAAAAATGATTAATAAGCAAACACCACCTAAAACAGTATTTTGTTTGCATTCAGACATTTGTTTTGATACAAAAATCAATTCTCAATCTTTCCAGTACAAAATATAAAAATAAAAAAAAATGGTTGATCCTAAACTATTTTTCTACTGATTTGGGTACACAAGCTTAATACCAGCTTCATGCAATTACTTTCCAAGAACTGGACTGTCAAACTATGGCACTTAAGTCATAGATTTTTTTTTTTTTTTTAAACGTAAGTCATCTGGGTAAGTTTTTAGATTTCCAAAGTGACTTAACAGAGTAGCACCAGACTCATCTGCGCTTCTGTACCACAGAAGGGATGAAATTGTCATCAGCAAGAAACTGCTACACAGACATTTGCAATCTGAAGCACGCTAGTTACTGGCACTGTACCTTCACCTCCTAAGTACCTGCAGGAGTGCTGACAGTTTGCAGTTGTGTACCATGACTGCATGGTTGTCTCTCAGACAACCAGCACACCCTGGACTTCCCAGATGTTAGCTTACCAGATTACTGAATTTATTATACCTCAGCAATGTTAAACGTTACACTGATCAATGCTGGGGATAGGAAGCAAGTTAGTACACTGCTCCTTTGCTATCTTTACCTTCACATTTTTCTTCCACGTCTAAAGCACATACATAGCCAAAAAAAAAAAAAAAAAAAAAAGTGGGAAGAAGAACGATCCATCCCACTGTGCAATCTGGAGAGGTGAAAGTGCTGAAAGTCTGCTGTGACTCTGGTGGCTGAGGCGCTCCAGTAGCAAGAACCAACCTGAGGTAAGTGGCACACATCAAGTGCACACAACAACATTTGCTTTGTTTGTTTCACTGAGTGCAACTTTATTTGGACTAGTGCAAGTATTATTTATCATCTCAGCTTGGAAACTCAATTCTCCAAGTCCTCAAAAACCACAGATGAAGAATGTCATGTCTAAGGAAAGCTTTTTTTTCTTTTGGTAGCTCAGTGTCTGTTTCCTTGAAGGGGAAAGCTGCACAATTCAAAAATGAATCACCTGTGCACATCACTGAACAGTACCATACCTTTATCTGTGCCTTTTGACTTATTCTCCTTACGCATAAGTGTAATAAAGAAAGCACTTAAGTCTTCAAGTCCTGTTACTCCCAGCTATGCCAAATGGACATGCCCCAACACCAGAGGGAAAAAAAAAAAAAGTCTTTTCTGTCAACACCCATCACTGTCTTTCTGCTAGCATCCTGAGCCAGTTATCCTTACAAAAGGCATCTTTTCAATGATAACTTTCAAATGCAAGAAAAAAATTAAGGAAACTTGAAGTTTTCTTTCAACATGTTAGACCAAATGAGCACAACTAAGTCTGTCAAAGACTGTGGCTTGAAGCACATCCAGTAAGGCAGGTATCTGCTGTCCAGCACTTCTCACTGCACAGTCTGATCCAGAGAGACAGAAAGCAGAGGAAAGCAACCTATGTCAGCATCCAAGCAATTCAAAGGGCAGGAATTGTAGACTGGAAATGAAGGAGCTGCTAATTACTCTCATCTCACTCAGGGCTGCAAACCTACAGACCTCCAAATGAACCACTTCCCATTCACCTCTGAAACAGCTCTTTGCAAAAACTGGTATTTTGACAACAGCTTCTCACTTCCACACAAACTTCTCTATTTAATCAAGCCATAAATGATGTAACAGCATCCAGCCCTCTGGTGCACTCACACAGAAACAGCAACAAAGGAAGACCATCCCAAACAGAAGATCCTGTAATGCATCCAGACAACAGACTGTTAATGCTTTACTGTTTTTAAGTAGGTTAACAAGCTCCCAAGAGATCCCATTAGCCTAGAATTAAAAATTGAATAAAACAGTGTTTTGGGAAGAGATCTTCTCATTCATGCCCCAAGATGCTGAACATTCTGCCTTTTTCAGCTCTGGGGAAGATTTTGAATTCTCTGTTTCCATTAACTTCCATTCACACTGCTGCTTCCAGGTCCCTTGCTTCAAGTGCTCTAGGGACTGTAGCATGTTTAGCTGACTTCCCTAGGGCATGCTCTCAGACGGTGAGATGAGTGCTCAGGTTTTGCTGGAATAGGAAAAGGAAATCCCCATGACTTCAGCATGTTGTGACATAAATCAAGGGAATCAAAGTTAACCTGGAAAGAATCTAGCAAGTTCTAGCCCTTCCAACAGATCTCTGCTAGGTCTTCTTGATAACATTCCTTCAGTATAGGTGGAGATCAGTGTTTACATACTGCAGCAAGCCAAAACTGTTTAAAAGGTTCACACAAATCAGTATGTGTTTAGGCAAGTTTCCTGAAGCATTTGAGTATGACAATAGAAGGATGTTCCATCCATGTAACAGTGAACCTTAGAAGCTTTATTTCCAGAAAACGAGTTCATTTCTGAAAATGAGTAATTATTAGAGAATCTTCAAGCACCCGAACGACAAGAAGTCAAATCATTTTTTCCTATTCCTCACTAACCACCTGAAGCACATCATTTGAGGCTGTTGTCTTCTGATGACATCTCAAGAGAAAAAGCATGTTTAGGCACACCGTAAAAATTCTGCATCAAAGCCATACTATTCCCCAGCAGAAAGACAGAAGGTTCTGTATTTACACAGTGAAAATGCCAGCTTTCAACAGTTCACCCACCCTCCTTTTCTCACAGAGGAGAAAAAAAAAGATTATTTTTCCCTTGTGCAAATTATGAATCAGGTGACATAAGTAAGCACAAACTGTCGGCAACACCTGTTAGTCAGCAGTAACACTCCCACCCTGTTTCTATGCCATTTTGTCATCTCATGGATGGGCCACGAGAGTCCTAGGTTGATGCTGGGTTCAGAAGAGAAAGCTCCTGATGTGGCAGCAAGAGGAGGAGAAAAGCTGTGTGATGCACTACAGCACAGGAGTGTGTCATCCCTGAGTGTACCCCAGCTACCAAATCCCAGTAGCACTTGTGTTTTTTCAGATCTTCTGGCTCTCAAACCCCAGCTAAGAGCAAAAAGAGAGATGATAGATGAGAAATGCATTTATGGCTAACTGCAACAGTCAGAACACAGTGGTGCTATAAGTGTTTATTTTTAAGTCTTGTGATCTTTGTGACTGGCATGACACAGAAAGCTGTACTCACATTAACGCATACCAAAGGAAGGAAGTGTTTCACTGGTAGATGTTCAAGCATTTTAATCTGGACACTCAGAGGAAACAAAATGTGTATTCAAAAAATGAAACAATCTGCAACGCTATTTAACCAACATCTAGAAATAGAGGAGGCCTGGTACTAACAGAAAGAGCAAAGCTGAAGGCCACACTTCTTAACACCTTTATTTTTTATGATTTCAAAGAATAATGTAGACTATTTATTGTTCCATGGCAACATAAGAAGAAGTCCTCAGCTTTAAGTTCTCCTTATCTTCCTCGTACATGTTAACACTCCAAGACTACTTACATTTGCAAGCTTTGGAACTCAAAAGTTGTCCTTTTGTTTAGAGGAAAGAATTATAAGTTATACCATAAAGCGGAACGATAAGCATGGGATTTTTCTGTGCATGTAAAAGCAATGAACAGTAAATACAGCTTGGAGATAAAACAAAAAGAAACAGATGCAAGAGGGTATTTCAGTCTCACGTGTGCCGCTTTCTTGCTTTGCTAGCGAAGTCATATCAGTATTAGAAGAGAAACCAGTAAGTCGCATGTACTGAAAATAACATGCAGCAGCAGATAAACATTTTCAGTAGCCTGCCCAATTACATTTTGGTGTTTCCAAAAAAAAAAAAAAAAAAAAAAAAAAAAAAAAAAAAGCTTCAGTACTCTTTTTTTCTTTTGAGTTTTGTTTACCTTTGCTCTTGTGGATGCTCCTCCACATCCTCCTCAGAATCAGCCTACCAAAGAAAGAGAACACTTAGTAAGGATCCCAGAATTACAACAGCACGCGCAGGATATATGCACTATTTGTAATTCCACTGGAGTTCGACTACTCTGACTTCTCTAGAAAAGCAAAAAATCTGAAACTCATTCAAGCAATTCCTTTATGATCTAAGTAAGGTGGATGCTGCTCATCCCATTCAAGGTCTCAGCTCATTCTGACAAATAAATGGGGATTTATTGTGTCTATTCCATTATTTTTTCACTTTGCCTTAACAGACTTATTTTACATTTATACAAATGTGTCTCTGCAAAATTCTGTTCACACAATCAACTTAAATCTGAAAACATCCACTGCTCCTAAACTACAGTAATGCTGGTGATTTCCACCTTACAATTATGCTCTTTGTGTTGGCAAGCATCATTTGCCAGCACCTGAGAGAACAATGCAAAAATGCCTTGACGTTCAGGTTATGTGGTAATGCCAAAAGCAAACATGAGACAGCAAGTTCCAACGAAGGCATTCAGATCCCAAATACAGATCTTGCCAACCACCAGCAAAATGCACAGAAATTAGAGGGAATGTAAGCTGAAAGCACAGCAGCTTAGTTCAGCGGCTGGACAAAGGTAATTTCCAAGACGTGCAGGAAGCAAACAGAGCCAGCTTGCAGTTCACCACTAAACACTTGGAGCTGTCTACAGAAATGAACTCAAGCACTGGTTCAATAAGCACCCAGCAGGAAATCCATTTAAAACAAGCAGGTAGCTGTGTTTCAGACTGGTTGAAATTTCCAGGAGAGCTGTAGGTATAATTCAAAGTGGAACACATTACAACAACCCAATCTGTGCTGATGAAACAAGGCACAACTTTAGGGAGATTAACATTTTCAAGAGGAGGTCACAGCCTGCCAAGGACAGCTCTCCCAGCAGGTGCAGGCAGCAGTTCTGTAAGACACCAGGTACAAACTTAAGCACTGAAGCTAAAGGGAAAAAAAAAAAATAAACCACTTCAAAATTAAGAATGCACCCTCTGCCTCGGGGGAATCAAGCCAACCCTTTCCTGCTAGCCTCTACCGGTAATGCATGACACAAAGGCACCATATGTTCTTCCAAGCTCCCAGTGTATTTCTAGTACCTCCGTACAACGCTGAGCAAAACCAGAGGGCTTCTCACCCACCTCTCCCATGGCAGGCTGGCATCTATCCTCGTTTTAAATGGCTTAACATCTGTCAGGCATTGGAAACCTGGGACTGCCATCACAGTGTTCACTCCTAATGATCATTACCTTAGTGTTGACTACTACTCTTCACATTTTCTTAACCAATGATGAAGAAAACCTTCCCAATCTACAGTTCAGTCAACTCATGAAAATTCAACTTTGTAATAAGAAAATAAATGAAACCACCCCTAACTTGGAGCCAGGCTCCATTTCCAGCATTCTCCTACTTTCTTCCCTCTTCTGTATACAGCAGACTACACATATACTGAGGATGTAAGACAAACTATATATATTTTTTTTATTTTTTTTATAAGAACACACAAAGCCACCAAAAGCAAGCAAGGCTTATCCAGCCACAATACTGCCAATCAAGTACTACAAGGGAGTGGAATGAAACAGTTCCTGAGGCCAAAATGGAGGCTACAGCAGCCTTTCACTGACAGGAAAATAAAATCACCCCTTCCTCTAGATCTCATCCTGAATACAGGCAGGTGCTTATCTCGTGCCCTGAAAGAGCCCCCCTCATGTCACACAATGCACGAAAGCCTGTGCTGACAGTTTCAGCATAATCTGCATGGCCAGCCTCTCTTGAGTGATATCAGCAGCATCCAGCAGCTGAACTGGTAGGCTGCAAGCACCCCAGAGACGAATAATCCCCACCCTAAGCCCATCTCAGGCTTTCACACAAACTGTGTGCCTTCAGACAGCCCCTGCTTTGAAACAGGTGACTCCATGTATTAATTTGTGTATAGCTGATAGGATGCACCACTCTTCATGACATACTGCAATACCACGTATCTCAGATACATACAGGAGATCAAGGCCTTCAGCAGCTTTCAAACCCAGCTGAGAAATTAACCTTATTAGCTTGAGCAGCCCCAAAGAACTGAAGATAGTCTCTACTACATGGGACAAAAAAAGAAAATCTTACAGACCAACTTTCCCTTCATCTCCTAGCTATCATGGGAGGTGAGGCTTCACATTTTTCAGCAATTAAAGACCTAACGGGAAGCAAAACCAAAATCCAACCATCTCAGAGATGTTCTATGTCACTGTGGTATAAAAAGGAGGCTGAAAAAAAGGAGGAAGAGAAAGCAGGAGCTCTGCGACCACTCCATGCTTGACATCACCTTTGTAGAGAACAGGGAACCGGGTTCATGAGGAATATCAGCAGCGCTGTAAGTTGGGACACTGCGCCATTTCAAAGTAAGAAGGAAACCCAGGACAAAGACATTACTCTTGGAGGAAGACTGGTGGAAGCATGCTAACTTCTCTGCAACTCAGGAGCCCATATACCCCATCATCATTCAGGCTCAGGCATGGCACCACCGCCACAAGCCAGCCCACCGCTCTGCAGCCAAGCTGCAGAGAAAGCCAGTGAAAGAAAAAAAAAAAAAAAAAAAGGATTAAAAAAAAAAAAAAAGGCATGAAGCTACTGCATACAGGAGAGAAGTTGGGAGGGGACCCACAAACAATGAGTGGGAGGTAGAAGAAAACAGAAGGTAGAGCGAGGAGGGTGGAGGTGTGAAGGCCTTGGTGGCCGTGCTCCAGCAGGCACACATGCAGCGCAAGCTGGCAGTGATGCTTTGAGATGGCTACAAAGACTGAAATGCCTCCCCTTTCCTTTTAGCATGATGTCTTTATTCTTCTTGCAGCCTTACAAACAAAAGCAGGCTCAGGCAATTTGGCAGTGACTGGGTGACTGAACAATCTAACTGCCCTTCTCAAATGCTGCATGCAGCAAGAAACGCTCAAAATTGCTATGTCACAGACAACTGATGATGCATAGAAAATAAGATAATAGTGTAAAGCCACTACAGAAAGGGAGAAGCATCAGGAGGTAGCACTGACAGGCCGCCAACAAAAGGCCAAATGGCTGGGCAGACAGGGCGACTAATCTCTACCCTACTCAGTGCTCAGGACATGTAGACAGGACGGAGGAGCTCTGGGAGAGCAGTACACACAGCTCCCTCCTGAGGTTCTTCCCATCTGCGTGGGAAGTCCTTGCTACTGTGCTGCACCCCTTCCCTCCTGCCTTCCTCCAAAACAGAAGAGGAAGAACTCAGTCGAGGAACCCAGACACTTGCTGCACCCAACGCCTTCCCCTAGGCCTATCTTTAAAGATGTGGAGTGCTCCTTATCAGGTAAGGTCTCAAACCCAACCAAGAGTAGGAAGCTGTTCATCCCAGCAGTTCCTTACTTTTCCCAGTACACGGCCACCACAGTGGTGCAGGGATGTTGGGCAATAACCCACTGGGTGTCTAACTGGGAAAGCCTGCTCTTGAAAATAAGGGAACACAGCAGCCTCTTCAGTGTAGCAAGTCAGATCTCTGTTTCATGCACTGTGGCTATCAACAAGCAGCAAACCTCCAATGAGTTTCACCATCCCTCCAACAAGGGAAGGGAATTCAAATGTTATCAGATGAAGCGGCTGTCTGAATCTTAAGAACCCTGCTAAGACTTCTGCCAGTCTCCTCACTGACCAGAAGGCAGCAGAGCGATGACACTGAACTGCTTCCACAAGCCAAGACCCTTGAAACAAAGCAATACTTGATCCCTCAGGAGCTTGACAGCTACAAATGGCAACAGTAGTCCAGCAGCACTGCCCCTCATCAAGGAGCCCATCCCCGCATCTACAGGGACACAGAGAGGTCTCCTCTCTTTCTGTCAAACGGAAAACCCTGCAAGGTGCTAAGCCAAAGCCTGCAGTAGAGTAAAAATGTGAGCAGTAGGGTTGAGCCTGGAAGGTTGAGCTTTTGTCCTAAAACCTGTATGAGGAACCCAGGCCCTGTGCTGTTGTTTGAGGAGCCTCCCACTAGGCAGATGCAGCTTGAGCCTCCAGCTCTAAGGAGAAAGTGATGCAGAGCAGCCTCTGCATCACTAACACTCAGATTCTGGCTCATCTGGCTCTTACTGACAGCTTTGCATTTCAGCAAGTCTATTGTGATTTTCACTTCTTGTTCTGTTGCAACTGGAATTAGGTCTGTTTGCTTTCCTTCATACCCAGTGCTACCTCTGCAACAATAAATGATCAGCCCCAGCCTTCTCGCTGCCGCCGCAGGGGTACAGCAAGGTCGTGCACTGCACAACACCAAGCTCAAGGCCCAGTTTAGCTGCAGCCAAACCAGAGCTCATCTCTGCTGAGATGCTCAAGAAGAAAGCATTTTCCAAGAGGACCTAATCTTCTCGGGAAGTAAAGATTATGTAATCACTCCTCAGCATTACATGGTCCTAAACCCAACACATCCTAATGCCAAGGTGAGGATGCCCAGGTCTGCTGGGCACCTCAGGCCAAGAGGATGCACCTCCTCTCAGCATCGAGCATATCTATGCTTCTGAGTAGCAGTGGCTACATTCCGAACAGTAAAATAAATTAACAACAGAAACCTGGGCCCCTGCAGGCAGCACCCAATGCCAGCAAGCTCTGCTGCAAAATGACACCTCTGCTGCGTTCCCATTCCCGTTCCCCTATATTCGTGTCTACCAGTGGCTGAGCACCAAGCACCGTACAATGGCTCAGATTAAAGAACTGCTCTGCCGTCCCCATTCGCACAGGAGATGTCCCGAAGGGCTGCTACTCCCCAGCTCCCAGCTCGTTCCCTTGCAGCTCGGGAACACACAGCTCGGAGCACAGCCGGCTCTGACTGCCTCACTGCCAGCGCTGCTCCTCCCTCCCTGGCTCGGCTTCCACCCCCGTGCTTCCACCATTCCACTCCGCTTTCCATGCAGAATCCACCGCGTTCTGCTACCGCCCGACAAAAGGAGATCAACAAAACCAAAATGCACCACGGCCCGGGGAGTGACATCACAAACGATGTGTCACTGGAGGGTGGGGGGGGGGGGGGGGGGAAGATGGCTTCACCTGAGCGGGCTGCGAAATACAAACAGACTGCACAGCGTAACTACCGCGTGCACTTTCGAGCTTTACAATTTAAAAATAAATAAATAAGAAAACGAAAAAGGGCACGCAGGCAGAAGGCGGCGAGCTGGGGCCGAGGGCGGGACGCGTGCAGGGGAAGCAGCCCCGGGAACATGGACGCCGCGTGACAGCCCGGCCCCCCCCCCCGCCCCGCAGCCACCCCCACCCCCCTGGCCCCCCCCCCCCTCACCTGCGCGGGCAGCAGTAGCTCGCCTTCCTCGGCCTGCCACAGCTCCACCACGCCGGGGATGGGCTCGATGGCTGCGGGCAGAGAGAAAGCACACATGTGCCCGCCGCGCCCGGCCCGGGGGCACGGGGGAGGGCAAGGGAGCACGGCCCCGCTCCTTTGCGTCCACGGGGACGGGGATGGGGACGAGGGCGGCGGCCCCGCCCGCCCGCCCACAGCGTCGCCCCCCGCGCCGCGCTTACCTTGCCCCTGCGCCTCGCCGGGACGGAAGCAGGGCAGGAGGACGTGGAAGACGCCCAGCAGGAGGTTCATGGCCGCGGCCGCGCGGCAGTAGCCACCCTGCTGCGGATAGCGCAGCCCCGCCATGCCGAGCCGCGCCGTGCTGCGGCGGGGGGGGGGGGGGGGGGCGGGGGCAGCGCTCGTGTGGCCCCGCCCAGCGCCGCAGCCGAGCACGTGGGATGCGCGGGGTTGAGCCCGGGACCCGAAGTGCGACCGTCCGGTCTGACCGCGCGTCCCGCCGCCTCGGTGAAGCCGTGAAACGCGCTTTCTGCGTTCCTAATTGGTTTGAAATAGTTATTTCCACCGAAGTGCTTTTTCTAAAATCAGAGTCGGCTCGCCGTGCCTCCCATCGTTGCGGTGCGCTGCCCGCCCCAGCGCTATCTCCCGACAGCAACCCCATATCGGGACACGGCAGCGGCCGCCGAACCCCTCGATAAGGCTGAAGGGCCCGGGGGCACCCCATCCTTGGCCCCATCAGGAAGCGAGGTGCCACGAGGGCTTCTCCCCACTGCGGTGTGGGAAGACTCGTTCTTTAGGACCTGCTCTCGCGGTGCGGTTTAGGGAGCCTCAACCTTTAGGGAGCTGCTCCGAAATCCCGACGTGGGCAGGTGCCTGGCTGTCTCTGTAGGACCGTGCTGCGGGCTGGATCGGTGTAGGACAATGTTGGACTGCTTTCGTAAAGCAGCCTAGGGGAAACTGCAGAAAACGAGCACGCTGCCCCTTCTGGTCAGGCAATGTTTTTGGAAGGAGCCATTCGCCATGACGTCGCACATGAGCAGGGTGCCTAGCCACAACTTCCTTGCATATGACCGAAAGAGAATCGAGGACAGCTAACCTTTTTATGTTACAAAGTGGTGTTAGTGCTCTGCCACCAACTACGAGGTAACCCAAAAAATATGCTGACATGCACTGTCCTCTCCTTGCTCAGCTCTGCCCATGTTTTTTAGCCTGTACAGCGCATCAACTTGAAAACACGGTGGATCCTTGCATGCAGCAGGATTTGCAGCCTCCTGGGGGATCCACCATGTTGCAATAACATTCAAAGCTTTTATAAGCTCCGTGTGGTTTCAGAGAGCCTATTGGAGCATTGTGCTTAAAGAGGCTTTTAAAACTAAAGCGAAGCTTTGCAAGCTTCAGAGGCAATGTCACCGTGCTTGTGGTGCAGGATGGGTTCTGGAGGGATGGCATCACACAGAAAGCACTGCACTGGGATGGGCCTACAGTACCTGCAGCGTGTAGAGTGTTTGGGCTGATGCTGTGTTTGTACGTCTGCAGGTCATGCATGGGAAAGGGGGAAGCATCCCGCATTCTGAATTCCTCCTACCCTTGAGATGACTGCACATACACATTTACTGCCTGGGTCTGTAGTGATTTCCAAGCCACTGATGTGTGTCCTTATGGATAAACAGATGAAAGCTGCTCTGCGCACAGCCAGCCCTGCTGCTGGCCCTGTGGTCTCCGTCCTTTGTCAGGGTCCAGCTGCAGAAGGGGTGCTTGGTGTAGCAGGGAAGGGGATGGAGGAGCTGCCACGCGGTTTCATCTTCAACCCTAACGGGTTTTTGTACAGACACAGTACATTTCTACTTACTGTCAGTCCAGCTGGACTGTGTTCCATTGCAGCCAAGAATGAATAGAATAAACCCGCTGGGGAAAGATAAGGAGCATGGAAAATGAGAACCCAAAGGGTTAAATCCGGATAAAGGCGTAGAGCAACTGGAAGCAGTTAATGCCACAGGAAGTCAGGAAGCCTGGCTGTGCAGGGAGCCAGCAGTTGTGCATTCAGATACATGGATTGTGTGGAAATACAAAGCACAAAGCTATGAATGGCTTCAAAATGCATCCAGAGTGGGAATGCTGCTGTTAAAAGACCACTTTTGACACAGCAAAATATTGCTGAAGCTCTTTCTGAAATCCTGAGGCGCTGCTCTCACAGCAGTAACGGTGCAGCATGTGTGCAATCCCACATGAGCACACGAGGGATTTGCCCCAGCTGGCCACATGAACCATTATGCCACACTGATGACTCCCAGATGTGCTGCCCAGAAGGGGCGGACGCAGTTATTTCCTCACATTTACAGCATCAAATGAGTGGCATGACACAAAGCTGCAGCCCTTGATCAGACAGCAGCACAGGGGCACAGCACAGCCCTCAACATGCAGGCAGGAGAGAGCCATGAGAAGCAGCACTGTGTCCCAGGCCTGAAACTGCATCCCACCTGCATTCCACATTGGTTTTTTTCCATTGGAGTTTTTGCTTGCGGCCCCTCAGCACAGCAGGGAGGTCTGAACCACCCCAAAATAGCAACTTTTTCATGTATTCCTGCAGTGGTCTACTTGAGACATCTTAATCACCTTTCAGAAGCTACACAAAGAAGTGTTGCATGAAAACCGGAAGCTGCTTCACACTGCACACACTGTGCTGGGAACATGCCCTGCTCTGTGCTACTGCCCACGGAACAGCTTCCCCAAACAGTGCACCCCATGATATCAACATGTTCACTCCAGTGGTGGCTGTTCTAAGAACATATGTGTTTACATCCAAAATTTGTTTAGGTTCCAGCAAATAGGAGATCACTAATGTACAATTCTTCCTCAAGGCCTGCCAAGATGGCTATATGTAGGTTGTGCAAATGCAGAAGGATTGGGGCTTTCTTCAGGGTACCGAAGCCATCATACAAACAATAATAGGCTGCATTTCAGTGTAAAAATGTTCACCATTTAGCATTCAGTGCTGGAGTTTTGCATGTGGCTTTCTGAAGCAGTACTCCTCATGCACACTTGCACTTACATGTTTCCTTATTTTTTGGCTCAGTAGAGCAGGCAGTCAGCTTTTCCCTCATTCCTGAGGGATATCAGGTTACAGCAAATGTTGTTCTGCTCTTATACACTTACCCAGTGGCATATTAAAAATGCATATTTTCCATTCAGTTTTCTCCCTGTGGGAGCTGGGTTTAATGCCACTTTTCTTCTCCTCACTAGGTGCTGTTTACAAGCCATGAGCTTACTCCCAGGTATGAAAGCGCGGACAGCAACGTACACCCAGTTTCACCCCAGCTGGAGTTACAGTCCCTGCAAGTCACCAGAGCACCAGCTCGTTTTTAAGGAAGGAAATTTATAGCATATCCCTTAAGGCTACAGCTTTTTTTTCAAGAAGTTAATTTTGGAGGAGTTCAGTTGAAGACTGATGGAAAAATAACAGTAAAGGTGGAGGGCAAATGCACACACTTAGGGCATGTGCCAGTGCCAGAGGCTGCTGAGGGACTGGGCTCTGCCAGCAGGCACAGGGTCAGCTTGGAATAGGCCTGCTCCTGGAGAAGCTCTGAGGTCTGTTTGGTTGTTACAATTGAGCAGCAAGTTCAAGGGAAATGAAAAAAAAAACCAGCAGAAATACGATACAGGTTCGCTGAAGCTGTGTGCAAAGCTCCGTGGGTCAATGAGCTTCCATCTGTCTATTCTTTAGATGCCACAGAGGTTCAGCAGTTTCATCTAAATCCTGTGGGAATAGAAAAATCAGCACAGTCAGGTTCAGCTGACTCCTCTCACCGGAGCTGCCTCCTGAATTTGAACAAATTTTGCACAGGAGAAGGTGCACACATGGGAACCACTGCTAACTCAGCTCTCAGCCAGCCTACAAATCCTCTGGGTCCTGGAACAGATTTATTTGTCTTACTGTCCTGCGCACACCTCTGTAGTCATCAGCCTAAGAAGAAAAGCCTTACCAATTTTTCGCTTTTTATTTTGTTTACAACACATTAAACACATTGAGTCATTAAGTACATAAACTTGATACTAATAGTATTCTCTTACAGATGTGCTAGGCACAGTCAACACAGAAATCTTGAGAGGTGATTTATTACCATCATATTTCCCTGGAATGCAAAAGGGGGCATTGTAACTGCTCTTCTTACAGCAAAAAAGCCTCAGCCTGAAAATACATTTGTGACTTAGAAATAGCCATGTGTGAAGAGACTAGAGGGAAAGGAGCAGTAAATCACATGGATGAGACAACACATTATGACTGAAGCTAGGGAAAAGTGCTTTAAAAGGATTATATAGTCTGATGGCATAATACTTTTTCTCTTAACAGAGCATACAGTGAAGAACATCACTGCTCAGCATCAACTGGTGCCTCATTACACCTCTACAGATTCCTCTATGGCAGTTGTGGACAATCAAAAACTATTACACATACATGTTAAGTAATGACCTCACCAATGGAATACACATGGAAACAGAAAGTCAAGAGTCATAGGAGAAAATGCTCCAATGTATTTATATTATACTTACATTCTAATATGATTTATAATTGCAAGGAGGAGAAGTTGATATTTCTAAACGGTAATGAAAACATTGGAAACATATATTCCGTGATCCATAGTCCTAGAAGCCAGAGGTAGAAAGTTGGCTTGCATGTATGCTAATTGTTAAGGTTACTTAGGTTTCATCTAGGTTTTACGCCAGCTCGTGAATCCCCAGCAAAAGAGCTACAGCAAGGTCATCTTTCTTTGCTTTATAAAAACATAAGCACTTCAGCATTTGGAAAGAAAATTAAAGAGTTTTTCCATTTAAAACAAGCAACATGTGGAAAGAAATCAGAAGATGCTTGATGCAACTTTCTCAGGGAAAAAGAGCAGGAACTAACTAACTAACTCTTAGACTCATGGTAAATATCAACATTTAAAAAAAAGCCTTGAAACCTGGTTTGTTTCAGTTTCTTTTTTAAGTAGTTGAACAGTTGAAGTCAATGCATCTGACAATCAAAAGTGCTGAAAGCTGAAAAAGATGAATTCAGAACTGAAAAAGGATGAGATTCTGGTCAATTCCAGGAACACTTTTTCTGAAAGGATATCTGCTCTTCTGCCTGGCTTGTTAAGATACCTGCTGCTACAAAAGGGACTTGGGCTCTGCAAAGATGCAGTAAGCAAAATGACTTTCTTCTGGACTGTGTACTCCTCCTGTACTCAGAACCAGACTCAATTGCTCCTGCAGTAAGGACGATTTAATCTCCTGTCTTTGACAACAGAAAGCTGAGGTGAAGAAAAAAATTGCCAAGCCCCTTGTTTATTTGAATTCATCTCAGCACGTTAGGGATGAGGCATAGACATATAAGACAAATGTAGAAAGATTCCTAGGCTGGGAGTGATTGCAAGAGACCTGCAGGCAGGCAGGGTCACCAGTGTGTTGCATGGCTCAAGCAGGTCTGCGCTGCAGCACTGGGGACACCAGGTGAGTGCTGAGTACATTCGGTGACCTGCCAGGAGCGAAGCAGTAATCAGTTTAAACAAAGAAAAGAAACACATTGTAGTTCCTGTGATGCTTCTGAGAACATATGATCAGGCCAGTCCTTTCACTTCAAGTCACATCCTAAGCAGCTTGTATCCAAGAGCTCAGATGGAGGGGATGAAGCAACTTGATGGGTATTTACACCATTTTTCTCCGATTTGTGAGGAAAAACAGTTCTATGACTAAGAATTGACTGTTGCCAAATGAAAAGGCATGCTTGGGTGGATGAAGCTAGAGAGAGAGCATTCTCCTAGTTAATATTGGGCTTTCAGGCATGTTTTTGTTTCGCTTCTTCCCATTACTGTCACAGGGATGAGAGAAGTCCAAGGGCAGCCATGTGGCACACTGCATGCCCTGTATGACAGCCATTGCAGGCATGGAGCTGCTAGCATCTAAAACTTCCACCGTAATTGCATGGAAATGAAAGCAACTTTCTGTCCTGGGAGTAGCCACATGGGGCTGCAAGTGATAAAACCCATCCTTTGTGAGGAAGAAGTCTGTTTTGCGCTGATCTGGGATGCAAGCATGAGGTAAAGATAAAAAAGGACATTTCTAGGAGCTCTTTTGGTAACTTTGTAGCATATACGGGATGATCCCCTGATTTTTATTTACTTTTAAAACATTGTTTATGTCATTAAATGCTGATTTATGGAGCAAAAGCATTAACACCAGAGTACAGTTATTTAGCTGCCAAGCTGAAAGTTGCTGCTTGGAGGGTTCATGTAGGAAACATGCATGACAAGTCAGGGATTAGTGCTTTTTGGTTACAATTTTCTAATTTGGAACTCAGGACAGGACAGGGATCAGACAGTACCTACTCCCCGAGCTCAAGGCTGAGAAGACCAAGGCCTAAAGACAATGAAAGAACTGAACTTAAATTCTTCTTTTTCACTTCTGAAATTCCTATCAGGTTAAGAGCAAAATCTGCACATCAGTGATGTGCACTACACAAAAAACTCTGCTTCAGTAAATAGCATAATTACTGAAGAAAGAATAAAGAAAAAGCCTCATAGCCATGATTTTAATAGAACATTTTAATTTGAAGCTCTGGTTTTAAATTATTTAATCTCAACTCCAATCTAAAGACAGAACAGTAAACCAGTACTGCTGTAACACCTTTCCTTGAAAAGACTAGAACAGTTTGGTGGCCTGCAAAGATGGACGCAGAGCTCATTTGCTGCAAATACCTGTTCAGAAAGAGTACTCCCTAGTTGAACTTCTGATGGTAGTTACACCAAAAATGGAGCATATCATGCAGAACTTTTTTTCAGCTATAATAACCAAGGATGCTAAGGACATATACCCTACTGAAATCAATGCATAGCACCTCATCTGCTTTCACCAGATGGGACTGCTGTTTTGAAATTCCCAGTATCACTTTATTCTGTACTGTTTCTTATATATCTTTTTTCCCTCAGATACAGTGTTAAAGATCAGGGAATAAGAAACAGGCCTGCAACAAAGCCTTGACTTTTTTTTTTTTTTTTTTTTTTTTTTTTTTTAATCACTGATCTCAGGAATTGGCTTTTTAAGAACACTAACATCTGTATTCATTAGAAAGTATTTTATGAGGGAAAGAGACCTATGGAAGAATTCTGTTTATTGCAATTAATTGAGATCCATGCAAAATAATAATAGTAATAAATTCAAAAAGTATTTATATCACTGGGATGATGTTTGTACCAAACAGGAGAACCCAAACAAAACCACAGTGACTCAATAGCCACGTATTTTTTCTGTAAAATTGAAAACAGTCCTCCAGATCACTAGAATTAGCTGAAGGTATTATTTTGCATGGCTAGCAGTGGTTATGCAAGAAAACATAATGTGATGGACTTTTTTTTCCCTGTCCCCCCATCCCCTATTTTTTTATTTTTCTCAAAAAGACAGAAAAGGAAAAAACAAACAAACAAACAAACAAACAAACAAAATCATTTTTCTCACTGTAGGCTGTAGAAATGAGATAAATCAGTTTCTGCCCCTCAGCATAAAAAATTCACCTTCAGAGCCCTGCAAGCATTCAGCCCAAAGGCAGGTGCAGGGGGAAGTAGCTCAGACTACCTTCACTCCCTGGTTTCCTTCAGGGCTGTCATTCTTAACAGCTCCCCTTTTGAGCATCAGCATTGGCACTGTCCAGTTTTTATCTTGTGACAAAGGCACTCCTCAGACTATTAAGAGATTGTCAATACTCTAGTGAGACTTCTCGAAACAAAAGGTGGATTTGTCTTAAATGAAGATTTTCATGCAAAAAAAAAAAAATCTGCTCAGAATTACATGGGTTTTCAGAAAAGCAAAAGAAAACAACAACAAAACAGAAGAAAAATAATCAGCTGCTGGTTATGAACTCTTGACTGAGGATGAGTTTTTTTCCAAAAGCAAAATACTTCTGATAGGTTGGGTGAAGTAATGACCTGATTATTCACAGGGTGAAGACTATTCATGTATTTGTGGGGCACTACAAAGCTTCTAAAATGACCCTCAGTGATTCACAAGTACTTCTGGTAGTGTTTGGACATTTTCATCCTCTACACCTCTTGACATAACAGCTTTGTGCAGATACACCTTCCAAGAAGCAAGTCTAATTTATAGATGCCTGCTTTTAATAGCTTCCAAAAGTGAGCAGATGCAGTAAAATGAAATCATCTTGGAATATTTTAGAGATACAGAGCGTCTGTTTATCTCAGAAAGGATCTGCATTTGGTTTTCCCATTGCATGTCACCTGAATGAAAAATGTAGAATCATAAGAAAGGTATTACAAGATAAATCAGTTCCACTTGGGGAGTAAGCATCAGTTTTTGGTAAGGCATCTCTTCTTCACTGCCTCTTCTTGAGAAATTTCTGTTCTGATTCTTTCATAGTGGGATCCTTAAGGAGATCCCACTATGTGTCAGGAGACACATTCTCCTGACAGGTCCACTAACCAGCATCAGAAGTAAAAGACGAGTAGAAAATAGAGTACAACTGCACGTCTGTGTTCTATTCTGCTCCTGTAAACCAAAACCAAAACTAAAGTTTTGTGTCCAAAGCATGAGAATTGCATTAGATGTTTTGAAAGTCTTGTTCATGCTGGTTGGCTGCAGCAGTTCTAAGCTATTCTCCCTTAAGTGCATTTATTTTATTGTTATTTATCACATTCAGTACCTTTTATGAAGTCCACCATGCTTTCATCCTACAGAAAGCCATAATATTTCAGCTAACTTACACAGCTGGTAACCTTCATTTCCCACTTGAATTTGGAAAGCAGCCAAAACATCAAAAATCCATATGAAAAACTTTTCCCTGCAATGTGAGGCAGTTGTTCCAGGTACCACAGGAGGTCTTTGTGCACCAGCATTTCCAGACCATAAATTACCTGAGTATTCTTGATGAACAGAAGCTCCTCCATGTAGATGTGATTCTACAAGGTGAGCTCCATCAATTAACTCATGCACTCGGCATTCCTTAACAGGAACAAGTCTTTTGGGTCATCATCACCTTGTGTGTGGCAAATCTATACTCTCAAATGAAGGTGTGCCAAGGAGCTTCTCACATCTGCAGGTGGTACAGAATAGGTTAACAGAATATTAAAAAACAAAAACATTTAGCCAATAAAAAAATTTATGTAAGAGACATGGTCTAGAAACGACAAAGCATAACAAAAAAGCTCACTTCACTATTTCACAGGACAAATTCCAAGAGTAAGAAGAGCCACCCAAACTACATGCGTGTCAGTACTTTGTGTTGACACTATCACTTACCTTTGATGGATTGCACTCCGTTTCTGGAGTAAAAAACATATCTGGTAATAATCACTACATTCATCTCTGTATTACCCATTCGTATTAAGCTTTTGCCACTTCAGTTAATAATAAGTATTTGATTTTATTCCCAATAACTTCACTGTCTTCAGAGAACTGAAATGACAGCAGCCAGGAGCAGACCTGAAATTCTTGGATACACTGAACTACTAGGAAACTCTTTTAACTGGAAAAATTACAGGAGACAGGCTTCTGAGCATACATCCAGCAAAATGTCACCTTTTCACCAGTACTCCCATCAGTGGTTACATAAAGTCAGACACCTTCTAGTGACACATGCTTCCACCCTGTAGAAGGTGCATCTGCCTTCTAGAAGATATAGCTTATATCTTTGAGCTATACAGCCTCACCATCCATAGCTTTGAGAGGTACAAGAGCAATATGTACAAGAGCAATACCTTCCACCCCACTTATTGTAGCCATGTGCTGATTAGAGCTAGAAAATAGGAGCAAATAAGAAGTGAAGTACTTGTTAAAGTTCAGCAAACAAGACTGAGACATTATAAAACTGTATTTTGGTGGTCTGCTTTTCCAGTTTGAAATAAAAAAAACGTTCATAAATCCAAACAGCCCTAGGATGTTACCAAACTCTCAAGCAGCTCTAGCACTACAACAGAGAACAACTTGGAGTCAAACTTGGGCCTTTCCATTCACATCCTTATTGTATCACTGCTTCCCATTAAGGATTATATCTCTTACATATTTTGTTATCTAGATGAGAGAAGAATTCACTTTACTGTACATTGCCCAGTGTTATTTCCACTAAATTTCAACCTATTTGAACATAAATCCTGGAGCTTCTAGGTCTTAGTACTGTTTCCAGTTAAGTGATAGAAGACTAAAGTCCAGTTTCAGGACTTTGTAACCTCTGTTCATTCTCAGTCTGTCTCACACAAGTATTGAAGTAATTTATTGCCCAAAGAGTAGGGAGAAAAGACTGAAATTTGAACATTTTTAGAATTTTATTAACTTCAACAAAAATTGCAAAATAAAGGGTGGTCATTTGGTGAGGATTCAGCCACACAAATACTGCTCAGCTGGCAATTAAGTAACAAATTATGTACAACTGTCAGAGGTCAACTGCTGAACAGCTAATCAATGTAATCGAAATCATCTGGGATTCCAAAACTTTTGTCAATTCTGCTCTCTTCAAATCCAAATTTACGCTTGGCCCAGGACTTTATTGCAAAGATGTTATCTGTAAACAGAATGGAAAACATTCAGTTTTAAATGTTTAGCAAAGCATGACTTGTAGCCTTGAATACATTGGCAGATCAATTCTAAATAAAATCTTACAAATCATGTTCTAAATAATTGAAGAAAAAAACCTCAGGACATACATATTGCTTGTTCTGCAAAATGGAAAATGGAAACATAAAGCAACATAGCCAAGCTAAGCAAAAACAGAAAATTGAGTCAAACTTCCATACAAATGTCACTGCAATAAGCTTCTTTAAAACCGTGCAGCACTTTTCCTGAATGTCAAAGTTGATAATTAAGGTTAAGAAATACCTACTTTATATTAGTGTCCATCATATGATGGCAGCAGTAAGGTTCTACAAAGTTTCTGGATGTTTTTTGTAAGTGAGGTCTATCCTGCATCGTATCTTAAATAAAATTTTAAATTCCTAGCAGTAATTAGGTCTTTTACTCAAATTGCTCTTGTGTGAAACTGTCCTCAGCAAAATAAGTGCATACACACCAGTCCATCTGTTGGCTGCCTCCTTGGCTATTTTGACTGTTTGGCCTGAAAGAGAGGGAAAAAATGAAAAAAAAGGGTAAGTCAGAATCAAATCATAACAGTAGTTTCAGGATGTGGAGATGTTTGGTTTGGTTTGGTTTCCCTGAAGACTTAGCCTGAAGATAATAGAGGAAAATGAGTCTGAAAATATTTTGTAATCATCTCTATACATAAGCTGTCTATCACATCAGTACATGACTATACAGATAAAGAAAATGGTAAGAGGAACAGTCAATCACTGGAATCTGCAAGCATATCATGTAGCTTTGAGAGCCCCCTCAATGACATAAAGACAATGCTCCTGCCCATTATACTGGGCTTCCCTCAGTTACCACCTCTAGTTGTAGCTATTTCTGGTAAAAGCAATTTACACAGTTCCCATGAGGCAAAACAGTATCAAGAAAATAAATCCTCTTAGATCACTTTCCTCCCATTAAAATAAGTACTGAATCAAATCTAACAGGTTGGTTTGTAATGTGGGAATTCATCAGAATAATTATGGTTCTCACACCTACACATAACTTAGTTATTCCCAGTCAGTCCTGTTAGTACTTGCATGATAATATTCATTGGAATGGTCAGCATAAGATTTATATGCATGAGTAATGAAGAAGTGAATATACGATCAGATATCCACTGTTACAAAGCTTATACTTCAGTCAAAGTCAAATTAGCTTGAAATATTATCCGCTAGCACTTAGAAAGTGCTCTTTATTCTACCCTTCAGTATGCTCTGGTGACATGAATAATGTTTAAATGCCAACAGAATATAGTTTCAAAAACAGTGCAGTTTCTAGAGATGGTCAACAATTAGAAATCTTGGACATTTCACAAAGTAAAAAAGATGGGCAAAGAAGGGAGTGGGTGGGAAGAAGGAATTTTTATACATTTGTACATATTAGAAATTCAAACTACTCATTGCTTCCTTATTTCCTTTGCTGACTTCATGTTTCCACCTCCTCTTTTCTAGTTCTGACAAGACACTGGCAGCCAAGGGCATTTTGAATACTACTTCACCTAACACTGCACAGATCGTGTTTGCAGAGTAAGGGCCTTTGTTGGTCAAGACCATAAGCATGTAAGCAGTGATACTGCACTCAGCACACATTACTTAATGCATGTAGTCATGTGTTTTGGAATGTGTTTTCTCTATTAATTAAAAGGCAGAGGAGGCCAGCAGATGCAGGTTGGACCCACTCTGTTGAGTGATTAGAATGGCAGTGGCTGTTGGTAACAGAGCTATGTCTAGAAATGAAATCACGGTAGAAAGGGCAGGAAGCTGTATGGGGAAAACCCACAGTGGGCAGAACCTTCAGTGACTAAAATAACAGAAAAAAACAAAAACAAAACAAAACACCAAAAAAGAGCCGAAAGTGTAAGTATTGAAACAAAACAGTGGAAGATTTTAATAACACCAATCCTTCTATACACCACTTGGTTATTTATCTTGATTATTAATCACAGACTGGCAGAGAAATGGCACAGTCTGTCTAAGTGTGGAAGGACAGTAAGCGGAGGCAGAACTTCAGGACAGGGAAAATAACACTCAAACAATCTGGCCAGATGTCAGATGTCAAAGGAAAGGCTGTCTTGGCCCCCCAGAAGCACACATACCCCCATGACTCTGCTGAGAGCAGGCTCAGGGTTGGGGAAACAAGAGCCACTCTAATGCCTCAGTCACATGACATCTCCAGGAAATGTATTCACAAGAGGCTGGGGCAAGGTTTTATTTCTTGCAGTTTCCCATTTTACCCTGGCTGGCATGTGACAGTACCATAGTGTACAGGTGTGCGTTTATCTGGCCATCTGCAAAGCTGCTTAAACCATCAGGCACATTATATCAACAGCAATGGCAGCTGTTTTGGCAAGTTGCAAGCCGCCTACGTTCTCCTCATGTCCAGTTTGACCAAGCTGATGCACACAAGACAGCTTGCACTATCTCTTGTCGTAGAGCAAGACTGTCACTGCCACTGCTGCAGGATGGCACCACAGACTGACTAACCACTAATTCCTTCACTTTTGGTAAAATCTTCACTCATATTTTTCCATCACTTTCTTTTTTAATTTCAAGTCAATAAATCACGTCATCCATCTTCAGAAAATATAATTCCCAATGCCTATGGCCTGAGCATTTAACTATCTGAAGGCAAGATGAAAATGCCCTGGGGTCTGTCTCAATTCTTGCCTATAATTCCACTGCAGAATCTCGCCTGCCTGCTGCATCTAACACACCACACCTGAAAGAGGAAAGAGAAGTAGTAGCTACTGGCACATACGAATCATAGAATCATAGGGGTTGGATGGGACCTCAAGAGATCATCGAGTCCAACCCCCCTGCCAAAGCAGGCTCCCTACACCAGGTCACACAGGTAGGTGTCCAGGCGGGTCTTGAATATCTCCAGAGAAGAAGATTCCACAACCCCCCTGGGCAGCCTGTTCCAGTGCTCCATCACCCTCACCATGAAAAAGTTCTTTATGGACACGCATCACCTGAAGACACCAGCTGCATACCTGCATTATGGCCAGCATCTTCCAGAGGTACCCCACTCCGTCATAAGAACTGAGAGGTATGAATGAATCTGCACTTGGACCGCATTATGGAAACCTCTTCTAGTTGCTTGTTGGGACTTCCAATAGCTGTGTCATGAGTATGTGTGTGTGCACAAAGAGGAGCAGAATAGACATCCCTCACCCACCTACCCCAAGTACTGATGTAATTCAAACCTATGCTGGTTATGACTGCCTGTTCTCCACAAGATCATACAGCCATCAGCCTCCCACACAGTAGCATGAAGCACATATTATTTCCATTCATGAGACTTCATATCAGTAAACTTTTTTGCTCCTTTTCCTTCAGGAAAAGTCATTCACTTGGCTGAGGTGTACTCTTGTGTCCTAGGCTGATCAGTTCCAGGCAAACTTGGCATTTTCTAAGCAGGTAAATGGAAGCGTACATTCTCTCCTGAGCCATATGAAAGCAATCACGTCACATACAGCAGTGCAGGGCCCAGGAGCATGTCCTGCATGGCTTTTTAATTTAAATGATTTGATGACTCATGCAGCACTAGACTGCTATGTCAGAAAAACACACCTAGAAATATGCCATAAAGAGTGAAAGGCTAAGGGCCAAAACATCTTGAGCACTCCTAAAAGTCTCTTCCTCCCTCAAACTCAGGTAACTAGGAGAGTTGCAGGGAATTCAGGAATCTTAGATTTTGGGAATGAAACCATTTTCCTGAGCAACTGTCTTGCCACTGGGACAAAGGAAAGCACAGTTTATGGAAAGGAATACCCAGAAGGGCTGAGAAAGCAAAGAAACATGTTCTTTATTGCAGGGAAGTGACATCCAGACAGGGATGAATTAAGGAGCAGTCCAAAGAGGCCAACCCAAGAAAAGTGTGTGTGCAACAGCAGCAAAAAAAAACACCTAGGGCAAATGGAGAGCTGCTGGCCAGGAGTGATGTCCGGCAGCACAGAACACCAAGGCAGCAATATCTCTGACAGATCTGAGTGGGCAGTATATATTGGCTCAGAGTCAGCACAGTCAGGTCATGCTACTTCTGATTCAGCTCTGGAAGCCCCAAGCCAATCTCAGCATCCTGCTGAACCACAGCTGGCTCTTTCATTTGCTCCTTCCCCCAGATTTACAGCTTTTTTCCTGAATATGGTGGTGGAAGTTAACAGTCCTACTTGTGTTCCAAAGTAGAATGGCCACTTAAGGTTCCTTTAAAATATCAAATATTACTATGGGCCTAAAAACACTGTGTGCCACATCAGCACAATATAAATGCTCCAAGAGACTGGGTTACTCCTTCTATCAGATTTCTGATACTTCCATGGCTGTAATACAAATGCAGTAATAACCACAATCACCCCACAAGCATTTGCCAAACCTTCTTTCAGGTTAATTCTAGAATTCCTGCATGTAAAGGAACACCATGGAAGCAGTCACTGAACAACATTCAAGAATCAGGCTGTAAAGGTGCCACATTCTAGGTCCACAGGAGCAGTGCATCCCTGTGAGTAAGAAATAGGGCATGGCTGGCAGGAAACCTGTGTGGATAAACAAGGAGCTCATGCATAAACTCAAAGGGAAGAGAAAGGTCCATGAAATGTGGAAAAAGGGTCTGACCACTTGGGAAGAATATAGGAATGTTGTCAGAGCCTGCAGGGATGTGATGAGGAAGACCAAAGGCAACCTGGAATTGGACCTGTCAAAGGAAATAAAGAATAATAAGAAAGGTCTTTTTAAGTACGTCAACAGTAAAAGGAAGACCAGGGAAAATGTGGGTTACAGAATCGCAGAATTGTAAGGGTTGGAAGGCACTCTAGAGATCATCGAGTCCAACCCCCCTGTCAAAGCAGCTCCCTACACCAGGTTGCACAGGTAGGTATCCGGGCGGGTCCTGAACATCTCCAGAGAAGGAGACTCCACCACCTCTCTGTGCAGTCTGTGCCAGTGCTCCGTCACTGCACTGTGAAGAAGTTCCCATGTACATTTGTGCAGAACTTCCTATGCTTCAGTTGGTGGCCATTTCCCCTTGTCCTATGCCTCACAAACATACATCAGCACATCACGTAACACTTATACCCCTGATATTAATCAGTAAGTCACAATGCTTCTGAATTCATAACAGCTGTATTCAAGTCCATGCAAATACACGGTTTCTCATTTAAACAATATCCCACATTCAAGAGAAATATACTGACATGTTGCTAAAAAATAAAAGAGTAGTACCTCTTTTTTATTTATTTATTTATTTTACATTTAGACTTTGCAAAAATGTTTCAGAGCTACTGGAAAAAAAAAGTGTTCATTATTACGATATCTACCTAAGGATCTAGAACTATTTTGGAAAGCATGGAACACAGTATGTTAAGTCTTTCACGACAGAAAAACATTCAAGGAATCTTAATATATGAATGAGTTAAATGAGCATTTCTGTCTCGAGAGCTGTGTGCAAATATTTTTATATGATGGAAAATAAACCTGAGCACATGCATATGATAGTGCTGTGCATTTAATACTTGCTGAGATGCAGCAGTGCATAGAAAAGCCACCAATAAGCTGATCCACATCTCTGAAATATGCTTTTAAAGGCTCTGCAATCTTTGTTTGTTTGAAAAAAGTGTCAAGTCTCATCAGCAAAAGCTCCCTCTGCCCCATATGAAAAGGTCACACTGTCAAATTTCATCAGGATGTACACAGTGTCTCTTTGAAAAACGTCCAACAGAATTTGTCAGAATCACCACCAAAAGATTCCTCTTTGCAAAATAAGATGCTCTTGTACTGAAGTTTACTGTATTCACATACCCTCAGAAAAAGACTGCTTACCTTTTCTGTATGCTACCTGAAAGCCCACACTGAACTCATAGTTGTGTAACTAAAATACATCTGTTCTTAACAGAACAGAGGGAAGTAATGTTCTTACACAAGAAAACAAGCGCACCAACCTTCTGACTCAGGGCTCCCTCCCAGCACCCTTTCTTTCATTTGTGTTTTTTTTTCCTTTGTATTAGTGGACAAACCCTCCCTCCCCACTTTACCAGTAAAAGTTCAGCTGTGCTGCTGAACCGTGTTTCTCACAATGGTCCATCACAGAGCAATAAAGAACAATAAGCTTTTTTTCTTTTAAGTCCCTGCAGATAAATGCCTGTAAGGCGTCTCAGAAGATCCTGTGCCCTCTGAGCAGGACTCAGCACATGTCCATGCTTACCTATGCCACTGCCAAGGTGTTTTTCTGTAGCCTGTTTCAAAGGTTTCCAGTGTTACAGAGGTTTTAACCTCCCCAAGCAATCTAGCTCTGTGTTTAACTATTGCTACTATTAGAATAGTTTTTTATCTCCTTTTTTTTCTTTCCTGCAATTCAAAACAAATTACTTTTCACTGAGTTCTCCATGAACCAAGCAACAGACTGTTCCTTTCCTTTCTTGAAGCAGATGTATGTGAGACTCCTTGGAAGCAATCTTCTCTCAAGCCCTCTTTTTTCTTCCTATAACATGGCTGCTACACCTCCAGTCTTTTTGCTCCACTCTGAATTCTCTCCTGTTAGTTACACATCTTAAAGTATGATATCCAAAACTGAACAGTGTTCCCAGCTGAAGATTCACTAATGCCAACTGGAGTGGAAAAAAATTATATTTCTTATTGCTGATTATTCTTCCATTTCTGTATTGCAATCAAGCAATTGTGCTTCGCAACACAAATGTCTTACACTGAACCTGGAAACTTCCACAAACATGACATCTTTTTCCAGCCCTCCACACTCAGCCAACTACTCCAGATGACTTGTGTAACACAGCACCCTTGAATGCACATATGTCCTTGCACTTAATCACTACTGAATTTTATCCGATATTGATAAAATTTATTTATTTAAATTAAATTAAATTAATTAATTAAATGTAAAGTATTTAATTTAATTAAATATTTATTTATCAGATAATCTTTGCAATTTGTCACGTTCATTTAGAGACCTCACCTTGTCTTTTGTCCATGCAGGCTGTCACATCATCCGCAAATGTAACAAAAGTATATTTTCTATTTTATTACCTAGCTTGCTACTATAAATACTGAGCAGACACACAGGCAGGACAGACCCTATTAAGAAGCATTTTGATTCAATCGTCCTTTCTGATGCTGATTTATAACAAATATACCTTGAGCGCAATTACAAAGTAGCCTGAGATTCACACTACTGCAGTTTCATCAAGACTGGGTTTCCCTTCTTTCCTTGTAACAAGATAGTGCAAAGCAGAGCCAAAACACAAAGGAAATACTTGTCCCATTCTACAAAGGTCTTTTACATTGGTAAGGATAAAACCTGTGTTCCTCTATGTATTTCCAAATTGCTTTTCAGTTTTGTTTTTTTTTTCCCTCAAGTATCCCATTCTTTACAACGAAACTAGCTTACAAGATGCTCAGGTGAGGAGAAGTGAAACAAACAACAGAAACGCTCTCAGATACACCACCAGTATCGTAATTACTTTTCACAGTGGTACCACATGCCTTGCAAGACATCGGCAGTTAAATACCACTGAATGAGGTATCTACACGAAGAAAATTGATTGGTAATATACAGTCTAATTGAGATAAGCCCATAATGAAAACACACCCTACTATACAATAACATATGCAAGATTGGAAACATTTTCTTTTTTCCTTTTTCTCACAGCAAGTCCAGGGAAGACTCTGGCAGAGCTTTAATTTCACACAGAAAATAACACATTAAAAACCTGCAGTACCTTCCCTGACATAATTTTGCACATGGAAGCCTTGAAAACGTATATATCAGTATTTTCTTTAAGTCATTTAATTAATACTGTTAAGTTTATAAAAAAAAGTCTAAATGAACAGTACCATATGTAATGAATCTTGTCTAACACTGCAGAAGACAAGCAAAATAATCATCCCACAAAAGCCTTTTTGTCTTCGATAAAATGATCTATAGCTTATTTCCATTAGAAGTTGTCTTCATGGTTTTAAAAGAGTCTAATGGATTGCTGCTGATTCATTTCTAAATTAAAGAAGATCAAAAATGGAGTCAGAAGCAGCCATTTGTCACAACACAAAATTTATCAAGTATCTCCCATTTTTAAGCAGCTCAATGACTTTCACCATAAAAGATTTGGTAGCTTAGACATTAAAATAATTTCCACACATTTCACCCGTCTGACCCTCATGCAGCATACTTCTTTCCTGCAACTCCATTATTAAATAAATAAATAAGTAAATAGAGAGGGGGGAAAAAACAGAACAAAAATAAACCTAATGAGCTTTATAATTTAATTTCTAGATTGGGAACTTGCCAGAGTAACTAGTTTATGTATGCAGGGTGTTGCACATGCTAGCTAAAGATTTGATCTTCCAAATGCTTCTTTTCTGAGTCTCTAAGTAAAACTCCATTGACAAAACACAAATTATTAAAAAAAAACAAACTGTTCTGTTTGTGTTTTGGGGGGCTGTTTTTTTTTGGCTTAACCATTTTAAAGCAAGTCAGCATAAGTCCAAGCTCTGCAAGAGTAATAATCCTGCTAGAAAGTGCTTGAGGTATAAAAACATAAATATCCACGTGCCTCTGCAACTGGGCCAGTTTTTTTTCACTACAGAGTAACCTTTGCTGGAATCCAAACTTTAGGCTAAACATGGTGTTCCCAGAGATACTCTGTGAAACACAGAGGGACAGTCAGATTCTACTGCGCAACTGGTTGCCCTGTCCAAGCAACAGCAAATGTCTTCAGTAACTGAACAACAGATAAGCCCACCTTGAATTTCAAGAGTGAAAGAAAAGTCAAAGGGATGAAGATGAAGGAGCAGACATTCATTTTTTTAAGTGAATCATTGCTTTTTACAAAAATAGCTACATAGTAGTTCTTAAACCAAAAGCACTGATAATCTTTAGTTTAAATAAACTTTCTGGTAAGTTTTCTGAATAAAACACAGACTTTACTACAAAATTTAGCAGAAATTCTAATGAAATATATTATTAAATAATTATTGTCTTTGAGAATTTTCAGCAAGACCAATGCAACTCACTTTAAAGTCTCCCTATTAGCCAGGATAGTCTATTCATCATTTTTTTCACTACTGCAACCCTTCTGGGAACAGGGATCTTAGTAGTAAGAAACTCCCCAAATAATCCAGCACCTGATGTTTTTGTAAAACCAGATGCATCTTATACGTAGATCTGCATTCATAACATGTTTTCAAACCAATCTGAATGCAACAGTTAAAATATAATACCTAGGTGCATCAATAAAGACAATGCAAAACAAACCAACACCCCACAAAATCCAGAATGTGAATGAACATTATTACCTTTTCAGCATTCAGACTCAAGATATTGAGATGAATAAGGGAACTGTTATAACCCATACCTATTTTCTCATTCTGCATGTGAATCCTTTAGGTATCTCTTCACAAAAGTTTGTTAACCTGGATTTTTCCATGTTTAAACAAACCATAATCAGAATTTTTTTAATCATCTATAAAGTTTGTTTTCAACAAAAGAAAAAAAAGACACTTTCAAGTACATACTACAAAGAGCGTTATGTTTTTATGGTATTCATTGAACTTTAGGTATTTTCCCAACATTTCTTCAAAAAACCAGCACCATAAATAATAGCACTCACACCCCAACAAGCAGACGAACTGCAGTCAAAATATAACATTTCTGAAATCACCATCCTGTTCAAATACACAAATAAACGAAGACACAGCTACTGAGAAAAAAAATAACAAAGTATATAACTAAGAAAAATTACTAAGAAAAAAATAGCTAACTTTAGACCTGTGTTTTAATAGAGCATAAATTAATGTTCCTTTCATTAATGAAAAGTAGAAGTTTTAAATGCCAGAAGTGTTTAGCTGTTTCTGGTTTTAAACTGGTCAGCGACTGAAAGCAAGATCAGTATAATTAAATACCTAGGCTGCCAGACAAACCTCTCTATAAAATACCAGATTTTGTTTTAGCTCCTACACTTCTCTCTAGTGCACAGAAAGAATTAAACTTGTGCAGGTTAAATCTGAAGTTACATGGAGCTTTCTTTGTCAGTCACATAAAAATCTGAGTGAATAAAAAACTTAAAAAATTTTGTGTTCTCTGTGGTTCTGTTCTCCAAGTTTTAGGGAATCTACAAGCCTCACATGTATCCAGCTCTGCAGGCATACATCCATGTTATGTCATGCAGCCCTTCTTCAGGAGAAACAGGGACTTCCTTCTCTGCAATGCCCGTTTCCCCATGAGAATACCCCCTTAGCCTTTAAAATTCTGTGTCTTAAGTTGAGAAACAAGAGCTCAGTCCTGGACCAGCTGAAGCACAATTACAAGCCCAACAAAGAAGTATAAAATAACAGAACGTCTGTTTTTACTACCAAAGACTGCAGTACTGTGGGAGGACCTATAACTCAATGCTAAATCACACTAGTTGGCTTAACCGGCATTTCCAAGTAGCAAACAACAAGCTTCTAGCACTAAGCTACTGGTTATGAAAAAAAAAAACTTCTTACATTTTGCAAACGTGGACATATTTCCACAATATCCTACCTGCAAAACTATCCAGAAAACCAAACTACTATGTAGCTTCCTCTAGTGGCCAATCCCCAAATCATGTTTCTGCTGTCATTTACTGTAGTTAATTATTTATATACAAATGCTGAAGTTCTGTGTTCAAATGCTGTAAATGTGGGAAGGCGTCAGAGTTTGTAGTTTAGCTCTCTAATACAAAAGCCAAGAAAATTAAGGCAGAACAGTTGCTAGTAATATTAAAAGGACAAGCTACAGAGTCAGCAGAAAACATAGTCAGTATTTAGTACCTCAGTTTACCCCCTTGTAAACAGGCATTCTAGTATATTTAGTTACATGGTCAAGCATGACTTTCCCATCTTAAGACTCAGGAAGCAAAACAGATGTTCAGCATTCATTTTCTTCAGATAATCACTATGGACCATTCAAATTTCATTTTGACACTGGAATTAATGTGCATGCATGTGTCTTTTAATGAGGCTTATCGCTGCAGGATGTAAACCTAACAAACACCATGAGGTTTGTTTCTGCAAGACTTTTTTGGGGGGAAAGAGCAACTAAGGAGTTACATCACCAAATGGGGATGTTGTTGAAATCAGAAGGCAATTTGACACACCTCTAAGACATCACAACCATATCAAGACATACAAAAATATGAGATGGGCAATTAATAGTATGAAATTTTATACTGAGTATCAGAGAGCTTCCCGTATGGGTTGAAATTATTTATGGAAGGAAAGAGAAAATTCAACTGCAGAAAATGACAACTGCCTACTACAAAACATATTATATTGAACAGTGCAGCTTTTAAAAATACATTTATGTAACGTAACAGCCATCTCTACTTTCTGACTAAAAATGAATATAAATTAATTTAGATTTGGTAATCCCCACATTAATCCAACTGAAAATAATCACAAGGATTATGTTACTGAAATTGTATAGGTTGTGGTAAATCACGTATCACTCACACAATGTGAAAAGGATTTAAAAATCTCTGAGCAGACAACATGGTTTATAAGGTTATTCTGGAAAACATTGCTAACATTTATGTCTAGATGAACATCTTACATTGAATGAGATTCTTCATATCTTCTTACACTAAAAAACTACAATTCCCTGCATCTTTTTTTTTTTTTTTTTGGTCTTTGTATTTCCCCACACACCAAAACAAGAGAAGTCTCTTTCCCAGCCCCAACTCTCTCCCTGTTTGGTTTTCTTTTCTTTTTCTGTATCTTGTGAAATCCCATTCAGCTTTGACAAGGACATTAACTCCCTGAACATGACATTTCCATTTAATCATTTTTAAGCTGCCAGCAAGTTTAGACAGTGCAACAATGACTGCTGAAACATACAACAAAGCATCAACTTCTTAACTGAAGGTCAGCAACAAATTATTTTCAGAACACGGCTGTACAATCCCTTGTGAAGTCTACAGGTAGCCCAACAAGGGACACGTCACCAGTTCCCTTAAATGCTCACCTCTCCATTGCAGAAGCTCATGTGGAACTTCCTCATAGTCTAAAGAAGAAGAGGCCATGCCTAGAGCAATTAACGATTACAATTATTTCTCTCTTTTCTAGTTATTATTCCACACATTGCCATCTAGTGCAGTATGTCCTACCATTCGAGCTGTAATTTGTCCCCCTGTGCCTAATACTTATAAACAAGCTCACAGCAACTACTTCAAAAGAGGGGCTCCTAAACATCTCCAGGGCAGTGCTTAACTACAAGAAGACTATCTCAGCACTTTAAATACCTGCACTACAAATGCCTCTGCTGTCAGAATCTGCCTGAATGTTTTCATTTTTACACCTGGACTGTGTCTGTTATTTGTCCTTAGGAGAGTGCACAGCAGAGGATTTACAGCACAGCAACCTCAGGTTTCCAGTTTGCATATTCCCTTGCATACCATTACATCCTTAGGGAAAGATAATGTAGCTGACAAAAAATGTCATGGTCCCACTAAAGAAAGAGTATCTGTCCAATTCTTGGGTGTGCTGCCAATTGTGTTTATGTTCCTGGCTTTCCCTCTGCACATTTCTAAATCTGCAGACTCTGCACGATGAATAAGGAAAGAGGAAGGTTCAGATTCAGCCAAATATCTTCCCATAAAAAAGGTCTGTCCCTGTTCCTTATCACTCTGCAATGGCATTTTGGCATTACAGCAACTGAATATGCAATAGTGTTTGGGTAGCAAACTAAGAGCCTAATAAATAAAACATTACTCCTGAAGAAGAGAAAATGCAATAAAATGTCATGCATACTTTTCATTTTTCATGCTTAGGATTAGAATATTAAGTACAATTCAGTGCTCAATTCTGCATTAAGTAATTTTCTCATTATTCCTTGTATTCCATTAGAAGTAGAAACTTCATCCAGAAGTATTTCAGTCAGCACAAACATTAATACAGAAGTTATTACACCACTGACTAAATAAAAATTAAATGTTTCTAATGAAATGGTATGTGTTAAATGGACAAAACAAAGGAAGCAGAGTAATATCCAGTATGGGACCAAAGGAAAATGGAAGCCAGTGAATGCTCTTCCTGCATGGTAGGGTTCCAGTGCCAGAATTAATGCTGTTTCAGATACAATGGTCCTGATATTACTTCTAATGAACCAGAATATTTCAGTGTTAGGTTTGCTGTTGGAGACTAAATATCAATTAAAGAAACTCTCACCTTATATAATATGGCAGAACATGAAAATAAATGGTTAGGGTGCTTGTATTACACTGCTTATAGCTTTAAAAAAAATCATCTACAGATTGTCTGATCTCTGCACACCAGATTTTAAGATAAAAAAGCACAGACTTTTCCCAAGTAAAAGTTCACTTTCAACAATATACAACTTACGCATTTCTTCAACAACGTCTGGATCACATTCCCTGTATTTTTCTACTTCTCCTTTTAGCTGCTCTTTTTTCTGCCGGAGGGCAGCAAGTTCCTTCATCAGAGCTGCACGTTCTGCCTGAGGAGTCAAAGCATGTTGGAAGAAACATTAAAAATATAAACAATACAATCAAATAATTGCATAAAGCATGTTTCAAAAAACAAAAAATACATAAATTTTAAAGCTTTCCATCAATGAACCAATTGAGCATTCCATGCACACACAAAACTCCCAGCAACACTCAGTGATTCTGAATAAAAACTGGAATGAAGACAATTAAGGTCAAAATGGAAACTCAAAACAACAATTTCCTACAGCCTTTGAACTCAGAGCGTTTTTACAAACCACTCTCTTTGCTCTTGTGCGTAACAGTTAAAGGACATGCAGAAGCACTATCCCTGTCATTAAAGACAGCATTACAGAAAAACCTGCCATCTACACTTCCACATGTCTGAATACTGACGATGCATGATTTCTGTGATAGTGTATTTTTCTCCTTGTTTGTTCCATGCCATTTAAGAGCAGTGGTCTCAAAAATACATTCAGATACTTAAGTTGTGAGAGTATGTACTTCTTTCCTCAAATTTTCTACTTCTCAATAATAATTTGCAGACACTAGACTCAACATGAGCACTCCCTCAGCCAACTCAGCATAAATTTCAGAGAGTACTTACAGCCAGCCTCTGCACCTGGCACTGAGTGGCCTCAAACAGCCAGGCAACACCAGATAAAAACCTGACAATTTACAATCCCCGCAGCAGCCTAACAGTTTGAAGGCATTTTCAAACTTTCACATTCTTCTGCCAACAGCCTGGATTCAGCTCATCCTGCAAAAGTGGAATGGAAATCAAAGGCTTCCAGATGCTGGGGAGATATGGAGGCCATCAGCTCTAAGACCAACATCATGATACAGATTTCTCAGGACTTTTTCCTGATGTTTAAGCTGGAAACAAAGTGTTGGAAGCATGAGCAGAACAGGATTTCCAAGATCAATAGATTCTTGCAACTGGGGCAGGCCATGTGGTGGAGAAGGCTGAGTGAAACCTCTATTAGTCCATCTGGAAACCTGACAGGCAGAGCTGTATGTGAAACCTGTCTGACATTTTAGATTCTAAGATATGGCACTTTCCCACAGAATTCCAACAAACTTTTTTTACCGGATGTTCAAACCAGTTTATGCTGAGCGCCTCAAAGTCAATCAGGACACCCTGTGAAATTTTTTGAAAGTACTACTTCACATGTCCATTAAACATGAAGCCTAAATGTTATTTTGCAGTGTACTTTAAAACAGCTTCAGCATGATAAGAGCACCAATATTAACTGACTCCATAGAATAATAATAAGACAAAAAACAAGATCCCCCAACACCTAAGTTCAGTTACTAGATTTGTCAGTTCAGGATCCAGTGGAAAATTTGGCAGGTACCTGAGAGCAGTTCAATTTTAACAGTATCTTTAAATATGAAAAAGGCTAGACAATTAGATTCCAAGCAGGCATAAATTTTCTCTGCCTTGGAGCATCTACTTATCACTATTCCTCATTAGTGCGTGACCTAAAGGAAGACTATCATTTAGGAGCATCTGATTTGTTTCTCCTTCTTCCTCGCCACCAGCACTTAATGGATTTCCAATGACTCATTAATACTTGCAAACTGTGAATACTTGGATCCCCTTTCCCCAATAGAAAAGTCTCCCCCTGCAAACCAGCTTACAGTATCTTCACGTCCAATTTTCGATTTTTCGATGCTTTTTTGTAAATCCTCTTTTTTCTGACTGGTTTCTGCAAACTGATGAAGGAAACAAAAAAGAAAATCAACCTATTTCAGTGACATATACACTTAACATATAAAACACATACATGGACACTTATAAAAGTCCACACAAATAGAAAATAATTAAACAATATATTGTGTAATAAAAATAGACTCAAAATAAATACAAAAACACCCAAACATAAGTTTGGGGCTCTGACCCACAGAAAAGAATTACAAGAAGCACACATTTTGCTTCCTTGCCATATAATTGTGTTGCATGCTGCATATTTAGCATGGGACTAAAATCCTGTTTCATACCATAACCTGGCATCTCTACAAAAAGGCACCCATGATAGGAAGGCTTTGGACTAGATGATTTCTTTCTTTTCACCCTTTTCCAACTCTTTAATCTCTCCCATAGCCATTCCCTTACAGACTGGAAGCAGAAGCACTAGCTGCAGCAGCTCCACCTGCTAAGCTGCTGATATCAGCCTTCCCAAGCCTTGGTATGCCACTGGCACTGCCCCAGTCCTTTTAGCATACTGATGTATAGAATTATCTGTGGCTCAAAGGCATGCAAAGCCATGGCTCCTCCTGTGCTGCACTCACAAGGCTAGACTTAGGTCTGAGGCAGAGGTATCTTCCAGAGGAAGCCACATCTCACAGGGCTGGCACAAACACTGCCTGCATTGCCCTGTCACTCCAGAGGAATTACCTAACAAGACAGATCTCTCCCCATTAGCCCAATGCCAACCACTTTAGTTGGAAGTCTTCCAGGGACACTTTGGAAGCCGTTAAAGCTGAGCCAGATGTATGATGCAGCCCCTGCTCCTCAGGGACAGTACTCAGTGCTAGCCACAGCTTCTTGAAATGCTAAACAAGATGCATGAGAATGCAAAAAAAAAAAACAAAAAACTTTCTAATAAACATTCAGTTTGGAAATTAGCTATTCTATTTGAAACCAATACCAAGGGAAATAAAAAAAAAAAGAAAAAAAGGTAGCATTCTTTTTAATACAAACTCTGTTATAAACTTAAACATGTTAATATATTAGTCAGATAGAGACATCAGATTAATCACCAGCATGATGGAAGTGGCTGTTGAAGCTCTCACTTCATTTTTCAAAAGAAAGCGAACGCCTACCACTGGCACCGCCTCCCCCCAGAAACTGCTCAACACCTTTGCTTCTCCATTCTCCTTTTCACTAATGATCCCACTGAATGGGAGAACATTCCTAGACACTACTTGCAATCCTTACCCTTGATAATTTAACCATATTTATATTCTTGTGCAACTGAACTGACAAGACCACATTGGTCTTTACATGAAAAATCATTTCTGCAGTGTGGTCCTCTCCAGGCAGACTACATACCTTGCTTGCAAGAATTCAACCTGTTCATACAGTGCAAAGAGAGCTGGTTTGGAGCTACAGCCAATTTCTACTTAAACTCATGTTCAGTGCGTATTTTCAGAAATACATCTGTAAATGCATGAAAAAATACAAGGCAGAGCTTATTGCCAAGTTTTAAGTTGCTGGACATAAAGGTAAGTAATGCTCCATACTGGTGCTTTCTAAGGATTATGTCCCAGCCCAACTTCACTTCACTTGGTTTTGGGGGGAGGTTCCTTTCTTCAGACAGCTTCCTCCTCCTGGATCACAGAATCACAGAATTGTAGAGGTTGGAAGGGGCCTCCAGAGATCATCTAGTCCAACCCCATAACCATATGTTCATGCATGTGTGCGTATACACACAGATAAGGTCTGCTTTCAACAGGGATGTTTTATTTTGACTTCACTCTACATAGAAATTACTTTAATGGTAATGGATATATATGATTTGGGGAAAAATATGACCCACTGTTTACTCACTGCTCTCAATGAAAGTGACCAAAGAGGCAGTGTGGGATTCAGTATGTGGCCTGAAGTATACCAACACCTCAATTTTGGTGAAGAGTTCAACAACAGCACTCCTTCTGGGTTTTCCACAAAACTCATGTAAAATTAAGCGTGTTAGTCCCCATGTTATGCCTTACTAGACTGAAGCACAGAGTTCAGAAGAGGATAAGTAGCTACGTGAAGTTTGCCATTTAAGAAGCCCAAGGAAAAAAATATCAGAGCACACATCATTCAGTATCTCTGAAGAAATAATTTTGTTGGAACTAAACTCACCTAGAAAGCAGAGATGGCAAAGAGCTTATATAAATCTACTGCACACACAAAGAGTAAGACAACACTTTCGGGAACAGGGAGAAAATAAAATTGTTCATTTCCCAATATGTTTTCCATATTCATAAAGTTCTTTAGGAACATTTATGCATTCTCTAAGATTGAAGCACAGAATCTTTCAGATAGATGCAGTTGAATACCAAAAGCTGGCTACCAGCTTTTGGTCCTCTATATTCTTGGGCATTTAGTCATGAAAGAGACAGTAATGATAAACACTGACATCTACAAAAACTTGCCAGCTCTAGATTCTGACCTACATAGTGTATAAGGTTTCCGTGCCACAAGGTTAGAAAGTCTTCTGACTAAAACCAATGATAACTTCTATAAAACTTTACTGAAGATATTTTCTTTCTTCTTATATGGATTTTATCTTTTTTCTTTGTGTTCACAATCAAGAATTTCAGAATTCTTTTTAGAAAATAAAATAGTCTCTGTGTGTCAAAGTGGGTATTCCTATGACAACAAAAGATAAGGATAAGGGAAAAAGTTGTAGGAGAACAGAGATTGAAAAAGCAAACAAACAGGATGAGAATGTAAAGGGCAACGAACAGATGGCCAGGGTTCACCCAAGAAATCTGTGAGGATAGGAGAAACAGGAAGGCTTGGATAGCAAGGCAAAAACTGTGCTGAAAATAACTGTATGTGAAAGAAGGAAAGAGAAGGATAAAGGAGTCAGATGGAGGAAGGATGAAGACAAATTATGTAATACTTAACAGAGACATAAGGGCAAACGGCAGGTGATAGGTTATAGTGCATTAAAAGAAAAACAAACAAAAAAAACCCCACACGGAAGACCAAATCCTGGAACATTTTTCAAGGGAACTGACAAATAATTTCAAGGAGCATTAACCACCCTGAGAGAAATCCAGCTTCTGCCAATAGCTGTGGGATTGACATGAAGGAAAAGCTACTTACTGCCTCCCAACTATGTTTCTTAAAAAGAGATGTCTGGTCTTACACATGAACAAACTTCTGCCTTAAGCATAATGGATCAGATGTGGAAAACAGTACACAAAGATCTTGTCAGCTGTACTGGAAAGTCTTAACACTCCAGCCTGCCTGTTCACACAGACCTCCTCAGAATCAGCACATGATAAAGCAAAGTACAAGAAAGCAGGAAAAATCCCACATGCCAAAAAAGCTGCGTAAACAAAGGATGAGGGCAGACAACACTATATTAGTCAAGAAAAAAACACCTCCACAATAGTATTTACATTGTTCGCCAAACATGGTGGCAACTTGCAAGAAGCTAACATCTGTAAAACAGAAGAGCTAGGTAGGAAACCATCCTGTTCATTTCACAGACCACTGTGGTCAGTCGACTGGCCTGGCCTAGCCTGGCCACTAATTCAGTTCCAGGTCCCCAGAGGGATGCTCATACTGACTTTGCACATGTCCTGTCTTGTTTAGCTGTACATTTGTGCAGCAGTTTGTGCACTACATACTGACAATAACCATCCCTTCCACCCTGGCCTGGGGTCTGGTTTGTGTCAAGGAATAAAGAAACAGAGATGTACATAGGTAATTTATAACGCATTGTGCACGCATGTCAGGATTCCACTGTGGCAACTCAGTGACATGCATTTGGAAGAGGAATATTTAACCCTGAACTGCAATTGCAGCAGGTTTCAATTCGCTTCCTCTCCAAAATCTGCCTGATACTGCTCTAGCTCAACACTTGTTTTATTCTCCAGCAAACATTTCTGTTGGTTATATTCCTTCTGGTTCCCCATTCTCAATCACTCCACCCACCAGCACACTATCCAAAGCGTAGCTTGTCTTCCCAGAATTTTAAAGCATCTCCAACCTGGTGTTGGCCATGCAAAGGCAGGCCCTTGTACTGGGTGAGGATTAAACTGAGGTCTAGCATGCTATCTGCGAACATTCATAGCTGCGATTATGGTCTTACACTGCCATTATGGTATATATATGGTATATATAGTATAGAGCAATATCATATGCTCTATTTTCTTGCGGAGAGAACACCCCATCAAAAATTGTAGGAAAAACTATTGCTTTTGTGCACCCCACATAACTGGCAGTACAGAAGAATTCAAGACATTCATTTTCTAATTGTTCATAACTTTCCAAAATTATTTACTTGAGGTTTAAAGTTCTCTACTTTTCATTTCAGGACAGACCAAGCACTGTGTGCTTTTAGCTTTAAGAAAAGCAGTTCAGGAGTTTTACGGTGACATTTGTAGTCAAGGGGTATATTTCTTTCCTATGTTAAATCCATCTCGCCATTGAAAAAATTAAGTGGAATTGACAGAAGGCATGGAGAGAAGGCACTTCAAAGCATTCCTCTAGATTATAAAGAAAATTTAAAAAAAAAATAATAAAGACAGATAATAGAGAGAGAGTAAAAATGACAAGATTAACAGCAAAAGAACAATGTTAACATATTGAAAACAGACCTGCTGTGTTAAAAGAAAGGCACAGAGGTCCATTAAAGGAAACCACTTGGCAATTGCTGTTGACTAAAACAATGAGGCTTAAAGAATAAACAGGCACGCTGATGCGCAGAATTATTTCCTAAAATATTGCACAAAGTAAACATGCAATTGCTTTTTACATACTTATTTGCCAGGGCCTCCAAACACACAGAAGTAAACATCCAGCTGGCTGGTTACACCACCAGCACGCTCGTGGCACAGCAGAGCACCCACAATCAACTGCAGTATAGGTCACATGTGCATTTCTCATGCAATGCCATTTTGCACCCAGTCGCATACAGCAAACCAGAGTGCAATAGCAGTAGGTCCCAGGTTCACTGGGGCTTCAGTATGGGATGTGTTCCAGTGCTGGTGAAGCACACATGGAAAATACACACTTGCTACCTAAACTCAACTATTCAACTAAACAACCTTTTTTTTTTTTTTTTTTTTTTTAATAGATTGTGGCCTCACCAATGCCAAGTACAGGGGCAGGATTACTTCCCTAGTCCTGTTCACCACACCATTCCTGACCCAAGCCAGGATGCCACTGAACTTCTTGGCCACCTGGGCACACTGCTGGTTCTTATTCAGCCATCAGTAATCAGTACACCAAGGTCCCTTTCCATCAGGCAGCTTTCCAGCCACTTGTCCCCAAGCCTGTAGGGTTGCCTGGGATTGTTGTGACCAAAATGCAGGACCTGACACTTGACCCTATTGAAACTCATACAGTTAACTTTGGCCCATTGATCCAGTCTACCCACGTCCCTCTGTAGTGCCCTTCTCCCCTCAGGCAGATAAACACTCCCTCTCAATGTGGTGTCATCTGCAAACTTACTGAGCATGCACTCAATCCCCTCATCAAGATCGTAAAAAATGCTAAACAGAAGTGGCCCCAATACCGAGCCCTGGGGGACACCACTAGTGACTGGCTACCAACTGGATTTAACTCCACCGGCCACAACTCTTTGGGCACAGCCATCCAGACAGTGTTTCACACAGAGGAGCATACACCCTTCCAGACCATGGGCAGCCAGCTTCTCCACAAGAATGCTGTGGGGGACAGTGGCAAAGGCTTTAATGAAGACCACATCAGCAGCCTTACCTTCATCCACTAAGTGGGTCAGCTTGTCATAGAATGAAATCAGGTATGTCAGACAGGATCTACCATTCGTAAACCCATGCTGACTGGGCCTGATTCCCTGGCTGACCTTTAACTGGTCCATGATGGCTCCTGAGATTATCTGTTCTATACCATTCCCAGGCACCGAGGTGAGACTGATAGGACTGTAGCTACCCAGATCATATTTTCAGCTCTTTTTGAAGATGGGTGTCACATTTGCCAGTCTCCAATCCACTGGGACATCCTTGCTTAGCCAGGGCTGCCGAAGAATGATGGAGAGCGGCTTGGCAGTCACATCCGCCAACTCCCTTAGCACTCTAGGGTGCAATTCATCCAGACCCATGGACTTGTGACCATCCAGCTTTTGGAGCAGGTGCAAAACTATCTCATCATGGATCATGCAGGGCCTATTCTGTTCCCCATCCCTATCTATCAGTGCAGGGAGCTGTGTGCCCAGGGAGTAACAAGTCTTACTATTAAAGACTGAGGCAAAGAAGGCATTAAGCACCTCAGCCTTATCCTGATCCTTAGTCACCAAGTTGCCCTCAGCATCGAACAAGGGATGAAGATTCTCCATAGTCCTCCTCTTGCTGTTGATGTATTTATAGAAATATTTACTGTTTTCACTTACATTAGCAGACAAGTTCAGTTCTAGCTGGGCTTCAGCTTTTCTAATTTTCTCCTTGCACAGCTTCACTACATATCTGTAATCACCATAAGTAGCTTGCCCACTCTTCCAGAGACCATAAACTTTCCTTTTGTTCTTGATAACCAGCCAAAAGTCTCTGTTCAGCCAGTCCAGCCTCCTTGACTGTCAGCTCATCTTCTGTGACTTGGGGATGGTCAGCTCCTGCACCTTTAAAATAACTTCCTTAAAGTGTTCCCAGCCTTCCTGGCTCCCACACTCTCCAAAACAACCCCCCAAGGGACCCTCTCAACCATGGTCCTAAAGAAGTTAAAGTCTGCCCTCCATAAGTCCAAGGTGGCAGTTCTTCTGACTACACTCCATGGTTCAACAAGGATCAAGAAATCTAGCATCTCATGATCACTATGCTCCCACCTTTACATCCCCCACAAGACCTTCTCTGTTAACAAACAGCAGGTCCAGAATTTTGCTTCCCCTCATTGGCTACTTCACCAGCTGTGTCAGGAAGTTATCTCTGACACACTCTAGGCACCTCTGGGACTGTTCCTTATCTGCTGTATTATAAATCCAGCAAATGTCAAGATGAAAGTCCCCCACAAGAACAAGGGGTGAGACCTTGATACCTCAGCCAACTGTCTATAGAGTGCCTTGTCCACCTCTTCATCCTGGCTGGGTGGCCTGTAGCATACTCCCATGATACTATCAGTCTGATTGGCCTTCACTTCTATTCTGACCCATAAGCTCATCACCATCATTAGTTTCCATACATTCACATTCTTTCCTAACAAATATGCTATTCCAAATGAAAGGCTCATGCACACATACTTTTGGGTGAAGAACACTTTTTCTAAAATATCGTGATATTATGTTTGTAAGTTATATTGAGTTATAATGAGTGGGTTTTGTTTTGCTTTTTTTTTTTAATTTTGGATTGTAACTTGTGTCAGTGAACAAAAAGAGTATGAGAAACTCAAGCTAAGTGAGGATTTTTTTTTTTGAGATCTAACCAAACAGAGCTTCAGCTCTCCATACTATTGGCTGATGAAGCACTACAACGGTTAAAAAAATAAATTCTAAAGTTGGATCTGTGTTCTCATAAGCAATGTTTTTCACTGGTGTTCATGCAAGTAATACTGGTATGCTCGTCACTCCCACAAACATAATCCACTCTGTGGTTCAAGATTAAATGTAGGCCTATAATCCTGACTTACACACAAGTTTGAAACATCCCATGGCAAGTCAGATATGGCTCTGTTTTTAGAAGGTCCCACTGAGTATGAGAGGAGTCCTTCCCATGTTTGCTGTATGAGCCCCAGATGTGAAAGATACAAGTGAGACATTCCCCTTCCATTGGAACCTTCACTCATCTATGTATCAATCTTATACTGCTAAGTGCAGCTCTTTTAAAGATCACTCATGTAAATTACTGCACTCTTTTAATTCAGTTATGCTTCCCTTTAGATGACAAAATCAATCTAGATTTGCCTTTATTGTTGTTAACAGTTACTCAGAAAAAGATGTCTTGCCTTGAGCTTCTGGTTTTTGCATTATTAATTTGCAGTGCCATTTGGTAAGTGCCAGTAATGCAACATAATAAAACATCTATGCACGACTGACAGAACCAGAAAAAACACCTAAAAATGTAAACATGAAGGATGCTTGTTAACTGTTCATAAATGCATTTACTATAAGCCTTCAAAGACCAAAGCGATAGTAGGTCTGTTCAAAGCAGAAAGAACACTGACAATTATTTTCCCTTGGAAAGAAAGGGTAAGAAAGAAAAAATGTTCTCATTTTTCCTCAAAGAGCTTTTAAACCTTGCTATCTCAATGAGCTCAGCCATATACAACAACAAGGCCTGCAGGGACTACACACAGTCCAAGTCAAAACACAATATTCATCTGATATTCTCTGAGCTCAAGACCTGCCTAAAGATTACAAAAAACAATTAAAAACTTGACTCTGTAAACTTTAAAAGAGCCCAAATTCTACTTTGAGATATTATCATTAAAATATGTCAACGAATTCCAGAGTTTTGACACAACTCCTGCATATTTACTACCAATTTCCTAGTTCTCAGGCAATGCTCAGAGAGATAACCAAGTCATCTCAGATTCCAGATACAATTAACACTTTTTGATCAAATTACAGTGTGCTCAGTGATAATTATAGCTGCATGACTGTGACAAGATAGACCTTTCCCCTAAAGCCTCTCTGCTTTAAATATACCTAATGCATTTTGGTTTTGCACTGTAGTTTTGTTTCATTCCCTCCAGAATAGCAAATGGTATGAAATGAGACTTAAAATAGATATACACAAAAATATTGTTATTTCTGCATGGATACCAATTTTCTGAATTAATTATGTGACTTTAATAGAACAACATGATTTTAAGGTCAGAATTCCAATTAAGATCACATCTTGTGCCTCCATCATACCTAGCTTTGAAAGGCAGCATTGCCTCTGCCTTATTCCCAGGCTGGATGCTCCTGGCCTTGCAGAAGAGGCAAACTTGCATGCTTGCCAAACAGCGAGGAACTCTAAACTTTCACAGGATGCAGGCTTTGTGCCAATGCACTGAACTACCTCTCACCCTGGCCGTGGCCACTGTGGGGTTTGGCTGGACAAACAGGCTAAGGACAGCATCTCTGCCAGATTTGGAAAGGGTGCTCCACATTTATTCCCAATTCCCTTGTAGTTCAGATCAACAGGTTCACTGAAGTAACAGGATCAGGACTGCACATCAGCAGCCAGCACACAAGCCTCTTCAAAAAGGAAAGATAAATGGTCGTATGACATTATCTAAAAAAAATTAATTAAAATAGTATTTTTTCCAGCATTATACCAGAATGAATAAGATATATATAAGATCTATATATATATGCTTCATACATATAAATATATATATATATATATATACACAAACGCGAGGGCATAGTAACAACATATTCTTTTTAATATGGTGACATTCTTCCTTCCATGCTATTTTATAATCCTTACAGTTAGTACAGAGCCAGCTTTAAATAAAAAAATAAAAAGTCTTAAATCATGCTGGTTTTAGCTTTAGCTATCCTCATCAAGGGGGCGGAAGGGAAAACCTACACTTCATAGTTGCCATCAATCTAGCTACATATTAACAGCTAGTAAAAGGAAAAGCATGAAATTCTGCTAATGAGTACCAAATTATGAGGTTGCTTAATTCTAAAAGAAGCCTCCAGAGCACCATAATTTTAGAAGTCTACCATGACAGCAGTAACTAAGCATACCCTCCAGGGCTTTGTAGCATGCCATTAAACGTAATCCAGCAGGCTTTAATGAGTTACAGAATTAAAAGAGTATTCTCTGCTAGACATTTTAAGACTTATTAAATTCAGAATCATTTCAAGATATAAACATGTTTGAAGTGCTAGATGCAAACAGGTAGCAAAAAATCTGAACTGCTTCAAATAAAAATTTATTAGCATCTTCCAAGAGACCAATTCAGGGAAACGGTGTTTCAGGATCAGCAAATGAATGAGTGCAGCCACAGTCAACATATTCTCTTTTTAAACGACGCAAATTCTCAGCCATTTGCTATTTGGATACTTCTTGCTGCTACAGCTCCCACTGGATGCTATGAAGAGGTAAGTCAGACACACTATATGAGCTCCACAGCTGGATGCTTCTTTATGTGTCTAGTCCTCTGTTTCAAAGAAAGCACAAAGGTCTGTGAAAGCCTGCAGGCTGAAAATAGGGGAAAGGCATTCTAATTGCCTCTGTTGGGAGAGTCATTATTACTAAGAAAAAAGAATTAAAAACAACAATGCAAGACAGAAGGGAGCGCAGTAATCCAGAGGGGCTGGGACTGCTGATTGTCACAATGCCCAGGTCAGTGCAAGGAAGGATAAAAAAATAAATAAGTAGAAAGCTAAACTAGATACCCTGAAATACAAGGAGAAAAGAAAACTCAGCATGCATATGGAAAGACTACCATAACTGCTTAGTCCGCACATTGGGAACCTGCATTAAAGAGAGAACTCTTCAACAACTGACTTATTTTTCCCGAAAAGAGATAAATAGTACACATTCTGCAAAAAATTGTAAGCACACATATTACAGAAAAATGTCTAGATAAGTAATTCCTAACATAAGTCACATGCATTAGTCGCAGAAGTACCAAAGCAAATTTTTGGTGAACCTCAGCTCAGCACCGAGGCCTCCAAGCCAGCCAGCTCTGAGCACTCATACCTTGTGCAGCCAGTAATCCATCTCATAGCTGGGAGGAGGCACACAGACAACCCATCAGGGCAAGGAGGAGGCCACTTAGACTGAACAAATCATAGAATCATAGAATGGCTTGGGTTGGAAAGCATCCGAAGGGTCATCAAGTTCCAACCCCCTGCCACAGGCATGTGGGCCACCAACCTCCAGATCTGGTACTAGACCAGGCTGCCCAGGGCCCCATCCAACCGGGTCTTGAATACCTCCAGGGACAGAGCATCCACAGCCTCTCTGAAACTCCTCTTAGAAGTTTCTATGGCTTCAGTGGGCAGCCAGCCTCAAGCAGTTGCTTCCCAACAGCTTTCTGTGGAGTAACGCAGGCGCAATATTTGAGGAGGAGACTTACGTCTGTCTAAAAAGTATAGAAGTAAATTCATCTGTATCTTGAAAAAATATCTGGTGATTAGAACTCTTTTTTTTTCTGTGTGTATTCTGAACAAATAAGGCTCACCCCTTTTAGCTGTAGTCAAACATAATCCAGGAGGCCTTGAGCCATGTTACTCACCAATAAGATTATTGTTTCCATTAACTATTTTCAAGCAATGTGCATTCCTAACAATAGCACCTCCTAATAAAGCATTCCCCAAGTCCTTTTTTTTTTTTAATTGACATTGTAAATTAAGTAAATTCTTTCTCTTTCTATATTTCAGTGTTCCTAAGTACAAACAATTTGGTAAATGCGAAGTCACTCTATTTCAACAAGTTCGTTGTTGAAAAACTTTATTTATTTCTTTTTTTTTTTTAAGAAAGATAACTGCCAAAAATGAGTTAAGGGTGTATTAACTTCTCAGTTCTTCCTCTGGCTCAATAAATGAGCCATGGGAAGTGAAAATCCCTCCTCCTGCCAACCCAGGGCAGGGATTTACGGAAAAAAACTTCAGCTAACCTCTTCCATCTCAGCTAACACTTGCCCAACACAGTGCTGAGTGGGAAACATAAAGTAGCCAGAAACTCGCCCTCTCATCTTTGTTGATCATGCATATCTTGAAGCAAGGCCACAAAACAGCGTAAAAAGTCCATCCCCTATCCTCCTCTGGAAAGATTAACCAAAATCTTTGCTGCAGTAAAAGGTGACACCATCTCAGTCCCAGCCTCAGCAGGAGCATGCTGTTAAACCTGGCCTCACAAAGCCTAGCAACACAAAGGAAGAAACCACAAGAAAGCAGTATCATGAGAAACAAGGTAAATTGCAGCAACTGGCAATAAATCAGTGAAATGAACTGTTCTGAGCTGACAAGCGAAATGAACTGTCACAAAACCAGCCTGAGGAAAGACAGTAAACTGCTCGCTTCCCCAAGCTACTGAATTACAGTACTTGCAGAACTGCCAACAGTTAACAGACAACAAAAAATCTCTGCTGAAGAAAAAATTCAAACAGGCATTAATTCACCTTATCTAAACCAGACAATACCACTGTCAGGCAGCAGAATCACCCATAGGAGATGATCTTCCTGCTTACACTGCGTAGACTGTACTCCTCATCAGTAGACCTACTAGCAATTTTGACTTCTTGAGCTGTGGAAGACAAAAAATGCAGCAGTAGTCACGTGAAGCAAATTGCTTTCCAGAAAAACAGGGAAACCCAACACCTGGTTGCAGAGCAGCACTAAGTTCATGATCCCAGTCAATCAGCACAGGACTTGCCACATGTGTCAGTTCAGGGGGTTGTGCCTCTCTTCAAACACCTCCCCCCCATCAAACCAAGTTGAAAAGCAAGAAAAAAAAAAGTTATGCCAAAAGAAATAACTTCAATACAGATGAGTTAGACTCATGGATGGAACCTTTCATCATCTTGTAAAACTGTTCAGAGCACTATTCATTTGAAAATGCCACTTTTGCTGTGTCAAGACAAGTTCAGCAACTGGAAATCTTTTCCTCCGAAGCACTGAAACTTTTCCATTCTCATCAGAAAAGTAATGTAATGAATAAAAGTATTTTTAAGGATTCACAGAATGGTTTATAGAGAACTCATAAGGTCATATGTCAGGTGTAAGGCTTGGTTTGCAATAGGATCTGGTACCAAAACTTGTGTTTCGGTTTGACAAAATTGTTTATACTGGCAACTCAATACCAAGTCAACAGAATTTGACCTTCTGTATCAGAAAAACAAAACTTCACAGGAGTAGGAATGAGTGCATGAGTAATATTAGACAATAAAAGTGAATCTAAGCATAGTCATTCTGGTTCTTCCTCTAGGCCTGAAAATGATACTATCTTAGATGAACAGAGGAAACATTTCACATCTAGACTCATCTGAGTTCTGAAAACAAAGGGACCAAAGGAGCAGACAAAACTGGCCATGGGACAACTTAATATTAACTAAGTTTCAGTATGCACAAGGTACAGTTTATATCTGTGATACTAACAGATCATATGAGAAGCTGGGACAGTTAATCAAAATAGAGGGAGTCAGGGGCAGAACGTGAAATTACGGACTCAATAATGTTGGAGCACCACAGCAGCTATCTCAGCAGCACTCATCCAAAGCAGCTGCTTGAAAGGCTGCCAGCACACAGACCCAGGTAGCAACGACCAGAAGCATGGCCTTCAGCAACACTTACTCTCTACTCTCACAGACCCCTGAAAGAATCACCAGCTGATGAAAGACACACTCTTTCAGTTTAATAATGAAAGACATTTACAAACAGTGACAGCACAGCCAGGAATAACTGACGAGGTGAACTCTTGGCTGTTCACACTACACGCAATGCATGAACAATGAACTTCAGCCCCTTCATTATCCCAGAAGCTACAAATAATTTTCTAGTAATTCAGCTGATCCTAATAAAAGTGCAATAATGGATTGCAAAAATGTTCACTAATTAAGTTATCAGTAAGAACAGACGTGAAAGAACAACAGCCGTTAAGTACAAACCACAGCCACATTTATTTGGGATATCCATTTCAGACCTCTCACAGCTTTTAGATCACTACCACATGATTGTCTATACTACATAAGGAAGTCCTTAAAGGATGTTATGCATAATGAATAGTATATTTACAGCAGCAACTGGCAAAAAAGTTTCCTAAGTCCCCAGTTTGATTCTAAAACTCTTCTGAGGTGCTACCAAGATAATGCGAAAGAACGTCCCATCATTTCTGTCAAATGTTTCCTACAGTAAACTCTGCACCTATATATATGCATGTGCACATATGCATGCATAAGAGCAACGGACATGAGCAGGAGTGATAACAGGGTATAAGAATTAAACAAGCCCATTTAGGAAACAAGCACTTTCCCTTAAAGGAGATTTACCTGAGTCTGCAATTCTTCTAATTTACGCTTCCTGGCATGAAGAGCTTTACTTGGGAAAGCCCAGAAGTAATTGGATGTTCCAATTCTGTCAGTGTCCACCATGCCGTCATCAACTAAGCTTTGCAGAACCTCTTTCACTGACATGGAAGCTAAAAGAAGCAAAAGTATAATCTTAGATCTGCATAGCAACTCCTTAGAACCACGGAGATTTATTAATATAAGACATCATCAACAATCATCTGTCTGAATATTTTACAACAGTGTCAGCTAGCTGCAAGATTTCAGGAGGACATTGTGCTTGATGCTCCACTTCAAAGCACAAATCCCTTTGAAATCAGCAGCTCCAACATAAAGGCTGCTGCTCTTTGGTGCAGTCTGCTACCAGATGTTTGTAAGTCACTCAATAATCAGCATAAAGTGTACACATGTATTACAACACAATGCTATAACAAATGCATGAGAGGGCGCTGGAAAAGTTGTCCTGCAATCTTAATTATAATATCCATTAACAAACAATTGCTTAATTAGGAATGTAATTGCATTTTGCTTTGCAGCGCTTACCAAAGCAGCAGAGGCATTAAGGCAACGTGTTTATGGTCTCACAAGGGGTAGATTTGACATATGGTTATATTCAGTTCCAATATAGAAAGTCACTTGTAACGTTAGATATGATCAATAACTGTTCATCCATTTTCTACCAAACATGGGGTACAATCCAATATTTAAAAAATTACACCAGTTCAACAATCAAAGTATTAGTTATTACCATCCACAAGCACTAGAAATCTAAATACCTTCAAACTAAGAGATCTCAGTGTCTGACATCCAATTTCAAGCCTAAAGAATATCTCTGACCAGAAACACTCCATCTTCTGGAAGCTACTGGCTTAGTATAGGGGCTAAATTAAACTTTTCTTTCCAGAAGAAACCAGACTCAATTGGTATGGCTAAATGCCTCCACGTTCACAAGCAGGACAAATCTGGACTCTTTGAAGGTACAAATGGTTTTAGAAACTCATATCTTTTAAAACATGAAACTCCTTTGCTTACACTGTTTTGTGTTTTCTTCCTACATATTGCAACTAAATATATGCAAGAGGTATTTTGACAAACCAATCAAGACAGCATCACAGTTCTGGAGATGCCAGTGAGCACCTCTGCTGGCTGCTGATGTAACTTGAAACTGGCAAAGCACCATTCTTCAACATGCCCATGGTTCTCTCCACAAACATGTATCCCTTACTCTCACAGTGCCACAAGGACACGCTCATCAATGACTGTCAACTACACAAATGCTGCACTTCCGACCACCTTTATCACTGAACACAAGGAAAGCAGAATGAGCACAAGGAACTCAACAGCATTAAGATAAATCATCTTGGATCTTATCCAAAAACAATGATTTTTTTTTTCCCCCCACTGAAAGGACAAACTTTCTGCTTTACTGCTACCTAGCCTTTTTTTTTCTTTTTTTCTTTTTTGGGTGGAGGGGAGGGAGAATTCACCAGAACAATGTCATTTTAATATATGCATGACATTACAGATAACTGTATGCTCTGTTCTCTGGGTACACACAATGATTTCACAGAGTGAAAGCCCCTGGAAGGCAAGCACCTCAGAACCAGTGCAAAATCCCATCCCAAGTTTGAATGGTTAACTTGGGGCTTTCTGTGCCATGTCAGCAATTGCTCATTTTGGCACTGCCATCATATCTGAGTGACAAAGATGAGGAACATTTTGTTGATGTTACTTTTTATGCTGTGGCCCTGCTATTGGTTATTTCCCCTTACTATTACAATCACAAGCTTAAAATCAGCTAGAAAATTTACACTGTTTGGCTGATCCCAAAAATTATTAGTGACTCAAATAATTTGTGCAAACACTTACTAATCCCTTTGTCTTTTGAAGCAATCTTCTCTATATCCTTCAGCTGGAACACATCTTTCTGCGTAAAACAAAAGACATTTCAGCTCCAAATGACAGCATCTGCTCAGCCTGTGTGGCTTTTAAACTACAGCAATGCCAACAAAAGCAAGTAGGAAACACTCTGCATGATAATATTTTGCTGGGAAATATGCTGCATATCCCTCAATAGAATCAGAACATTCTGAAACATGAGGAAAAGGACTACTGTCTTTAGAAAACAAAAGAAAAGAGCGGGGCTTCTGACTATAACGTCACAGAATTTTGTCTAAAGTTAGAGTGAAAACTCTTCTCGGCACACTGAGCCAAGATTAGGTCGTCAGTGCTGGATGTACTGCTTTGCTCAAATACTCAAAGGTCACAATAGATGTTTTAACAGGTGAGACTGTGCTTTATGCATGTCACCAGTATATCTGTGGCTCCATTTTGGGCTCTCCAGGTTTATTCCCCTCATCAGTTCTAATCCTTTTTAATGCTGGGATTTCTCATGGTAACAGACTCGGCACGCAAAGATGTGGCACCAAGAAGAAGGAGCACATAAGCAGCTTCATGCCTGCACCAAGGAGCCATCTGAGCTGATGTTCCATGGTTCCAGCACTGTAATTTATACAGTGGTAAGCCAGTGCACTGGGGAGAAGCAGAGCTGGACCCACGCAGTGCCTCTACAACAGTGCTCTCATAGGGCCTGTTCATGCCCGGTGGGAAGACACCATTCTCAGCATGACACTTACTGTCTCAAAAAAGATCTCCATCATGCGAGCTCTCTTCTCCTCGAAGCTCAGTCCTTTTTTCTTGGACTAGAACAAGGAAAAAACAAAACAAAACAAAACAAAACAAAACAAAAAAAAAAAACGAGCACGTATTCTACCACTTGCAGAATTTAACGTTCACTGAGAATTCCTACGGTTCGCTCTAAGTTAGCCGTGCCCCACTGCAGGGCCCTGAGCTCCCAGCCGGGCCCGCCCACGGCACCTAACCCAGCGGCGGTGCCACCATTTCCTGTCACATCCAGATGACTGGTTTGCTTTACTGGGTTAAAAGCGCGTCCAGATCCCTATTCTCAACAACAGCAATTCCAATCGGTCTTTAATGTCGTCTCCTAGAGACGCTGCCGGGAAAGGCGCTCAAGCACGCTTCCAGACACAGCTTTCTGCAGCTAACGACGCTGAGCGCGCTCGCTTCCTCAGGAAAGCAGAAGCAGAGCAGCACCGTGCTCCACAGCCCCGGGACTTCCCCCGTGCGGCCCCCGGCCCCGCCGCCGCCCCGCTTACCATGGCGGCCTCCGGGTTTGATTTCCGCGCCGCCGGGAGGGGAAAGGCCGCCTGCGCGGCTCCAGCGCCGCCTGGCTGCACCGATATGCTTTCCTGAAGCTCTAACGAGCTCCGCTGCGTGTTTCAAAGAGACGCCTCAGCAGCATCTCCGGCAGTTTTGTTGTTCCTTACAAATGAAGCGGAGAAAAAATACGTGGCTTTGTCAGAGCGTGCTTATGTGAGCTGGAATTTGTGCTCCTTCGTTTTGATCTTAAAATTCTGTAATTACGTTCCACTCACACACAAATATTTTTTTGAAAGGATGTCACAGTGGCAATGGAACGCAGAAAGGTTCAAAGGTAGGAGAATGAGAAGTGTTAGTTCTGTTTCCATTTTGTTCTTTTCATACGTCTTCTTTATCAAACAGTCCTTTATTGCATGAGGTATTTTTCCAGCAGAGGGGAGGAACCGAACAGCAGATCAGTTTCTTTCCAGGAAAGTAATAGCATACCATTTAAGCCCTGTGAGCTACACCTTTCCCAACACCCACAGGACTGACGGCAAAATAGTGCTGCAGTGGAGCTCAAGGCTGGAGGACAAAGGGAGCTCTTAGAGCCGCTCGCTCACAGGAGACAATGTCAGCCTGATGTGCCACAGGCTGCAGTGGGACATGGCTGAGCAGTGCAATCCAGGAGTGACAAAGCTCAATCCCTGCACATCTGCTGCCTCATTTCATGTTTGAGCTTCCAGCCTGTGAGCAGGCCCTCTCCCTCCAAAGATCTAACCCAGTGCAAAATGCAAGTTGGCCCTGCTCCAAAACATAGTAATACTCCCATAGCATTAATATGGCCTAATGAGGTAAGTACTGACTGAAATTAGTAGCTTAAATACTAGTTTTTTGGTAGTGAGGCATTTCACTAAGAGAAAAAGGGAGAATTCATTTGCATAGCTCATCTGACACACCTGAGGGTCAGGCAACTTCAACTAAAGGTTGCAATGAGCAGAAAGCAGTGGATATGTCTTCTACCAGCCTGCAGAGAACTTCTGTATTCAGAAATTACATTGACCGTTTCTGTTCTGAGATATTTTTTGTCTGGTACGAGTTAGGGAGCATTCTCATAACTGTCAGCAAAACTATGGAGGCAGTTAAACGCAGAGCAGAGTAGCTGAATGTGAAAGAGAACTTTAGCCTAAGGAACAATGAAACGCTTTTGAAACTATATGTAAGTGGTTAGAAATCTAAAGAGGGAGATGCTGGCTATCTTGAGACAAGTTCACAAAATATATGTGCCCTTAACCATTTCAGCCTTACTCTCCCTGACACTGCTTCTCATTTGGGAATTGAAGCATCACAAGAAGGCCAAAGTGGAAGTTGGTCATTTGCTGCATAAGTTCCCTGATAAAGAGCAGCATTCCCTACTCTCAGCATCTTGCTTGCCTACATGTCTGATTTTGCCCTGTGACAGAGAACCTCTGCTGTAAGGATGCAAGGGACAGAAGACATTTCTAGTCACTCAGTGAGAACTCACATTAATTTCTCGAAGGATTCAGGTTTGGAGAGTTCACCAACAACAAAGTTATGTATACTATCTAAAAAGGAAGTTAGCATGATTTCAAATCTTACTTTTTCAGGAAAAGAGTCAAGAGTGGAGTAAGTCCTATTTTCTGTTCTATGAGAACTGATGCTAAGTTTTCTGAAACAGACCCTGGAAACATTGTAGCACTGCATAGCTGAAAGGCACTATATATTTCCACCATAAAAGTGGAAGAGATTACTACTCATGGACTGTTTTGGGATGGATGGTACAAGAGGTGGCCCACCCCTTCCCTAAAAGGACCCCCTCCCCTCAGGGCACATCAGAAGCGGAGCAGTGCTACCAAGGCTTGGGCAGCAGCATAATCTTAACATCATCAATTAAAATGTTAATTTTGATTACTGGACTTCAAAAGGAACATGGAAGTCAAGGAAGACCATCTCTGTACCTTCTTCCCAAGAAGGGACAGGTTCCTCTTTCCCTCCTTCCTTTTTACATAGAAGCTAACTACCCCTGAAGCAATTGCAGTTTTCTTAGCTTGTGACCTATGCTATACGAGTTTGTTTTTCAAAAAATTAGCCATCTTGCTGCATTATGGAAATATTTTCCGGGACAGTGAACATGAAACACGTGAGAAATAAATTCTCAACAATAACAGAGGAAACAAGCTTTATTTTTATTATTCGAAATTTTTTGTGCGTGGTAAAGGTACACATTTGACTGATTTTCCTACGTTTCCAAGACAGAGTACTTTTTATTTTTATCATCGGCTAAAGCATCAAGAATACTGTGGCACACAGGAAGCTAAAACTACACACACACAAACACTTTGATGCGTATCTTTCATACTTGATCTTAAGGAGACAAGTTTGTATTTAGCCTCACAGGGATTTAAAAAGAAAGTAAAATCAATGAAACAAAAACAAGTGAGAATAATATATCATCATTAGTTTCAAGAGAGTGTAAGACTTACACATACACAAAACATATGAAACTCACTTGAAAAGGTGGAATGTACAAAAAACTTCAAAAAAATGAAGAGGAAAGATAAGAGTCTCGGAACCGGAAAGCTGCAGCGTATCAACTGATAGTGATTTCTAACATGGGGATACTGCCATACGCTGTGCAGCTTAGGGAACATTCCCATGTCATAAAGCCAAAGCAAAAAGTGTCAGGGTTAAGGCCGTGTTGCTCACAAACATCAACCGAAGTGCTGTACATTCATCAGAAAGAATACAACCAGTGAGGAACTTCATACCATGTAGCACATATACCTTTCTCAAACTCTCCACTAACAGTCCAAAACAATCACTGCTGTTCTTCGAGAAAACTGTCAGTGTACATCATGATTTCATAACTAGCTGTCACCCACAGCTGGAAATCATTTCTTCATAACATTTCGCACAACATATTGGGCACTTATAGTTCTCATTATGGCAACACTAGATCCTTCATTGTAAAAAATATTGACATAAAACTGAAAAACCACTAGCTTTTACAGAACCAGAAGAGCATTTACTAATAAATAACTCTCCATCTACATTAGGCAAATGCTTTGCCTCAAGCCATTTTCCTTTTCTTACACAGCTACATTGCTGCTATTTTAACCAATGTAAAAATCCCGTATTTGGAGTGGATTTATGTGAACAGATCCCTTTATTCTAGTCATAAAATAACAAAAATGCAGTTGGCTAGTTTGTCCTAAAATACTTCTGATTACACAAGAACCGCTACATTTTTTTAGATTAATTTTGAGTTGAAGAATAGTTAAACGAAGCACACACATTTGTCATTCATGTTGTGCCACTAGTCAATTAGCATTCCAGGGAAGTCGAGGGAACGTTTCTGGTTATACCTGAAATCTGGCAGCAGAATGCCTGTAAGCCTTTAATAAATGCTAACAACTCAGTAAATCAAGCAGTGCAGTTCCAAAGTCCACTTAACTGAATGAGAAAAGAATCTGCCAGGTTTTTTTTTAGAACAGAATTTCTGCTTTGTTTATTCTTCGTAAGATTGGTAAGCCAAGCATTTTAGCAGAGCTGACTTCAAAAGCACGCTGCCAAAGCAACATGTTTCTCAGTTTCCTGTGCCAGGCAGATAAGGTCAGCCTTTGGGAACAAAATACCCCATGCCACAAATTGGCAGCATTTGCTATCTATCAGAAGGAAATCCAAATGAGTGTTATTTTTCAGGTGACTTAAGTGTTGCTCTGGTGATGCCTGAAAACCCAAAAGACTATTTAATAATCTTAAGAAAAGATCCATATCAACCCCCCCACATATCTGTTAGTGTGGTAGCAAGGGTGCTGCATGCAGAATTCCATGTTTCATACAGATATGCAATGGGCTGACACAGATTACATAAAATCTTGATGAACAGTACTGAGCTGAATGAACAGAAAATCATTTGAAGAAAAATTGATTCATAGATTAGTATAGTCTTAGGTGTATATTTTGATATATAGGTTAGAGTCTGATTTCTGCGATTCTCAGAGTACCTAGCAATGGAGGATTTGGCAATGCTTCTTCAGTGGAAACCATTTGAGTTTAGTAAAATGTTACTAAAAATCAATTTTTCAACTAAGGCTTGTTAGTATTATTGCAACTGACAGCAATAGTACACTTTTCATTTACTTTTTTTATCTCAAAGAACCGGTGCCATCTCTTTATTAAAGAATACACTTAAAATGCTACATATTTTCATTCATAGATAAATTCACCATTGATGGGCATTCCAATGATAGAAATTGTCAGGTTGTTTATAAGGACACTTAGAATAAAATTAACTGATCGTCATAAAATCTGGTTTACAACTTTGTTAATTTTAATAGGACAGCTTACTGTATAATATCTGAGGTAACTCATCTATTGCATTTTAGGACAAACTCAGTTCATGCAAAGGTTATTATTTTTCTTTTGGTGAGGACAAACTTAATTTTTAGCATTTCAAAAATGTTACCACCAGCTTCTTAGTTGCATTATATATAAGTTCAAACCTCAAGCCTTATACACAAAATATTTATATTAAGGAAAGGGATATTTGTGTGAGAGTTTGTAAACTGGAAGGAGAAAAAAGAGATGAAACAGTGATTCAAAAGTACACAAACACCACTTTTAAGAATTTAGGGATCTGCATTTTTACAAGTCAAATACATCTTAACAAAATTTTTTTCTTAAATTTGATGAAACAACCTTTTTAGAAGTAAGTCAAATATTTATAACAAGTAATTTAATTTTGCATATATGCTTAAAACACTCCCCTGTTACTGACCCAATGCCCTTTTGTTTCAAGGCTTTAAAAATTAGAAAAGACACTACATTTCCCAGACTATTTTAGGCATTGACAGCACACTCACCAGCTCCTCAAATGAGGTTTATGCGTGAGCACCACTCTATCTACATTAAGCTTCGGCAGCAATTCATCTTTTGACCACTGGACTTAATATTAAGAATAAAACCAATGCTACTTTAAAAAAAGACAAGTACACCCTTAAAAATAACATTATGAACAGAACTAAGTCATATGATAGTAAGCATTTCTCATTAAATTAATAGTTCAATAAAGAACACAGTAAAGAGATCCAGCAGAAAGGAAGAGGGACGTTTTTCAGAGTACTACCATTGTCAAATGGCATACGTTATGTTCCAGTTTACTGAAATAACCCAGTTACTTTTTAAAATTTTTGTGTCAGTCAGTCATACATACATACATACATAACATACAAACAAATCAGAACAAATCTCACAGTCCTTATTTTATCATCTAACAAAATTCCCTTTGATGAAGGACTTCAGGAATTGGTTCAAATTCATTCTTATTTGTAAGGTTTTTTTCTTTTTTTTCTCATGTATAAAGTAATAGGTTTGGTAACCCTTGGCTTTCCTATACAACCTCTGTACACCACAGTTCCTTTGGTTGTATAATGTAGGTCCTCCATAGGGGTACCTCTCTGGCTTTCTGTCCTGTGTGATGCTGCATTTTCTTATTTGTTAATACAATGAGTTGCCTTAAGGAAACATGGCAATGAAGACATGAAAGAGTGGCACACATGAAGTTAACTGAGTTGACACTGCATTAACCCTGATCCTAATGAACTAGTTTGGTGTCAAAAGGTCTGCTGCTGTACAGAAATTCAGCTCTCACTAACTACAGTTAAGATTTTCCAGAGCTTTAGAATTGTCAGGTTTCTGCAAAGCCCTTCCAGCACATTGATTAAGAGAAAGAGTGAAGAACAAGAACATGAAACAATCCTTCATTAATCCCACATGAGTAGGGAATTTGCATTGATTCTAATAGTGCTAAATGTTGAGCTGAGTTATATCTGACAGTTTGAACTAGACCAATTTTGTGTGACTTAACTTTATATTAAAAGGACCTACTTGTTATAGATAGTAAGACTGAAGAATGTTATAAGTGTAATACCTACCATGAAAACGAGATCTAGAAAATTCCCAGGATCACCTTAGGGTGAAATGATGCATAACAATGACACTCCTTCAAATTTGGAAGCTCTGAATGGGAGCTACCCTTTTCAGTCTTCAAAAAGCTTTGGGGCTTTTTCCCCAAATTTTTCTCATTTTTGTCTAACCAGTTATCTGCAGTACCATAAGTTGCAGGGTTGTTTTTTTTTTTTTGTTTTTGCTTTTTTTGTTTGTTTGCTTTTTTTGTTTTGTTTTTTTTTTTTATATCATGTCGTCTTTATGAATTCAGTTAAAGAGGATTCTGTGTATTAACCCTTACAACAAAAAGTTCAGTGAGGAACATAAGAGGTCAAAGTTCTATGTAAACAAGGTTAAGTCTCGAAATTAACATGAGAAGTCCATAATAGACTCTTTCATTGTTAAAAATGAACTCAAAGTAGGAGATATCCTGTGTTGGATCTCTGGAACCAGTCTTGGCTTAAAGATGGACAATTATCCAGCTCCAGAGCTCACAGTTACTGTAAGTATCGATAGACCTTGAAGCAATGATTTCCAGAGTCTGCAACTACAACATGGCCATCTGAAGTAAGGGCCAGACCTTGGGGGCCATAAAGTGGGTCAGCAGAGGTGTTAATGTAGGATAAGAATGATCCGCTTCCATCAAACACCTTTAGGGATGAGAAAGCAAATAAGAAATGTTATGAATAAAAAAAAATCTAGTGGACAAATGTCTACTTTCAGTTCTACGATTATTCTTATTTCTGAAACTGTTGACATACATTACAACAAGCATGGGCAGAATCTGATCTGTTATTCTCATAATATGCAAGTTTTCATGCACATGTATTTTCTTACTATAAAGACCTTATCAGGGCTACCAGGATCTTTGGCGAGAATTTGATGTGCAATGAGGTTAAAAAAAACCAAACAACCAGTTTGAATAAATCCAACTCAATTGGGAACTTGACTAGTACCTTGTTTTCCTAACAAATTTTACTGTTGTGACTAGCACAACTCGTAAGTTCCCACACAGAGAAAATCAGGAATTTGTTTGCATTGTTGTTAGTACTTCCTGAGAACAACTCATGAGCAGCTCCCTCATTTTTATACTCAAGTGAAACTAATGCATATACTTAGTTATTTATTATTTTTTTGTTTTCCAAATAAAAAAGGACTGTGATTAGCACTCAAAAGATCAAAAGAGTGCAGCTCTCAATACACAAGTAAAATACTTTTGCAACATTCAAAAAAGATGCTAGAAGTCTGCCAAATTTGCCTCAAGGGTTGTACAGTTCACTTGCTTTTTCGTATTTTCCACCATGTTGTCAATCTTCTGTAATGGCAATTATTATAAGTTACTGTCATCTCAGTTAAACTTTGTAAGTCTCTTAAGCCATCAAATAGCTTTTGGGAAGCCACTTGGAGACAAGAACCTGGGTCACAATAACCATCAGACTTACCAGCGCTCACACTGGAAAACCTGCAGTCTGACACCACCACTTCAAAAGCGGACAGACCACCAACGAGGTATACAAAAGGCTGTGTTAGAAACCGTATCACTTCCAGTGCAGCTATCCTGCCTCTTGGGAAGGCTTTAGTGACCAACCAGTTAGCAATCCACTACTTTTTTTAATCAAGCATCTCTGAAGTACACAAATCTCTACCTGTATTCGGCTGTTTCCCCAATCTGCTACAATAATATTTCCATTAGAGTCTACAGCAACACCAGTTGGTGCATTAAACTGTCCATTTCCTTCTCCATTTGAGCCAAACTTCAACATGAATTCTCCCTCCTGGTTAAATACCTGTAGAAGTTAAAACAAAAGCTTGAGTATGGCATCACATCAAATATTACTAATCTGTTACTACCAGTTCACCTATTAACAAAACTGGGAACTGGGGAACTACCGGTAACATTCCCCCGTATCTGGCACGTCCCTCTTCCCCTCCCTGCCCTTTCTCACCACGGTGATTTATAGTTCTCATTTTTACCTTTCTAGTTTTAGAAAATACTTAGGAGAATTATACATTTACATTGAAAGGAACAGTAAAAATATATATAGCAAAGGTCATTTAGATAAGAATTTTCAAATAGCTGGTAAGGTTGCATTTCAGTGTGTTGGCGTGATTGAAACTTAATGAAAATTTGAGTTTTGAATACGAGGTGAAATCAGACAATGAAAAAAAGAACAAATAACTCACTGACAATACCAGCACCAGCCTACATCCTTAAAACAAGTTCATCAAAATTAGCAGCATTCATACAATTATAAAAAGCAAAATATTTGGAAAAGAGAAATGCAAAAAGTGGTCTCCAGTCTTATACCTTCCCTAATGTAAAGTCCTCAGAATGAAGATGGGACTACAGGTGACTGTCTTTCCCTCCTGCTTCACTACACCATGCAGCACTTAGGCCCCAGGTCCCTCTCCTCAGCTTGTACATCCTGAGTTAAGAGCAAAGCGCTGATACGGCATTGGCAGTGAGTCCTGACCAAACAGATGCATTAGTCTTTGAATTTCATAGCCTAAGAAGCATTAAGAATCACAGGACACTGTGTTGTGTACAGACAGCTCAGTAACTGCATTACCTGCAATGGCAAATAATGGTTTTAGACAGTAGAAAAATTGAATGGATCGATGGCTATTCTGCCAGCAGGACTAAGTGAGACACAAGTTGTCTCATTCGCATGGCATCATAGCCATCTCCATTTAAGTAGGTCTGTGATGGATCCAGGCCTAGCTCTGCAACAGGGCATAACAGTGTTTTAAGGACCAGCTGTGGCCTAAGGAGGAGAATACAAAGACTTGAGAAGTGCTAAGAAGGTGAGAGAGGTGAGGAAATTGTCCTATTCTCAAAAAAAAAAAAAAAAACAGGCAAAGATATCTTGCTCTTTTCCTGGGTTAAAATGGGGATGGTGAGTGACAAAAGAAAAGGAGCTTATATGGAGTCAGATTTTGTGCAGGATGGCTGAAGCGAAGAAAATGCTTGGAGGTTAATGGCAGAGGGAAGAGAATGTTTTGCAGAATGGAGATATATATAACTCAACACACTGGTGGCAGAAAGAAGTTGAGAGCTGTAAGAGTGAAAATTATTTAGTTATACTGTTTGAAACAAAGTTTACTCTCCGGTCTTTTCCTTACCATCTGACCAAAGAGGACAGATTCACCTAGTTTATAAATAATTCTCCAAAGTGTCAACAGTTATCTGCACAGATTTACAGAATGCTACAAAAATAAGAATCTTTTCCAGTTATTACCAAATTGCAACCAAAAACATTTTTATTCCATTGGGTCACACCACACACAGACAGGACGCTGTGTTCTCATTAGCAATGTAACTCATTAATTCACTAAGATGCCACTCTTCATACAGTTCTTCACTTGCTTTTGTTCCTTTTAGCTGGCCCCTGTTAACTCTCTCCAGGCATTCTTGTTACTGCAATAAGCTTTGCTGGTGGAGAGGTAATTTATGGAGTTATAGACCTCCTGCTGCTAAACCATGTAAACAGCCTGCTTCAGGGCTCCTGCAGCAGCGCTGGTATTTCTGCAGTAATCCAAAACACATGAGTTGCCATTTCCTCTCTAATTTCAAAAGCATACCAAAACAAGGTCCCTACTCAAAAGCTAGATAATTCAGCACCACTAAGGACATCATGTTGTCTATGCTCCCCGGTTTGCAGACAGAAATTCTGTATTTCAGGTAAACATGTAAGATTTATCATTTTAGTTAAAAACACTGGTTAACTGAAGCAAGGATACATTTGCGTGTTCAATTAGAACAGGTGGTCATTAGGTGAAATTCTGCTGCTCCTGTGCTGCTGCATGGTGAGGGAGGGAAAAGGAGTATGGAAGGGGCTGAAAGGGAGTGCATGGCCTGAGACCAAACAGGTGACTAATTCTTAAAATGGCCTGCAACTCCTCAATTCATGTTTTCCAGCACATAACATCTCAACATAAATCTTTGCTCTGGCTTATTACTGGGACAAACAAATTTACAACTGTTTAATAAGCAACAGGTCAGAATTTCCCATTTGTCTAATGGCCAGTGGACAGTTCTGTCCTGTGCAGGATATACTCAATGAGTCTTACGCAGTTAAGACTATCAAGTCATAAAAGTAATAATGAAGCTTATAAATATGGAATTAAGTCTGTCAGGTATCTTCACTTTGCTATACTCATATTCAGCTAGAATCATGGGAAGATTTTAATGGGAAATTCAAAAGCAGTCATCACTAATCTAAAATATCCAAAAAAAAAACCAACGATAAATAACAGATTCTTCAGATGGCTAATTAAAAATAACTAAGGTGATATTATTTATCCCAGGCACAACATATGTATATTCAAGCAACTGAATTATAGAACACAATAGTGAAACCGAAAGCAACTGATTACATCTCTATTAAACAAAGATCTCTGATACGACTCTTTTAATTGTGCCTCACAATTAGAAAGCATGATCTCTTATGTTTTTAACAATACTTTATTTTCCCCAGGAAATAAAAATAAAATAAAAAGCTTCCCAAATTGCCATTAATTAACGGTACCTTGACAGAATGGTTATGAAAATCTGTAACGATGATTTCATTGTTGCTGTTTACAGCTGCAAAATGAGGACCTGCAATACAGAAGAACAAAGAATCATAATAAAAGTAATAATTCCACTAAATCAAAATACCTGTTTATCTTCTAACAATAGAGTCAAAAAGGGGCAATCAGTTTCAAATCTTCTATGCTTTACTTGATCACTTACTATAAGCATAGTAGCAAACAAGCTTAGGATAAATGCAAAAGTTACCCAAAAATATTGTTAAGGAAAAAAATATGCATATTTGTTCTGTGTGTTGAACTGTGTACTCAAACATGAATAAGAAACAAACCTGAAAACAGGAAAGTGCTTGAGTAAAAATATTTGGTGCCATTTTAAGTTATTAAGCAAATAAAAACTCAATTTCAATTTTCTCAATTCAGAGTATAAACAGGATGAAGTCCTTTACACTGAAAACATTCAAGTCATGACAATTCACTTGTTCTATGTAGCCTATACACAGTTGAATATATAAGTGGCAGCTTCTGCAGAGTGGCTTTTTCCATTTGCGTAACTGAGTCTTCCTTCTCTCAGTCTTAACACTGTTCCAGTATGCCCATTTTGTAAGGGGAAGATACTACTCGTCCGTGAGTTAATGTGTAATGTGATCACTGGAGATACAAAGCATGATGTCTGAGTTGATTATCATTAACAGCTTAGTGTAGGCATTACAAAGCATTTATAAAGTTCTAGTTAAGGTCAGTCCTTTTTAAACCTCTGATATGGAATGCTTCCAGGCACAGAAAGGTAGATAAAATAATTGCAGAACAGATGTTCCAGACTTCCTGGCCATTAAACAAATGGTGAAGCAAAGACAAGCTGTTCGTTCAGTAGAAAAAAAAAAAAAAAAAGAGTAAGGTATAGCATCTTCAACATGCTCAAACATCATGCAAATGTGAGCAGAAGAGGCAAAAAGAGGGGATCTACATATTACCATCAAGTGTACCTGCAAACTGCTTGTCGCCGTTCCCTCGACTACCAAATCTGGTGACTATTTTCCCATTTGGCTGGAAAATGAACACACAGCAAGCTTTATTATCCACTACAATTATGTGTCCATTACGATCCACAGAGACACCTTTTGGGCCCATGAGTTTTCCAGATCCAATTTTGGCCTAAAATGGAAGACAAAAAGAATAAAGAAACGCATTAGCATGACAGAAATAAGTTAGTACAGTTCAAAGTTGTCCTGTATTACAGGCATAGAGTAGCATGAAGAGAAGTTATTGTCATCAAAAGGGTAAATGATCACTTTATTAGCACACTTTCTTGTTTCATATTCAGCTGAAAGATTGTTTTCTATATATCCTTTCTAGAAGATTTGCCACCTCATCAACTGAATCCAAGCATATAGCAATATGAGCCCAAACAAATGGCTATGTAGTCAATACTAGCACACCAGCATGGTAGGCTGACAAACACAGAAGACCTCTTATCCCCTTTCACTCACTGCATTAGGAAAATGGGCTTGCAACAGACATGATTCACAGAAATCAATACATTACATGAAGTCTCTCAGTTAATACTGTGCTGTGTGGTATAAAAGTGCAGGATGGAGACAGTAGTCGGATGATTTCCCTCAATCTGCAGATGGCATCTGACTGAAAAGCTGTAGCTACAGCAGAACTTGTGAACGTTAGGTGCCTCTTCTGAGCACAAGGAAAGCCAAAAGAAACCACAGCCAGCACCTCTCCTTCCAGAGAAGCACACAGTGGGAACAGTGGGAACAGCTTAAATGATGGACGGATATGGAAACAGTTACCCAGTTGGTTCCAGAAGTCAGGCCTCCTGCAAGCTTTTTTACTGTTCTGGACAGACAGTCCACTGAATACACTGTGTTGAAATCGTGCATCCCAGAGCTTCCAGATCCTGCAGTAATTTTTCAGACATATCCTACAAACTTGCATCCATCTCTTCAGTGGATGACATTGTTTTGTTTCCAATTGAATTTTAATGAAATACATACTAAGTTATTCATCTTCTTTTGAAAAAAACATTTTTCACTGCATTGCCTTTCCAGGGTAAGACACATCGATGTCTTCTCTGCCCCTCTCCCTTATCCGATGCAAGCAGTGAGAAATTTTCTCCTCTATTCAACACCAGAGAGGTCACACTCGCTGTATTCTGTTTCAAAGAGGAGAGCATCAGGCTCTTTTCAGTGGTTCCCAGTCCCATGAAGCAATGGGCAGTAACCAAAACATGAGGTTCCCTTTGAATGCCGGGCAGCACTTCTGTGCCATGCAGGTGCCAGAGGCCTGGCACAGGCTGCCCAGAGAGGCTGTGCAATCTCCTCCTTGGAAATTTCCTAAAGCCACCCAAACACAGGCCTGGGCAGTTGCTCTAAGTGGCCATGCTGAAGCCAGGGCTGGGCCTGATGGACCCAATGGGCCCTTCCATCCTTAAGCAGTCTATGAGTCTACGTGAGTGGCTGAAGCAGTGTTAGTCCCTGACTATCAAGGTAGGACAGATTACACTGCATGGTGAAGATTCATTACCTAACTCATTTTTGTTCAATTTCCAAACGTTCTTAAAGCAAACAACCACATGAGTATCTAAAAGAGCTCAGCTATCCTTAGGAAACTCCATGCTGTCATAGCATGGTGTGTTCTCAGAGGGGGGGATTGATAAAAGCAGAAGCTATCTCAAAAAGAAGAAATGGAGATAACCTGAGGCTGTCTAGTATGAAGTCGACAGCACTATTACACAGTCTCTTCCAGTCTCAAAGTAAACTCCAGGGAGTAAATCTTGCAGCTTCAAGACTATGCATAGAGGAAGTGCAATGATCATATGCCTGTTTTATGTGCAGATACATATGCTCTCTTAAATTGCTCAATATTTGGACAATGAACACCTAATTAAATCACACTAAAATAACCCCAGGAAAAAAACAATTAAAAATGACTTTGTGATCAACGAGGGAAAGACATGAGCAAATCTACAAAATACATTCAGGTTTGCATAATAACAAAGCAGCAACAACATAAATCAAATGCAAATAAGTACGTTTATTTCCTTTGGAGTGATTAAAATATTCCCTTCTTTCCTCAGGGATGCCCGAGTGTTTGTCTGCTTGTGCACTGCACCACTTCCTTAATATCTTTCCAGGATTCCAAGGGAAAAATTACTCAGACTCATGCGTACAGTGTCTTTCTGACCATATAAATATACTTGGGGGTTTGGAAAAAAGTGAATAAATCATGCACTGCATTAATGGACACTCGGTGCTGAGAAGAGTAATAAGAATTACTATTCTTGGGACAGGATTCACAATATAACTTGAAGTTAACAATAACCCAGCTAGAGTCTGAAGTTCTTTTTACTAAGAATCTCTGTTTCCAGTTTAGATAAAAATATGCTGATGACACATCACTCGGTCTGGCTAAACATACGCTTTGTGTATTTTTTATTTCAGAAGGTTTCTTAGAATTTAAAACATAACATTATGAAACCCAGTGACTGCTGTTAAGTATATGAATGGAAGTGTTTTCTGCCATTAGAAATGGAAAAAGTAGAATGAATCATCTGAATTTTTAATACAAATAATTCAATTCAGACAAGGACTTTATGTTCCTTATTTTATAGGCTTTTATGAATTTTGATTGGTTTTCAAATATATGTTTATAAAGCCACACTACTAGAATGGAAAATATTCTGTTGTGAGATATTCCTGGAGTTAAAAAAAAAAAAAAAGCCTAATTATGCAGACTTCTTCCCCTGTAATAGCAAGTGTGTTAGGGCTTTAAGTTTAACTCCACCAATCTTGTTGCTGTCACAAAGGTACATAATTGTCAGAAACTAATTTACAGACTTCAAATGTAACTTCTTTTCTCGTTTCAGAACTTCCTTAACATGGAGATAGAAGCATCACCACTCACTGCAGTGTCACACAATAAATGGACTTATTATTTGTATGATTTGTCTCAATTGAACTGTGACCACTTTCCACACTCCACAGAACTAATTCTATCTGAACATGCAGTCAGCTTCAAGCAGATTTCTTCTTAGCCCTGCTAGTAAGACAAGAAAATGAAACTTTGATAGATAAAATATTTTCTTCCATCTTTTCCCAACTATCATAATTTGATCTCTTAACTCAACTTAGAACTCTGTTTGGCTAACAATAGGCTGTCTTAGGTGTTGTATAAGAAGTCCAAAGACCTGAAATAAAATAATCGGCTCCTCAAAGGACCACAAATTGATCCTGCGTCTCTCGTCTCCACTTCCTCCACTAGGTTTGAATATCCCTGGCGCAGAGGCTGATACCGTTGCTTCAGCACACGTTCTCTTTTTAGCCTAGCAATTAATACATCTTCTGTAATAGATTTCTCAGGTGATTTGAAAGTAATTTACAGAGGAAGCCAGCACTGTTATCCAGCTTTTTAAAGATGAGGAATATAAAGCACTGGGAAATGAAATGAAAGATCAATAGTTACCTCTGAGACCCATGGCATAAACCAGAAACAGAAGGTCCAGTTCTAAGATCCTGTCTGATGCTTAACTGTGCAGACAATAGTGTTTCATTTTAAGAAACTCATGTTTTGGTGCAACCTTAGCTTAGGGTTTGCCAAGCTCTGCATTATACCAGCTTCATAGCCTTGAGAAAACAGAGCTCAGCCTCTGTTGCTACCAGCAACTGAGGAAGGTGGCACTTTTCTGACTGGCACAGGCTGCTGGGGTGAGTCAGTCCAGTTTTGTTATTAGGGAGGTGCCTAGGCTTGGCTCCAGGAGAAATCTGCTTTCTGGCTCACACAAGTATTAAAAAGCTGTGAAGCTAAAGGAGTGTAAATGAAGAAAGAAGGAGACAACAACCAAAATAGAATAAGTTCAAAAAAGACCCCTGACAATGCTTAGTTAACAACTAAGTTAGTTAGCGGACCATCAGTATCTTGTGATACCATCAGTATCTTGTGGGCACTATCCTTTAAAGTGAAACACTGTTATCCCTGTGTAACTGTTCACTCTAGCAAACCTTGCCTAGTTTAATCAGACAGAGCCCTTGGATGTCATTTTCCAGATTTCCATGGGCTAAACTTGTTAGGTATGTCCTATGCTTCAACAATGAGTATACAAAAATATCTAGTATTTTTTTCTCATAATTATTATCTTGTGCATGAAATCTAGAAGTAATATTTTCTATCATCTATCATCTACGAAGCATTAAGCTTCATCTCTTAGTTCTTGGAACTAGACTAATTAAATACTTAGTCCAATGCATTAACTTGCATTACCCACACAAACGTTGCTGACTTTGGAAGCCTGTGCAGTCTAACAAAAAAAATTATTAACTAAAAACAAAGCAAGGCTCCGTGACAGAGGAACTACCTTAATTCTTTTTTTTTTCCCCCCTAATACTTGTCTCCCAGGTGGACACAGGGAGCTGGCTCCTCCAGAGCTGATACCATCTGCAATGCTGGATTTACAGCCTAGATGGAGAAGGAAGGAAAATGAGCCTTCCTTCCTCTGTGTGCAGATCAAGGCAGTTCATATTAAACATGTTTATAATTACTTATATCGCACTTGGACTACTCAGAGTATTTGGATTCTTAAATAACTACATCTTTCTTTCTTTTTGTTTTTGTGTCTTCAGCCAAAGCCAAGATTTTCCTGTGTAGCTGTACATCTTTAAAACTACCCAACAAGGAAGATCATACCATCCTTCCAAATGCAAACAATTTCTTTTAACAGTTGCATTACATATTAGTATTGTTTTATTTTAGCTTTGAGTCTATGTAGCATCTGGATACTTTTAAAAGTGTACAAGTGTCTTTCTCAAATGGGGAACTCTGCAAGCAAAACCTGCTATCTGACACAGCATTTGTCACTTTGTGAAAACTGATAAAGAAAGGCCAAATGTTGACAGCCACATGAGCAGGTCAAGACCTGAGCTTTTTGTCATTAGGCTGCCAGAAAATGCCAAACAGGTGATTTCTCTCTAAAACTGGTGTCTAGAACTATGTTGTACAAATGTCTCTGGAGGTTTTTTTTATCTCACCAGAGTGATGCTACTCTCTGCTAGAGAGAGCTATGTCTAGCATGTATCACCCAACTTGGTAATGTGCATTCAGGCAACAGCACCAAACTGAGGTAACCTTTAATTCTCTCTGGAATTGTACCCAACTTCCAAACATGATAAATACTGCAGGTTTACTAGCAATAATGTACAACAGCAGCTGTCGTTTTATTTTTCTGCCATAAAAAGCATCTAGGCTCATATGAAAATAAGCACACACTACTCAGAACTTGTTTTCTGAAAATAAGCCATCCTTTTCCTGAAGAAAATAGAGGACATCACCATCAGTCTGGTGCCTTACATTTCCCTTCTATATGTCACTGAAGACTTCTCAAAAGTTTTTATGTTTGTCTTGTGTGTATATACGTATACACACACACAGCTTTATATATAATCAAACTACATATTACACTGGCAGTACAGTTGAGATCTCTTCCTATTTATTATACAACATACAATAAATGGCTGTGTCGTGCATTTACATATCACAACAACAGAACTGGACAAACTATGCCACTTCTTGACACACACAAAAAGATCACTACAATGGTATTTTGCATTCCTTTTCAAGACAGAGAAATCTCAGGAGAGTTCACATGGTAAATCATACCTTAAATTTTCCATCCGATGAGAATATGCTAACCCATTTGTTGTCATAATCTGCAATAATGATGTCACCACTGGGATGCACAGCCACTCCTGTTGGCCGCTGCAACTGGCCAGGAGACCGACCTCTTATGCCAAAGCGACTTTTGAACTGGCCATCATTGGAAAATATCTGTAACACAAAACATCAGTTTTAAAACTAGGTTGGCATAATAGCATAATCTATTTTTTGGAACTTACAATTTAGAATTCACTAATGAACACTGTAGTCTGGAAGAGAGACAGGAATGTTTAGTCCTTTTACACAGTCCATATTTCAAAGTGATATGCCCAACTTAAGAGGACTTCACCTGTACCCTGATTTCATAATGAAGTTCTCAGCACTTACATTGCACTGTTTCTTGAATGATTTCAAAGTAATTTACAAGCATTAGTGTATTATGCTTCATGATATCCCTCTTACATAGTTATAAGTAGTGTGATTCCTGTGTTAGAACTGAGGAAACTGAATCACTGCCTTGGCCACAGTTAAAAACTAAGTCTTTTGAAAAGAAAGGACAAGAAACTAAAAGAGCAATTTAAAATGTAATCATTTGACTTAGGAATAAGTACTGAGCCACTTCCTGACAGATGCTTCAGCTACTCAAAAATCAGCCAACTACTTGCATCCCCAAGACAGGTAATTAAGACACTGAAGTTCTTCTGAACAGGACGAAAATTACAAACTATGAGGTTACTGATGAATATTCGGCTCTTATCTCTTTGAAAAGGCTTGGTAATGAGTTCTTACTGCATGTGGCTTTCTGGTTCTAACATACAGAAGAACAAGTCACACACTGCTGCCTTGTTCATGGCTACCACATGGGCAGCCTAAAAAGTGATGACAAACTGTTAATTGTAAAAATAAAAATAAAAAATCAACATGAATAAATGCATGATGGGCAGCAGAAAACACAGCTAGATTTTCACACAGGTTAAAGAAGCCAAGAAATCATAGGTATTTGGGATCCTATCACGGAAAAGATTTTATTATGCTATCACACAGGAAAATCCATTACATAGACTAAAAGTCATTTGAAGATAGTATCTGTTTATTTTTTTTACTTGTATTCGCTTAAAAAATTATATTTGTGACAACTTGTCCTATATTTATTTTGAAACACTGACTGATGAATTTACAGTGTAAAGCAATATTTATAAAAAGGCATTTTTCTAGATTACTGCACTGTTTGCTTTCATCATTTACTGCCAAGCATAATAAAGAATGAAAATAAATTCTGTCATACATGTTAGATACAATGTAGATCTGAACAAGAGAGCTACAAGTCAAGAGGATGGAATGATAATAGTCGATAAGCAGGTTGGGCATTCTGGCCTGGTGTTATACAAAATCTGAATACAAATAAGGCAAAAGTATGGGAAAGAAACAAATACTTGACAGTGGCATAATCCCATACCTGCACACACTGGTTGTTACTGTCTGCTATTAATATTTTTCCATTTGTAGATGCAGCTACACCTTGAAGATTTGTAAATTCCCCTTTGTTTCTTCCTTTGGTCCCTAAAATTGAACACAAAGCACATAAATCAGGCTAGGTAGTATACAGATAAGTTACAACCTAAAAGCCAGTAGATGTATTTATTACATCCTTGATCTTTGAATGCCTGTTTCCAAGAGTTCTTATCACTGGTACAGAACCATCTCAGTAACAGATCCCAGTTCTAAGTACAAAAGATTGCTCTTAGTTACACACATATGCCGTCTAACTCCCAACAGAGGAATTACCTTGGCCTTCACAAAACAAAGTGCCTTCACAATCTGCTTCTTGCTAGAGGTTAGAAGTGTAATGTTTTCATCACTATTTTTAAAATATGCATTTTTGTTTCAGGTGAAAAGGCAATGAAAGGGACAGTACTAAGGAAGCACACAGACAGAGAAGGAGCCAGGAACCTGGATGATGTAGTACAATTTCTAAATCTCTTCCATGAAGTCAAGAAGCTGAAGAAAAAAAATGTATTAGTGATTGCTTTGGATGAGGCCCTTTCAAGACAGACAGGCCTGCCATTCATTCATTACAGTTTCCACACAGTCTGTAAATGTTGTCTTAGAAAACTATTTTTGTTTTTGAACAACTAGAACTTGATGCCAATGAAGACCAATATCTGGTGACTGAATCTTTCCACAGAGACCTTTGATTGTTCTTATGAAGCAATACATACACACAGGTCTCGTTTTTATCCAAGACAAATGCAATAAAGATTAGCTTAGAGCCAAGGGGACTAATGGGATAAGGAACAACAAAAAGTCAGGTTTTCACAAAAGTCCCTTAAGTTTAAGTGCCTTATTACTTAGATGTTTGTTCTGGAACAGTCTGAGGAGAGTCACAAAGCAAACTGATGTGTTTAAAAGGTCAGCACTGAAGTGCCTAGTCTAAACTGCACCTGGAGCACAGTAACAGTAGTCAAATTCCTGCTGCGTTCATAAAGAAGACTCAGGAGTCTTTAGACAAGATTGCAGTTATGATCTTGAACCAGAATTCATAATGAATGAATTTCAAAAATTAAAAAAAAAAAAAAAAAGACTCTATAAGCAGTTCATTCTGAGACTTGCATGCAGAGCTATTTTTCCCTGGTTAAGTATTTTTACAAGCATTCAATAATTAGTTTCAATAGATGGTTTAAACTGAAAAGCTTGTACTTTATTTTAGTCAGTCCAAATATCCTAGAGTTCAATTATTAAAACCGCTCTGACTGTGATCCCCAATGCATTAGCTCTAGTTTGTACTTAACTGTCATTAGGGATGCACATGCTCTGAAAAACCCTTCTTTCTGATGTGGTGATGGATGTGAGACACATATTTCCTGTCACTGGCTAAGAAGCCACATTTAACTCCTTGGCACTTGGTGCTGAGAACTTTTCTTTGTTTCAAGACTTATTTTCCTGAACTCTGCATGCTTACCTCTTTCTCAGCAAAACAAACACTTCTAAGTTTTGTAGTCCAAGGAGAAACTACATGTTAATTGGTGTGTAACTCACTGTTTGCTTATGTTGCCCATACTTGACCCATTTCTGCGTATTCCTTTACTGAGCAGTGCCTCAGGGATGCATGCAGTTATTTTTTTTTTCCACCATATGCTAATGGTGAATTTTCTTTCTGCCTTCTAGCCAAAGAGAAGGAATGAAAAGTGAGAAGCATTCCTTTTACTACTGAGAGAAAAAGAAAAACATTTGTTAGAAAAGAGGAGCATCTGGAACCAACTAGCACAACCATCATGGAATGTATGCTCTTTCCTCTTAGAAAAATACTCCTTTTTAATGATGAGTGAACTATATAAAGAGTTGCTCAGATTTTTCTTCACTGAGACTTTACAAATATACATCAAAGAAAAAAAACAAAAAACAAAACGAAATTACCCAGGAATGACATAGTCACATTTCACAGTAAGTTTTGGAAAAGTACTTTATTAACAGCACGCAGATGAAAATGAGCTCCATGCACAACATTCTTGGGAACAGCATTCTGCAGTTATTAAACCCATGACAGGTCCTAATCTGGACAAAAGCCTTTATACAGTCCTTTCTCTGAAGAAAGTTGAGATCAGTGAAACAGATCTGATGTCCTAAGTTCAGGAAGAAAACACAGGTCACTTTGAACTTTCTGATTTGAGTAACTCATTACACCAGTAGCTTATGTGAGAGGAAATCTTGTGGCAATGTATCTCAGCACTCCGGAAAAGCAGGATCCTGCAAACTTGTCTGTAATAACGAAGGATGACAGCTCCTCCCCTCATAAGCAAAGATTCCCTCCTTATAAACACACCTGAGAGAGACTTTTACTGCAAGATACTTCCCTTGTGTAACAAGGCAACCGGTGCTTTGTCCTCTGTTCTCTAAACAGTCACCCATCCCTCCTTAGCCTGATGAGACATCAACATTTCATATGCACAGGGCTGGGGATAGAGGATGATTTGCAGATCTAATTAGGGTCCTGTTGTTGCAGGTTTTCTCAATATGCCTGGTGATGAAAGCTGAAATCTTTTGTACCTGTCTTCACCCAGCCTTAACTCTCTCTTGTTCTGAGCTACTGTGGGGAACAACAGAAGAAAAAAGACATTTTACTCCAACTCCTGCAGCAAGTTGTATGGGACTGGGAGAGGGGGGGTTTCAAAAGATCAGGGCAAACAGAGCAGTTCAGAAGCTGTGTAATAGCTCCTTTTATACCATCTTTTTTACAGCTTTTTATACCGTCTTTTATACAGCTCTCTAAATAAACAATCAGATTAGATTTAGCCCTATCTAATTCCTTTGGGTATTATTCAGCTTACCCTGCACAAACCAATTAATTTAGCTTTGAAGATATGATTTCAACAAAAGAGCAGCCATTTTCAGCTCAAGACAATGCAGCACAACCAGAATGCTTCATAGTTTCAGTCTTCTTGCACAGTACAGGCCAGGTTGAATCTCATCAAGAAGAAAATAAATAAAAAAACAATCATAGGAAATGTTAAAAACTCAGTCTACTTCATAAGTGCAGGCCATCTGGATGAACATGTTGAACAAAGTACAATTTTTATATTTGTAGTAATAGAAGTGGTTTTGCTTTCTAAATTTTGCTGATGTGATTAATAATCTCCCTGCTTACTAACCTAGATTTACCAACTTTCTAAAACTGAAGCAGCAAACCACCCCACTCAGCAGAAAGGGATCATCTTCAGTGACAAAGACAAAAATACTCCAGAAAGATTAGAGATTAATGGGAGACTTGAGAGAACACAGTACTCATAGCATATTGTGTAACTACCATTTCTTTCCTACTTACACTTTTGAATACTTCTGGGGCTGCTCTTTGTGCTATATTGAAGAAAGACAGAACTAGAGAGTAGGGAAAGATCGACATATAAGTTGCACAGACAGGTATGAAGGAGTAGTTTTCTTGTTTCCTGGCAGAATGTCAATCAGCTATACTTAAACGTCCATTCTTTCTCCAGTGCCCTTAGCCAGGCTGTAATGTGGCTTGGGCAGGACCTTGCTGGAAAGATAAAGAAGGAACAAGGGGAGTGTAAGGAGCAGATGCTGTTTCCTACAGAGCAGCTAGAATTCTTCTCAATCATGCACGCAAGGGGGTTAATTGCAGTTAGAAAAATTCACTTTTTTCCAAGATGTTTACACACAGAACCTACTTATGTTTTTGTAGTTGCTTATAAAGTACATATCCATAGTCAACCCAATCCCTTTCAGACAAGACAAACCAAAACAGTGTCAGCAAGAGGCCTTCAGATAAAATTTAATAATAAATATGGGCCCTAGAAAGTTTAAACATTTCCCTAAAACTTACACACAGTTCACCATTAATTATTTGTCAAATTTAAATCTAGCCCCTCTCCTCCCCCTAAGTCTGCTTTGAATTTGCAGACTTTATCAGGCACAAATATATGACAGCTATTACTACACAGGTCTTGTTCATGAGTTCTCACATGGAGTAAATTCAGTCAGCCTCCTATTCTTTCATATACTTCTTCCTATACTTTCAGCATGGATAACAGCCGAGATGATGACATTCACACCTAGTAAGGAAGCTGACAGAAGGTAATCTTAAAGGCTTTTTTTTTCCCCCTTAAAATTAGAGCAAGTTACACACATTAAACTTACCAGCTAAATTTAGATGCTCAGTTACATGGCTGAACAGATAACTAAACACAGTCTGAGGAAAATGAAAATTGAACTTTCCAGCAGGGAGCCAGTTCTCAATTTGGCTGTGTCTAGTGCCAATTCCAGGCATAAGGAGAAAATACAGTTGAAGTGGGAAATGGCACCACTACTTCTAAGTACTGCCACAGAATCCAGTCATGAAAAGTGTCAGAAAAAAAAAAATACCAAGGCATGGCAGACCTAGAGCACCAGATGGGGCTGTAGACAGAGGAGTAGCCAACCTTGACTCTTGACTCTTCTTTGGGGAACATGGGAGAGACCAGGGAGGATGGAAGTGCTAATACCAAACATCCCCCCCTTCTACTCAACATGGGTCTAAGACACAAGAACAGAGCAACAGAAGAGTCATTCCTCTCACTTCATACACCTTGCAGCAGTAGCAAACACCATATGCAACAATTATTTTCTGGAAATAACAAACAAGTTTCATTTTCATTTGCACATGCCACATAGGTTTTTTTGTTTGTGAGCTGGATGTAGATGTTTTTGACAGCCCCTTCCAATCCAAGCCATTCTAGGATTCTGTGCTTTCATTCCTGTACTAAGTTCAGCAGGCTGAAACATTTAGAACATGAGAACTGCATGGACACACTCTGTCTGGGTTTTCTGGTTTTTGTTATCAGTATTCCACATCATAACATCATGCAGTGCACTGGGACTTAAAGAATTAATGTTCCAGTTCCATGGACTGCTGAATTTCCGGGTACCTGGTTCTCAGAAGAGTACTACATACTCCAGAGGACTTTGCATTCCTGTTTTACACTCAGAGGGAAAGATAAAACCACATGCAAGTCTTCTTTTGCTGGTCATCTCAGCAGTGCAGGTTCCCTAGCTGCCTTGTCAGCTTTAGTGTAAAGCCTTAGGTTTCAGACCCTTGCACTTTATTTGATTTATTAGCTTCAATTCCAATTATATTGTATTATATTATGTTATTTTGCATTCTAATATCTTATCTAGTAAATCAGTTGTCCTCCTCAGATCATTGCTGCTGTTCTGTTTTTAGGCCCACCTCCCTACCCTTTTCGTTTTTCCCCCTTCCCCAGCACATGGGCCCATGAGTCCCCCATCCCATTAGTCATGGAACTGGGCTGAAGCAGCCCATAAACCACTGACACACTCTTAAAGATCATGCTTGCTTTTCATTGAGGATGTAAATTCCTGAAAGAGGAAGCATGAAATACTCTGCTGTTTTCAATAATGCATTACATGACTGTATTAATGTATTAATGCAGTCAATAGTCTGACCTTAAAAATGTCTGGACAGAACCATACACCATTTTAAAAGCAATAAGTACCATGGAATTGGCAAATGATGCAATGCCCAGTTCTCCATGAATGATAACATTTACCTGTACTAATGCTGTGTTAATACTATTTCTTAATATTCACACGAGGACAATCTTCTGCTAGGAGGAGGGGAGGACACAGTGAGGAAGACAGGAAAAGGGAAGGAGTAAAAGCTCCAAAATAAAGCTCACATTCATGACTGCATCACAATGAAAAGGCACTGTGCTTTTCAGAAAATATTGAAGAATGTATTAGAGTTCATGTAGTATTAGAATAGGTGTAGTATAGAGAATCACTGAAACAACAGCAATGAACTATATCCAGAGCACTATTTGGCAGGTAGGTTAGAAGCTGCTCACTAGAAGCAAGGGATACAGAAGCAGAAATTACAACCTGCAATCATGTTAGGCCATACTGAAAGCTTTATAATAACAATGTTAACAGTTCTAAAATTATTTCAGGACTTCGAATCTGTCCACCCAACCTAGCATATGCTCTGCCTAGCATATGATGTGTCACAGCCACTCCCAGAAGAGATCAAAGAAATGTCTTCTTTCAGGCAGGCGTCGTCCTGAACTCTTCTTTAACCTCGTCTCAAAACGAGGCACCCAGAAAATCTTGGAAACATCTATACAAACTCTCTGTTGCTCTTAACCAGCACTAGCAGTGAAATCATATTTGGGAAAAGCCACAGGTCCATTTCCATTCATTCAGTAGTCCAGAACTGATTACTCTGCGTCTGTGCAAGGCTTTTTTCTTTAACAACTCAGCAATAACTTTTGCAACCAGAACACTCTCCCTGATAGAGGCAGAACAATGTTTGGGTATTAATTAAACAAAAGGCACCTATCAGCTTTGGACATCCAAGTGCAGTTATTGTTGACGCTAGGCTCAACTTCAGTATGAATTGTTCCACATCTTATTTCTAACTTTTGACACAGGAATCATCAGAAAACACAGCCTTAGTGACAGTGAAACAGGATATTATTGACTCTGTAGAAAATGCTTTGAGATGTTATATTTAGGAGCTGTTATATTACAATGAAATGCACTGGCCATCTGGGAAAGGCTTGACATTTTATGAGCAGTTATATCCAAGGCTTGCATTGCACTGACTTACAAGTGAGCAAACCATCTATGCTGAATGCATTTTCTGATATAAAACAATTGCGCTATTGCATAGATTGTCTATCACAGTAAGGATTCCTAAAGAAATCCTGGCAGACAAGAAGTCTGATAGGAAGGGCTAATCAATTGACATGTGGCGTCTCAAAGAGTTTTCAACTGAAAACCATTCAAGAAAAAAAACACCCTCCATTCTCCGCTACAAGAGAGAAAACTACTTTGTGATTAGTGCTCAAATGTGGTATGCAGACTTGTACATATTAATGGTCAACTTTTTTTTCTTCAGTTGTACAAAGTGAAAAGCTGTTAACTATAAAAGCAGATATAGAAATCATGAATTCTTAGATAGCTGAAGAACAGATTACCTCAAAAGAGCTGTGAAAGAAAATCAGAATAAATGACATCTATGTTTTTACAAACCTTTAGAAACCCACAAACTTAGAGATACTATTACATTATATGAAGGATGAAAAATATTTAGATAGCGGAAAAAATACAAAACACATTTTTTTCACACATAGTGGAAAAAAATACAAAATGCATTTAAAGAAACAAATGAAGGAAATCATAATTTTGTCCTATTCTGACATAACATGAAGACATGAAGAAATAACATTTCTTCATTTCTTCTGACATGAAGAAGTAACTATGTTTGACCATAAGTTTTAACACGTGTGTAGATCCCTGTTAATTAATTAAGATTAACCTCTAGGGCAACCATTTTAGAGAGAGAATCCTCCTACTTTGTCTCTTGCCATGCAATTTTTTAACGAAGCAGTTCAATATAAATCTGGAGCATTTAACTTGTTATATTGCCACATAAAATATTTTACAATTAATGCATTTCTCAACCCAAATTCTAACTAAATATTTGCCAATAGAACTTCTGAAACACACACTTTTAAAAGACGTATATGAAACAGTTAAAGAGGTCTAAAGGTATTATCAGGTTGCTCTACTTAGAGCTTTAATCTTAAAATAATTTAACATCAGGAAATTTTCATCTGGTTTCCCTGAACTGCTTTTGCTCATGGCAGTAGTTAGCAGAGAAATCACCTACCTACTCTGAAGATCAAATCATCTTCGATGGGATTCTCTTTTCTTTTTCCAGTGCTGTACATGCTCGCAGGTCTTTTGACAGCTTTCTGCTTCACGTGACCACTGCCAGGTGATTTAACACGTCTCTTAACCCCCTCAGTGGTAGGGGATACATCTGCTGATCTGACCACTTTCAGTTTAAATGGGCTGCCTTTGATGTGTTGGTCATACAGTCTCAGTGACAAAGTGAAATCCCCTTCTTTCTGAACAGTGTACAAAAATTCATAAGTGCCATTTTTATTGTCAAGTATTTCTCCATCTGCTACACTCCCATCAGGTGTGCTCAGTTCAGCAGTGACGTAAGCGTTCCCAGACTTACATAGCTCCCCATCTTTGTCCTTGGTGGTGATGGTAACAGACATGGGCTGTCCGATCACAGTCTGCCGCAGTCCCTCACCTGTGGCAACTGTTTCAGAAGCAACAGCGTTGGTGGTTAAAATAGTGCCCAAATTGTGAATGGACTTTTTCAGACCTTCTGTTTCCACTATGAAGTCCAACTGATCATTTTCACGGGGCTGCAAGGGGAAGTCCCGCTCAGCCAGTTCACTCAGCTTGTCACTCATCTGCTTCTTGACCAGCAGCACTTCAGTTTCAGTGCCATGGTTGAGGGCTTGGGCTGTAAAGTTGCTACAACTTTTAATGCTCTCTTGTCCTTCAAGTAAGGTATCCAGCTGGGTTTGGAGAACCTGCATACATTGCCAAACAGCATATCAGCATCACATGGCAGGACTTACGCTAACAATGTTTAGCTTGCTTCACACCTGAAGGCCTTAGTAGAAATACTATTTATAGAAATTTATTATAAAGTTGGTAGGGTTTTTTGTTGTTGCCGTTGTTAAGTTTCATTGTAGAAAACATACCATATTGTCTCTCTACAAATCCTTGTTATATCACACTGCAACACAAAAAAATGCACCCCTTTTTGGTCACCAGGGCTTCAGAGATACACTGCCTTACCAGGATGAATTATTTCCTCACTTTCTTTTCCTTTTCTTTTTTTAATTTGCAAACAGAATTGTAAGCACCTTTCCATCTAGCTCTCAGTCACAATTAATGAGATGGTTATTGGGGAGCAAGCTGTGTGTATCTGCAGAGAGATTTTGAGTCATCAGGCCCATCAGTAATGGAGGCTGCAAGAAATATCTCAAAATTATTTCTTCAGGGACAGGGAAAACCGGGTTACTCTTTCAGGAAGAACATGAAAGTACTGTGTTGGGGACACTGGAAAGAGCCGGGCTGAGTAGCCTGAAATTTTGGTGGGCAGCAAGGAGCTACTCTATATTTAAGACTGAAAAAGAGCTTTCATTATAGGCTCAGTTCTGGCCCTCAGTCTGAAATCCTTAGAGCAGTACTGACCTCAAAATTGTGAGGTGCTGTCTGGGAACAGGACTAACATTTTTTTAAATTAGCTTTGCAATGGATTGGAAAAATGATCCTTGAATTATAACAGCCTAACAGGTAAGTTCGTGGGAGTCTGGAAAGCTCCAAACTTTCAGTTTGTTCCCCATATTTTCTGAAGACAACGTACCCAGTCACACATATGGTATGTTTTTCCTACGGAGAACTAGGGCACAAACATTATCGATAATCAGAGAAGTTATTTTGTTGACCATCACCATAAAGTAGGCATTTTTGAAACACCTCAATTGTTTTAATCAAACTTGGAAACTCTGTTGGCTGTATTGCTGTGAGATACTCTTCCCTTGTTGACAAACACTGCACAATGATACTGTGCTCTTAAGGCCATTTCATTTCTGATTTGCATAAAACTATCCACTTTTCTCTACTCATTGGAAGAAAATAGTCTGATGATTTATTCATATGGAAAAGTGTTAACAATGTGAAATCTACTGCACGCAAAAAAAAAAAAAAGTAGGCTGATTTAAACACTTCAACAAATTTCAAGTTATCTGTTTCTCTAGACATCTGAAAACCTCTCAGGACTCACTTCAAGGCATTTCCAGTCTGCCTTGTTTTTGTTCCAGGTCATAAACAGTTGAACAGATAGCACGACTACTAAAGTCCCAGGATGATAAAAGTCCATACACTTGGGGTAAACCACAGACCATGGAGGAAGATGATTTGCAGCTACATTTAAAAACTATTACGCTCTCGGTATTGCCTTCTTTCATTACAGACACAGAAAATATTCAGTTCTCCCATAAGTAATATTTAAGATGTGTTTACAGTTTTTTACATGAGGCCTCTCTCAGTTCATTTGAAAACCAAAGCTGAGTGGGAAATATTTGGGTTTGAAACATTTTGCAGGCTCTTACTCAAAAACAATTTTATTCTAATCACTCTTTTTATACTAACAGGAAATACCTCTTCTACTGCCTATGTACAACTTCACAAAACTTTGGTTCTCTAAATTAAATAGTCAAATGCACCTTTAAACAAGCATATGATTGTTTTACATTCTATACCATCTTGTGTAAATTCTGTATAAACAGTGGGCATATTTTCTTGCTGAGAGAATAAGGTTTTGGGACATCTGAGGTTTGTTTGGATGAACTTAGAATCTAAGTCCAAATTTTTGATGTTAAAACCTCCTTGGTATCACCTTATTTCCAGTGATGACTAAATACTATGCCCCAAGAATTCTGAACACCCTGCATACCTGAAAACACACCTCTTGTGCATATAGAATTAGAATTCCTCAATTTTCACCAGCCCAGCCCATCCTAACAACCTAGCCTGTTCCAGATCCTGAAATACAGCTCTCCTCAGCTTTGAACATCTGGAGATGTTCAAGCTGCTAGTAATCACACAGAATGTTCAAAGATGCCATTACTATCAACGCATCCCTGAAACTCCAGTTGCTCATACTTTCTCAGAAAGGATACTCTAAGGAGAGATATCTTCCTTTTATATAAAATAGCTGACTGATGCCCAGGAAGACAGAAACCAAAGTCTTTAATGTGCATGTTTCAGACTTATCCCTCTATAAAAGCCCTTTCCATCAGGGTACAGGCTTCTCTCTGAAAAAGGGGCAAATTTCAGTTTTCTTCTTCTGAAGCTTAGTCCACAGTACAGGGGGAAAAAATGCAAGATTCAGTCATCCAGGTAGGAAGTTGAAGAATACAACTCTGGAATCTGTTGTTCTCTGCATTCCACTTAGAAAATGAGATGCCTCTGCAATCTCTCTGCATTCCAACCCCTGAATTCTAGGGTGAAATTTCTTACCAAGCACTTGAAAGAAAAACAATGCTTTAAAATAAACAGTAAGCCTTGCTTCCTGTATATTCATGGGAGAGGGTACATGGGACTTCATGGGACTGCAATCCAATGGTTTTAGACTTTATTCTGGTGTTCCCTTATTGGCATCTGTACCTCAAACATGAGGGCTTTAAGCAGACTCCTGCTTAGTGTACTGGCTATTTTAGATTCTCACATACCATACACATAGGGTCTGCTGTCCATACAATTTGAATTCCATTTTGGAGACCAGACACCTACAAGCAAGGCTGTACAGCATTTGATTTCAAGAAGACAAAACTCTCCCCAAGATCCCAGACACAACTTGTCAAACTGGAGTCCTGAATCGTTTGTGAAAACTGGCTGATTAAATTGTTTTTCATTGAAACAAAACATGCATCTTACTTTGTGTTTAAGGCCATAATTCACTTCCAGTTCCATAAGCAGCACACTCTTTCGCACATTTAAAGTCTTCTGGAGTTCATCAAAAGTGGAATGAATGTCGTCTACAATGCTAGCCTTTTGGTTGGTTAACTGGTGTATGATTTCAGATATAAAATGAAGTGCTGAGTCGATCTCTGGAAGCCTGAGGGAGGGATTAAATTACAAAGACTGATGTTTCAAAAGTAATTAAACATTGTTTTCATCAAAAATTTCAGGACGAGGGCCAGTCTTATCACCAGTCTGTCTTTTAACTTTGTCACTTCCTAGAAGTTCATTTCTTTTATAACTGCATCGTGGTTTTAGCCTGATAAAATAAGGCTAAGCTAGGGCCCTCACATGTGGAAATCCATTAGTCTTTAGGTGGTACCAACAGGGAGGCCTTGGATTCTCTCTTCTTTATGCAGATATATTTACAAATAATGAGGAATCAGATCTACAACTTTCTTTTTTTTTAATCTTTAATTTCAGAGTAAAGTTTGTGCTGTATTCTAAGCATATAGTATTACTACTTTATTATGAAATTAATGACTGGCTAGTTCTTTTTCCCTATCATTTTATTCTCCCTCTTTGGAGAACACTTCAATTGCTAATGTTTTTGTTTTGCAAAAGACTGATGGGAACCTTTAGATGTTTTCTCTAATCCCTCAGTGCATCAGACTCGATGGATATATATTTTTTTTCTTTCTTCCCAGTGTCCGCATTACCTCTGTTCTTGAAGAAAAAATCCATGGCACGAGCACATTAACACACCTACCCAGAAAAACAGATGCAGCTAGTAGCAAAAATGAAAACAGAAAAACTATCAGTGGAAACTCCATACCGTTTGTTGACAGAATCCAACTGAACTTGGAGGGAAGCTTTGTGTTGCTCCACCACATCCTTGAGTGGTACTGTGGGATGCTCTGCATGTTCTCCCTCTGTACACTCCCTGCACATGGCTGTCTCACAGGACTGGCAGTAAAACTCCATCACCTGAAAAAGTGCACAATTCTAGATTAAAACAGGGCAGCAGCAGTAGCATCAGTTCAAAGCACATCTTTCTGGGTCTTGAACTTATGTTAGAATCTAGGCTCTTACATTACAGTTCAAAAAGAAACAAAGGTTCCGCTCTGTTTGATGTCAGTAATCAAAGACTTAAAAGGTATCTGTTATTCTTACGTATTCCCTAATACAACACTCTTTAAAATGCATTTTATTCTACTGGGAAACATCAGAACAGTAACCCAGGAAAATGGAAAACTGGACCTCAAGGCTAGCTCTAACACTGTCTCTATACAATAGTAAGCTTTGTTCTCTATTACTCCATGAAATAATTCAAAGAAAAAAATAAAAATAGAAAATCATGGCACTTAGGTCCCCCTCATGAATTCAATCCTCAATCTCCATTAAGGGGCTGCCACAGAAAGTGTAAGCTTCAGCTGTTTTTTTCCTAACAGGGCAACCTGTGCAACACCAACACAAGCGAGATCAGCAAACACCATACTTATTTGCTACCGAAAAGCATCATCAATGAACCAATGTGCTGTAGGGGAAAAGAGCCATATCCTATTACTAGTCCCTTAAAATCATCAAAACCCTACATCTAAGATTATAATAAGAGCACTGATCTACACTTGAAAGAGAAGATTGTTTCAACCTGCTATGTACTCAGTTAAACACTGCCTGAAGATTAAAAACTAAAAGTATTTGTACACAGTAAATGCCCTGAAATGTGAGTATATTCATGAAAGTAAAGATACAGAAAAGTGCTGTGCCCAAAATAATATGCTAGTTGAAATAGTACACAAATATGCAAATTCAGAATGATACATTCTTTTAACAACTAGAAACTTCTTGAATACAAAGTATTTTAGTCTTATCTCAGAGTGTATATGGAAACTCACACTATTTGCTATAAAGAAAACCGCTGGCATTCTCTTGTATTCAGAACATAGCATAACTTGGTTAGTGTTTTTGGCACTCAGACCTCAGACTGAGGGGTATGCTGGAGATGTTGGTTGACATTAGGTGGTTGCGCGAGTAGAGTAGAACCAGCTGTTTTCAGGTGAGCAGAGGGACCTGTAACAGCTCTGTGCAAAGTAGGTGGCTGTTCCTAGTCTTGAGAATTAGGAGAGAGAAGTAAGAAACACAATTTGCATATGGTTTATTAGCATTAAGAGGGATTTTTCCCTGATAAGCTCCTCTCCTTCAAATTCCCATTCTTTCTTCTTATCACAGTTCACAAGACAGGAGAGAGTTGTCAGTAATTTGACCGCCACTTGTGTAAGCCACTTTAGAAACAAAGATGCCCCAATAAGACTGGATATGATACAATGTATCAGCAAGGAAAGAACTGCAGATCTAAACAATGGCAACTCCTATCAACACTACTCCAACTACATTGAACTAAGCAGATTTACAGCAGCAGATCTTCTGAGGCCTGGGGCCTGAGGCTTTGGTAGGGTTTAAAATGTGAATCACAGTGCATAGAGGAAGTCAATTGGAGTTTATGATTTAAATTCTTTATAAAGGCTTCAAAAATTTGCAAAAGAAAACATTAGGAAGCTAAGCATTTTTGTATGGCCATAAATGTACATTTATTTTGAACCTGTGTTGTAAGTTCATCCTTCTACTTCTTCATAATTTAATGCTCATATTCAGGACACTTTGACAAGTTCCTTACTCTTTCGATATTTGTTATCTTTGGATTCAATGAAAGAATAATGCAGTATTTCTTTTTCCTATTAAATATTTCATAACAAACATAATTACATTTACAGCAACATCTATTCAAGTGACAGAGAAACAGAGGACAAAACAGTAACAGCAAGCAAGCAGATCATAAAGAGTTAAGATATGTGCCTGCAGAAAAACTGTCTTTGACTCAGTCACATTCAGAATGGTTTGAGTGAAATAGCTCTCATTTCCCATAGAAGTCTTTGGGTTGTGCCATAGCTGAAGGAGAAAGAAAAGCTATTATTAATATGATTTGGGCTTGACATTGTTGGATAAGTTGATTCCCTATGATTTTGATATTTCTTAATCAACAAAGATTCTTTTTTCATAATTTCTAAGTACAGACAGACACGTACTATTGACTCTTCTCTCCCCTCCATTCCCAACATGAGCCTCCTATTTTGTGATATTTCCAGCAAGCTTTTCATGGCAACAGATTTGTTTCAAGAAACAGCTCAGAAAAGAAAAACATTTGCCTGAACTCCTCTTGTCCAAGTGGATGGGAGCTCTAGGGTAGACATGGTGTCTAACACTAGTTTACACTGTATTTCCACTGAAGTCACAAAATCAGTCAATGAAAATGCTCCCACTAGATGTAATGAAACACAAGTTAATACCCACTGTGTTCTGAAATCCCATCCACTTGACTACATGTTAAACCAGACCAGGATATTTCAGCACAAAGATCTAATTAGAGACCCAGGCATGTCTTCACCACTGTAATTTAACTGAATTTACAGATTTTTTTTTCATTTGCATAATCAAGGTTGCAAATACTTCCAAAATGGATTTCACAAAGCCAAAGCACAATAATTCCAGCCCTTCAAAGTTCAGGTTTCAAGAAAAAGACTCTCAGCAATCCTAAGCCTCATTTATCCAAAATCACATTTGAATAATCACATTGTTCACCTACAGCTTTGGATTTGTTTGAAATTAAAACAGTAGCAGAGGAAAAGGAGACATTTGCTCTTTGTCAGCCTTCTTCCTCATCTCTCACCTATGCTCGGTTCCGATCTCCCAGGGCTGGTGTGTATGCTAGATTTGTATGTTTGGGCTTTTAGAAGAATACAAGTCTGGATAACCCACAGACTCCTCAGAGACTATCTGGTAAAATTTAAAAGATCAGAAGCCCAGGTTCTAAGTCTTTGCTTTTGCCTACCTGGTTAGTAAACCTGAAAGCTTTAAGCAGATTTAAAATAAAAGTTCTGCAAAACTGTCATGGCTTAAATAACATGCTTATATCCAAGTAAATCACCCCAAGTCCCTTGTACAACTTTTCAATCTAATCCAATATGATTATATCAGTCACACTACTGCTTCTGTATTTTGTGCTTCTATTAAGGGAGAACAATGTTTTGCCAGCATTTTGCTCAGTTGATTAGTTCTAATGCTCAATAAAGGTAAGCTTTTGACAATCTGACTTTTCATTTAACCTCAAAGACACACTGAATATTGTTTGCAGAGTACAAAAAAACATTACACCTGAATGTCACAAGTAAGTGAGATATTAAGAAGTACAGAAGCAAGGAAAGAAAAAAAGTTTAAAAGGTATCTTCTGAAGTGACTTCAGAATATGAAGTTTAGGTGATTCCTTATTTTTCTAGCAGTAGTACACAACAAAATTATGTAAATACATCAAGCTATTACATAATATAGCAAGAAAAAAAGCTAGTCAGAGATAAAAGACTTTTGTTAGAAGGTATTTAATTTAGCATTGGATATGCTCTCTTCTTGTAGTCTACAGACAGAAAATAAACTGCATTCGTAAAAGTGTAGATCTTAGGATCTAAGCTGCCTTTCACTACAAATTCAGGTAAGAGAAGGAAAACAAACAAACAACAGGAGCTGTAGGTGTTTAGCAACTGATAATAAAGCCAATATTACTTCCATGTGTAGACAGAAGGTAAGAATCTTCTCTTAGGTTCAGAAATTCTGTTGCGTATGTGCCCCAGTATCCCAATTTCACAAAGACATGCTTTTGTGCTCCTTGCTGGGTGAATGAGGAAATAGTAGTTGATAGTTTAAGCGAAGGAATCTATTATGTTAAGGTACTACAAGCTGAGTTTCATTTGTCAAAAGCACGTATGCAAAGGTGCCACAACAGAGGGTGAGAGGATGTGTGCAGAATGACTAGGATATGCACACAAGCACTGCTTACACATAAATCAGGTTGTACAGTGTATCTGTTCTGTAAGGCAACCTAATTACAGTGGGTTAGCAAAGGAGAGGGAAACAAGCTGTTTCTGTACGAGCAACCAACACTAACAACTGAATTATTCCTATGCAAACTATAGACCTAAACTGAGTATCAAGTGAAACAGTTCTGAGGAAGCTGTCTTAAAATACTGGCATACATTTTTTTGCTTGCATAGCAGTTTGCAACACAGCATGGCTCAGCTTTGCAACATGGTCTACTTACACACTTGTATAAGCCTGGCTGTGAGACAGGCGCTGATATGCTTACCATAAAGCCATACAGGTTAATGTTGAAAACGCTCATATAAGCTGCAGAGTTGGAACTGTTCCTGTACTACAATATGGGAGCACTTACTCTACTTGGGGGTACTTGCCAATGAGGGTTTGAGGGTGTATATGAGGGGATGCTAGGCAAATAAAGAAGGTGGAGGAAAGAAACAAAATAAAGCAGCCTCCAAGGACTGATACGTAAGATGCATAAAGCACTGCAGTGAAACAGAAGCATTATGTTTTGAGTCTGCTGACCTAGAGCATCCTAAGCTGGAGTGCCCTATTGTGTTGGGGCATCATCCAACAAATCATGCTGTGTTAACACACTCACGTACATTTTTGGGACTTGCTTCATACTGACAAAATAAACCCACAGGCTCCCACAGCAGTATCTGAGTCTGCGAGTCAGAGAGCTATGGAAACCCACCCCAAAGATGCAAAAGCACAAGGCTCGGTGCTTGTAGGGGAGCAATTTTGACCAAATGTGTTAGAAGACAGACTCATACAAGATGAATGATAAAATGAAATAATATCCTGACTACTTAAAGATGCTCCACTAAATGTATCCGAGTCTGCTAATTTTAAGAAGCCACCTGTCTTTACTGAAATATTGTACATGTCAAAGAACTCACTTCATTTCAAGCCTCTCCCCCTACCTCTAATTTAAAATAAAACACCCATGGCAAACTGGACCAGTCAGTACACATCAGTACCTGTGCATCTCACAGGAGGTTGTCTCACTTACATTTCCATCATGATTGGGGCAGGAGAGCGGCTTGCCCGCAGCAACAGCAGTGACAGTCTCCAAAATGGAGGACTCTTCAATGCTGTTCTCTGGTGTTCGTTGGAGGACATCCATGAGGTTGGTGATGAAGAAGTTGTTCTGGAGTGCAGAAACCCCTTTCTCTGGCAGAATGGAAGTCTGGCGGCACACGGGGCAAGAAAGGGTTAAGCTATGGGCTGGAATGTAATTCTGTAAGCACCTATGGGGAAGAGAGGTGGAAGGGGAGAAGAAGAGGGAAGCAGTCATCAAAGAGGAAAACACCCTCCCTTCATTTAAGAAATGATTTGAAAAGCACTGTCTCTACTTATAAAAGGAATGGTAACTAATGTAATTGGCTTCAGAATACTTTAGTATTACAGGTTTTTTTTTTTAACCTTTAAATCTTTTTCCTCTGCCACATAAAAAGGTTCAATAAGCTGAGATCATTGTAAGAGTTGTGTGCTTTCTCTGAGACATTCATGCTGAGTGGATCCATTCTTAGAGATGTGTGCTGCTTCCTGCTCTTAAGATAGTAAAAATGATAAACTAAACGATAAAATTTGACAGACAAGAAGTTACTGCATCAACCAATGGCTGACCTTTGCCATTCCAATAGAATCTCCTTTATTAGCTTTTATCCATGGGTTTAGTGTTTCAGACTTAAAATCTGGTCCCAATGAAGCCAATGGAAAATTTTCCATTTGTTTCAATTGGGAATGTTATTTGGCAGTTAGCCAGCATCAACAGAGCTCATTCTGCTTTGTTCTTTACTACACAGAGAAGCATACCTTAAGTTATCACAGCTTACGTTAAGGGAAGTTTGAGAGAATTTTTGGGTTTGTTTTTTCAATTGTCTTCTTCATTTTGGGAAGAATGATTTTTACAGAACAGAAACTTGACACAAAAATTCTGCAAGCCACAAAATGTGGCAGTTTGTGCTGCTCCTGGATGGGAAAACAACTGTGCATCACTCAGCATTTGACTGCAACTGGCAATTCAATAGTCTCGTGAGGATAGGAAGCTTTCCGAAAGCAGTTCTTGGGCAGTCTGAAAGGCGAGAAGCACTACACCACATTCTTCACAAGATGCCAACCAATAAAGTGCAGCCTTGCAGAGCTGTGCGGCTCTCATCCGCTTCCAAGGGCTTTGCTTGCACCACTCTTCACCCTCCCTTGGCAGCCCTTCTTCTGACCTCTCAGGAAGGACTCTGTGAAAGGAG